>JANVFT010000053.1:0-324776 GCA_028011325.1 Lentinula lateritia
CGTGCCCTAATCAATACGAAAACACATTCAACGCAAAACCAACCGACCGTTACCAACCCATCCACAGACCAGCACCACCTGCTAGGGTAGGACGAATCAGCACTCCCACTACTTCCACTCCTGCGCTTCCATTAACACCCACGGAACCATCAGCTCCCGCTGTCACTGAGACTACAGCCGACCCCGATATTGAAATACAATCAGTCCTTGAAGAAGACATGTCCTCATCACAGGATGTTCGAGATGCCATTATGGAGCTTACAAAGAACCAGGCTAAGCTCCAAGACGTGGTCTCTGACCTAGTAAGCGGCCTCAGTACTACCAAAAGTGTTGGTAAGCCACAGAACTACAACGGAAAGCGAGGAGAAGACGCTCGACGCTTCCTAGCGGCCTTTGAGCTGTGGGCTAACTCTGTCCCTGCTCTCTCCACGGATCGTAAAAAGAAAATCACATCTGCCATTACATACCTTGAAGGAGACGCAGCTATCTGGGCCACTCCTATTTCCGAAACTATCAACCAATCGAATATAACGGGCTCAGGAATAGCCTTTCCATACGATACATGGAAAGAATTTGTCACAGCATTCAAAACGCGTTTTGAGACCACAGATGCCTCGGCAGATGCCAAACAGCTCCTTAAACGGCTCTACCAGAATAGAACCACTGTGGGAACCTATGCCTCCACCTTCCAACAGTACGCGGACCGCACTGGCTACTCAGACAAAGACTTGCGAGATCGGTTCTACGATCACCTTGCAGATCGTGTAAAAGACGGTCTTGTGTTCACAACCCGTCCCACTGGTTCCCTTCAGGAATTAATTGACGCAGCCATTGATGTAGACAACCGACAAATTGCTCGAGCATGGGAACAAGGAAAGAAGCTAGTTGACGATGGAATCCTGACCAATGTCAGACCCTCTACTGTCACTGCCCCGTTCATTGCGCCTACCCGAGACCCAAACGCAATGGACATTGATGCTACTACCACTCGATCTCCTGATGCCTTTCGTCGTTTCATGATAGGGCGATGCTATGGATGTGGATCTAAGGAACATCGCAAGGCTGATGGCCATCATGAGCGTGACATTTGCCGTCACTGCGGCCTCAATGGTCATGTAGAGGCCGTGTGCCGTCGTAAGTTCTTGGGACTCCCTGGAAGGAGGACTACGACCATTAGCGCTACCAGTATCCCTGACACCCCTCAGTCAGCCACTCCAAGTACCACCATTGCTGCCACACCTGATCTTGCCCAACTGTTAAAGGAGCTTGCTGCCAACCAACAGGTCCTTGCAGGACAGATCGCTGAACTGCACAAGAATTTTTAAGATGGGAACCCGCCACTGCTGCAGCGTCGTTCCCTAAATTGTACTCAGAATCTCAATCGTCCATATATGCTTCTGTCACCTCCTGTACTATTAGCACACTAGAATTCAATAACGCTTCTCACTTTCGTGTGCCGATAGAACTTAAAGGACGATTCCGGAGTACAACAAGTGCAGCTATGATTGACTCCGGGGCCACTGGTCTCTTTCTGCATCAGAAATTTGTAAACAGACACCATGTCTATATCAGGCCACTACCCCATCCCATCGAACTCTATAACATTGATGGTACCGCCAATTTAGCCGGCCGTATTACCCACTTTGCACGACTCCTAACCAAGGTAGATCAAAACAAACCCCAGATCCTGGAATTCCTTGTCACCAACATCGGATCAGAGGATGTGATCTTAGGATTGCCCTGGTTGCGCAAGGTAAACCCCGACATCAATTGGCAGAATGGACAAATCCAGACCCCGACGACACCCATGATCCATCACCAAGGAGCTACTACGGAGACTGCAGAACCTAGCAAAGAAAAACAGGTCCGGGAATCCAGCAGTCCTTCCAACCTCACTTCAGAAGGTAAAACTCACTTAGAAACCATTGAAGAAGAGGGTGAAGCCTTCGAGGAACCTGAAAGTCCGTTATACCGGCTGACTGGAAATCGTAAACGACGTCGTGCCTGGCTCCGCGCAGGGGTTATCCAGGAAGTAACAGAGGAGCTGTGGTGCGCTGCTGGATACACCTATTCCCAACAACTAGCAGAAGCAGCGAACAAGGATAAGCCTCGGAAAACCTTTGAAGAAATGATACCCAAACCATATCGACGTCATGCCAAGGTATTTTCCGAAAAGGAATCGGAACGATTACCTGAACATAAGCCCTGGGACCATGCGATCGATCTTAAACCCGATGCTCCGGAAACTATGCGTACCAAAATCTACCCGATGTCAGTTAACGAGCAGGAAGAGTTGGACCGATTCTTGGAAGACAATCTCCGAAAAGGATACATTCGACCGTCCAAATCACCCCTTTCCTCACCCGTGTTCTTCATTAAAAAGAAGGATGGCAAACTACGATTCATACAGGACTACCGACGCTTAAATGAATACACCATCAAGAACCGTTACCCTCTCCCCCTGGTTGCTGACATCATCAACTGCCTGAGACAAGCTAAGTATTTCACCAAATTTGACGTGCGTTGGGGTTACAATAACGTACGAATCAAAGACGGACATGAATGGAAAGCAGCCTTCTCCACCAATCGAGGACTCTTTGAACCACTAGTCATGTATTTTGGTCTCACCAATTCTCCAGCTACGTTCCAGGCGCTTATGAACTCCATGTTCGCTGATCTAATTACAGCAGGAAAAGTAGCTGTATATCTGGATGATATCCTTATTTTCTCCTCATCCCTAACCGAACATCGGGAAGTAGTTCATCAAGTCCTAGGTCGATTAGCCAAGAATGACCTCTATCTCCGTCCTGAGAAATGCGAATTTGAACAAACCTCTATCGAGTACTTGGGCCTGATTATCAGTGAGGGAGAAGTTCGCATGGACCCTGTCAAAGTCGCTGCAGTAAAGGATTGGCCAACCCCAACCTGCCTTCGCGATGTCCGGGGATTCCTGGGATTTGCCAACTTCTATAGACGCTTCATTGACGGGTTCGCTAGGAAAGCTAGGCCACTAAATGACCTCACCAAAAAGGGAGTAGCATGGTCTTGGCAAGCTAATGAACAGGGAGCATTTGACGCATTGAAAGAAGCCTTTGTCACCGCACCAATCCTGGTACTCTGGGACCCTAACAAACCGACACGCATTGAAGTAGATGCTTCAGGATTTGCAACCGGAGGGGCCTTATTACAGCAACAGGGAGACGGACTCTGGCACCCAGTGGCATTCCGATCCGCCTCCATGGACCCTGCTGAGAGGAACTATGAAATATACGACCGGGAGATGTTAGCTATTATTGAAGCACTAAAGGACTGGCGACACTTTTTGGAAGGACTTCCGAACTCCTTCGAGATTATCACAGATCACCGGAACCTCGAGTATTGGCGAACTGCCCAGGACCTTAGCCGACGACAAGCACGATGGGCTCTATGGCTTTCACGATTTGACTTTGGTCTCACACACAGAGCTGGTAAAGCAAATGCGCAAGCAGATGCTCTCTCCCGAATCTCCCAGCTTGAAGTAATAGATGCTGATGACAACCAACAGCAAACAGTGCTACGACCAGAACACTTCCTTCGAGCGGCTACTATGGTTTTATTCCATAACCCTCTCGAAGAACGCATTCGCAAGGCAAGTGAACGAGAGTCCGAGGTGCTTGAAGGGCTGCGCAAGTTGAAAACACATGGACCTCACAAACTTGTGAATGGACTAGCCGAATGGGAAGAAAAGGAAGGAATTGTCTACTACAAAGGCAGAGTGTACGTCCCACCTGATCCTCAACTACGCAAAGATGTGGTAGCACAATGCCATGATGCTCCTACGGCCGGACACCCCGGAAAACACCGCACTCTGGAGTTGGTCAGCCGACAGTTCTGGTGGCCCACCATTCGATCCTTTGTTGATAAGTACGTGGAAGGATGTGACAACTGCCAGCGAAGGCGTGTACAGCCACAACCACCGTCAACTCTAGAACCATTACCAGTACCAGGAGGACCATGGCAAGACATTGGTGTAGACCTCATCGGTGAATTACCAATGACACAGGACGGACACAATGCGGTAATCAACTTCTCAGACCATTACTCCAAAATGATCCACTGCTTCCCTACTACGACTGAACTTACTGCTGAAGGGGTAGCCGATTTCTATTACAAAGAAATCTTCCGGTTACATGGACTCCCCAGACGATTTATATCTGATCGAGGGCCACAGTTTGCTGCGGACATCATGAGGGCTCTGTTGAAGCGTTTGGGTATAGAATCTGCCCTAACCACATCGTACCATCCTGAAACTAATGGTCAAACGGAACGCGCCAACCAGGAAATCGAACGCTATATCCGAATGTATATCAGTCGCCGCCAGGATGACTGGGATCACCTTCTCCCAACTGCCGAATTTGTCATCAACTCCCGGGTACATTTTGCTCACGACAGATCACCTTTTGAGGTACTCTATGGCTACACTCCAGAATTCTCCATTCCCATCGGGTCCTGGAAAGAGTACCCCTCCATCACAAAGCGACTAGAGGCTCTTCGCTACGCTCGCGAGGATGCAGAAGCAGCATTGCGCATGAGCAAACAACGTATTGCAGATACAATTGCGGAGCATCCTAATCAGCCCAGCTTCACAGTCGGTCAGCCAGTATGGCTTTCAGTCAACAACTTGAAGATTCGTCGGAAAAGTGAAAAACTAGGAAGTCGACGACTAGGTCCCTTCGAGGTTGTTGAAAAGACTGGGGAACATACCTACCGACTGGCGTTACCTACCTGGATGAAAATCCACGACAACGTCAATGTCAAGCGCTTAGCACCCTGGAAAGGCAACGAAGTAAATGGGATACTACCAGCCCCGCCAGAGCCGGGGGTTATTGATGGTGAAGAATTTTACGACGTCGACAAAATCCTGGACAGCAGAATCTATGGTCGGTGGAAGAAGCTACAGTACCTGGTTCGGTGGAAAGGCTACGATGAAGGCCATGATACCTGGGAGAATGAGGAGAATGTGGTGGGGACTAGTAACGAAGCCATTAACGAATTCTATGCCGCACATCCAAATGCACCAAGGAAAATTTCAGCAACGATCTTTTACTCACTACCATGGCAGCCAGTGGTCAACTTCACCGAAGTGAATGAAGTCGCTGGGACATCGACTCTAAGGAAGGGGGTAATGTCATGAAGTCTCATGATGCGCCCTTTGATGCGCCATCAGCGGTGTGTTCCCATCAATCTCTTTTCACATGTTTATTGTACTCGTTCATCTCTTTTCACATGTTTATTGTACTTGTTCACATGACCATCCCAATACTTCTATTTGTTTCCATACGCTTCCATACAACTCACCCTTATTCATCGATTAGCTCGTTATGATTCATTATCGACTCATTATTACTCGTATATATTGATTCCTCACTCTTGCTCCATATCGCATCGTTATTTACAATCGCTTACTCATTAGACAGAAGTAGTATATAAAGAGCAGTAGGCAGATCCTAGTTCCCCATCTCGACCTCTTGGTCATTGGGCAACTAGGCAAGTACTTGTATCCTCTTAGATACTACTTATCTAACTTGGTCATTGGGCAACTAGATTCCCTTTTGATTACTGGTGTGATTGGCCTCTGACGCTATCCCACTGTTGTTCGAGATCACTATTTCTTTCATCTGTGCTTTGTGCTTGCCTCTGTGCCTTGTGCTTGTCTCTGCGTCTCTTCGCTGTCGCTCCTTGGCGTACTCAGACTTCCCGCCTCCCGCTTCTTGCCTCGTCGCGACATATTCTCTCTACGACCTATTCAATCCTACGTTGACGTTCTAGCGAGTACAACTCCTCCTACGCATCGCTACTAGGTTCCGTACCTCCACCTCCGCTACCTACACCTTAGGGACCTCCTTGGACCTTACAGGAACCTCTTCAAGGGTCACATCTCCTAACTCTAGCCACCACTAGGTCATTCCCGTCCTTGGTCGCGGTTTCCGTAGCTCCCTTTGAGCTCCAGCCTGCTCCTAGCACGCTACAACATAAACTCATCATACCAAAAGCCTACCCTAAGACCTATTCTGACCCAGGTCTTACAGTTACCCTTCTCCTTCTACTGGCTTCCACCACCTTCGAATGAGGTGATGTTTCGTTTGATTAAAGATGAAGTGGATGGAGCAGATGAACCGGGGGTGCGGTAACGATTGGTTTGTACCAAAAGTCTAGGTCGTCCTAGTCTTGAGGTAAAATCCGTTGTAGGAAAGACAAGTTACTAATGCAACTCCGTGGTGATGATGGGAAAATATATGATTGGATTTGTAGAAGTCGGCAGTAATGTAGGGAAGATTTCGAAAATAGAGTACAATGATGTGGAAAGCAGCCTTCCACTCTTGATTGATGAACAGATGCACCCTCCCTGTCTAGGAATGGAGCTCGTTGTGCACGCAAAGACCCCTCTCCAAAGATAAGTGATCAGTCAATGCTTTCGTCTGCCAGTACAGTGTCGGACTCAATGTTACACCTTTGTACTATAGGCGACACTGCTCGAAGAGAGAGTAGAAGTCTGTGAAGGGTTGGTAAAAATGTGAGCAGAGATAACTGTGATAGGAATATGATCACATAGCATGTGACAGGTGGTAAGAATAGCTTTGATCTTCTGTCAGCGACTGGTTCTAGTGATGGGTATCACCAGGTATCACACTTCAGGAAGACCTTAGAGTGGAGCGATAAAAGAGACAAGCAGAGTTCTGGGCTAAACCAGGTAGAATAGATGAGATCAAAGCTAAGGAAATACAGCAAGTAACTACAGCTTATATATGAGTAAACAACCCTCCGCCCTAGTAATGCCCAATACCCTGGGTTACTGGTAAACATGAGTAGTGCATAAGTAAAGCAATGTGTAAGTAATGAAAGCTTGATTGTCATGCTGTATGTGTGTTGTGAGACTGCTGTATTTGATATAAGTAAATGAAAAGTGCATGTTGTATCAGTAATGGCAGTGGGCAAAGCTCTGCCAGAGGCTGAACACTGACTAAGCAGCACAGCCACTGTGAAACCTGTCCATCGTCGATTTGCTCTTTTATCCAGTGTTTACTACATCATCACGGCCATTGTACCTCCCAAAATTAATTTGTCATATTGCCTGAACATATGTCCATCAATTATGAAGATATTCCTCACTCAGATCACCTTCAAAACCCATGTAGATGCAAGATCACCCCTCTTCCTCTGCCTCCTCTTCCTCCCAGAACTCTGCTACAATATCCAGACCATCCGAGTTGTTGGAAACAATGTGAGTATCTAAAGAGCTCCCGAATGGAAGATTCAACGCATCCAAACGCGACAAATACAACTTGAAACCAGCTTTCAACCCCTCAAGCTTATCTGCAACCTTTTTAAAGGAAGTTTTAGCTGTGATATCAACAGAGCGCACTTGTAACCTGTCGATTTGGGTGTCATAATGCTTTCCTGTCCATTTCCTCGCACCAGATGGGTGTATTACCTGAGAAGGAGCGGTGTCGAGCTCTGATAGGCTGGAGATCAATGGTATCTTTGACAGCCTCTCACGCAAATTGACAGCCTTCTTTTTCCAGGTCTCCACTTTTTGTCTATTCATCTCTGCCAATCTCTTCCGGAACTCGACCTGCTCTTGTCAACATTTCGCTTCCAGCCCACTTGAATCAATCCAACGTGGCTCTTGCATAATGAATGTATGATCTTCAGCCTCGAATAAGGCATTCATAAATGCCAGTGTCACTATGCGACGTGGACCGGGTTAAATGAACACGATATCTCACCTGTGAAATGGTTGACTTCAACCCCTGGAACAAGCTACTTTGACTAGGTAGACAGTTTGATAGTTGCTGTATTGGTAACTTGAATACAAGTTGAAGTATACCCCACATATGCCATTTTTAATCCCAATTACGAGTCCAAACTCAACCCATATTGACTTGGACAACGAGGAATTTTTACTCATTCGACAGTGAGTAATCTTCGGGTTAGAGTCACACGTAGGAGGGTTTAAAAGAATGTATTGTGAAGGATCAAATAATCTATATGGGTAATCTATGATTGAGGGCTAAACCGTGTATGTGGCCCATTTGGAAAGTAAAGTAGGAGTAACTTGATCATTTGAGGACAGCTAAGAGATATTATCATGAGCTCAAAGCATCATAATAAATCATCATGACCCACCATATTTCTATTCAGTCAACTTCTTCATCGTGGTGAGTACCAGAAGGTCCTTCTCCATGGTTATCCTCAACAGAGACCTCGCCGTCGGAGATGTAAACGACATTTCCACTGCGGAAACGTTTGTCCTTTAGAAAGCGTTTGCCGGAAACTCGAGCCTTGCGTTGACGTTCCGCATCCTTGCGTTGGTTCTTGATGTACTGTTTAAGAGCCTCACGTGTTGCCCAGTATCCCGGGAAACGTTCCTTGCCAAAGTAAGGCAGGTCGATAGCAGTCTATGTGTAAGGAAGATGAGTAATCATGCTCACTTGATATTAGCATTACATACCTTGCGACAAACTAGCGAAATGAGATCGGGATCTTGCTGACGATAGGTCTTGTTCAAGTCAATACGTGCCATAGTGGCATTAGCACGAACGCGAGCCTACAAGTGAGAGCAATTAATGGATATTGAGAAGATGGCGGTTGTCGTGAGAGATATAATTGACACATGACTTACGAGAAAATCAGCATATTTGTCGCCGTTCTGTTCCAAATCAACCGCATCCTGAAGGCAGAACCCTCGCTTTCCATCCCCTGCTTCACCTTGCGGGCGCTCTATAGTCTCGACAGTCCCAGTAACTTGTTCCACCTGACCTTCCAAATTCTGGGCAGTGAGCAATGGCACTGCAGGCTTTTCTGTAAATCGTGTATATTATATTCAAATTCTGAGAGCAAAAGGTATGTCCAACCTGCCGATATATTCCTGTATTGATTTTGAAATACTATGTTCACGCACAGTGAGTATTGTACTCATGCAGGTAAGGACAGCTTACCACCACGGTCATGTTTATGAGCTCTGATGGGTGGCCATTGCCTTTTGGGCGCAGCAGGAACCTGACGATCTTCGACAACACGCTCAGGAGTACGAGCCATGTTAGCAGCAGTGGCAGCTAGGGGTTGGTTGACTTTCTGAGCACGTTCCAAGTCTTTAAATCTCTCTGGAGCATGATCTAATTGTGAGCATTGGATTTAACGACATCAATGTGCGCGCAGCTGACCTTCGGCTTCTTTGAAGAATTGAGCCTTCGCAGCCTCCAAGTCAGTTGGGGTCAGAGTGTGAGTTTCGACCAAAGTATGTATGTTTGGGGTCAGAGCAGGTCCATTACCAACATTGGCAACAGGAGTCAAGGCATGCGCATTATCATCGGGATTTTGCCTAGTTTCATTAGTGGGAGCTGGAGCAGACACATTGCCCAGCTCATTGGTAACATCCTGGAGAGGAACACAAACACTCTTCTGACCTGCAGAGTTGGTGGTCGTGGCCTTCTTGGTTTTCTTCGTCTTTGTTCCCGGGCCTGTTGGGTCGGGTGAGGAGTGTATTACATGCATACTAAGTGAGTAGATACCTCCTTGGGTAGCAGGTTTGCGCTTGTTAACAGTTTTGGCAGGTTCAGTTGCAGTTGATTGTATGTCCTCGACATGCTTGGTTTTTTGGCCGCCACCTATGGAGATAGGTTATAGAAATTCATTAAGTGAGGTTTATCACTTACGCTTTTTGCTGGTGTTGACATTCCCAGGTAGGTTAGAGTCCATAGTAGAGGGAGTCGGTTCTGACATATTGTATGAGTGGGACGAAAATGCGAAGTTCACGTACCAGCTGGATGTCCCTTTATATATTTTCTTATCTCAATCAACAACCCCCTGGAAAGTATCGTGACCAGGTGCGCACGTCTCGCCCGCCGAGTAAATCAAATTCTGGGTCTTCACTGTACCAACTGCTGGATCAATGGCTCGACCTCGCCGAGCTTCAAACTCACATCGAAAGTGCAACCACAATGCGAAGGTTCTCTGCTCCCACTGTGGCAAACACCTACACACACGTACTGTTGAGCGACACCTAATTGGAAGCACCCATCCACAGTTTACTACTTCCCAAAATCCGCATTTTAGTTTATTCGAAAATCCATACGATAACGATGTGCTTATGAGCGAGCGTAACAATGGAGAAAACAGAAGTGAACCTGATGACGAAGAAGACAGGACCGAAGCAGGTAATGCTGAGCTGGGAGGTGCAGTATGTATTTTCCTATATGTTTCAGGCTACCGTACATGAATTGATTGTTCAATGATTTTAGCTCATTCCAGATATCAATCCTGATCAACTGCCTTCTGGATCTTCAGGATCGAGCCTAAGGTGGTCTGTTACTGTTGAGGATATTCCAGAAGATGACGAGGATCCTGACCCTGAAGGCGATAGGTTAGTCGACCTAGAAAATGGCGTGAATTGGACGCAGGAAATGGACAATGAAGATTTAACATTGGATTTTGATGCGACTTTCAACTTGGACCGTGGGCTCAGTGTCAATGACCTGTTGGATGAGCAGCTAGAGCATGAATTGGCAGATGTCGGTATGTATTTTTTCCGATCCAATCAGTGTTCATAATCTTGACAAGTTGCAGGTCAATATCTTACTAAGGAAGAACTTGCTATGATGCGTCACTTTGCCCTGAAGGTCAAAACACACATGACGGATGAAACATTTGCAAAACTTCCATTCGCTTGCCGAAACGAGGAGTTTGACTCCTGGAAATCAACCAAAGCCCAAGCACAGTCACTGTCCGGATTCACTCCTGAAGTCTATGACTGCTGTTTGAACTCTTGTATATGCTATGTGGGGCCTCATGCCTCAAAGTCGCAATGTCCCTACTGTAAAGAAAATCGGTATCGCGCAGATGGAAAAACTGCACGGAAATGTTTCACGTACCTCCCCATCATCCCTCATCTTTGTTCGTACTATCGTAGTATGTCAATGATTGACAAACTCAAGTATCGCGGATCGTATGTGCATTTACCAGGCGGACCAATCCGGGATGTTATGGATGGGTCTCACTACCAGCATCTCTGCAAGCAGCGCGTTATTGTCGATGGTCAGGAACTGTTGCATACCTTCTTCTCTGACTCACGCGATATAATGTTTGGGCTTTCTACCGATGGATTTGCACCATGGAAGCGTCATAAAAAGACATGCTGGCCACTCCTTCTCTACAATTATAACCTTCCCCCTGAAATTCGGTTTCACCTGGAGTATATTCTCTGCATTGGTGTTATCCCTGGACCAAATAAGCCAAAAGATTTTGACTCATTCATCTGGTTAGTTATCGAAGAATTTCTTAAACTCGCACATGGGGTATGAGCCTTTGATGTCAGTACCCACGAAATGTTCATTCTCCATGCGTACCTTGTTGTTGTCTTTGGTGATATTCCTGCTATATCTATGGTCATGCACATGAAAGGACACAATGGGGTGTGCCCTTGCCGGATGTGCAATATCCGGGGGATTCGGGCTCCAGACGGAAAAGTCTATTATGTACCCCTTGACCGTTCACGCAATCCTGATCTACTATCTGCTCTCGTATATGATCCATCCAACCTTCCTCGGCGCACTCATGCAGAGATGAAACAACAAGCTGAAGAAGTTCAGTTTGCTCCCAATTCCTCGCAATCTGAGAAACTCGCAATGAAATATGGCATCAAGGGAACATCTGCTCTCATGGCCCTGTCATCTCTCTCGTTTCCACTGTCTTTCCCATATGACTTCATGCATCTACTATTCGAAAATATATTGAAACTTGTTGTACTGTGGTGGATTGGTGCCTTCAAGGATTTAGACGAGGGCTCAGGCTCTTTCCAGTTAGATGCTAAAATATGGGAGGCTATTGGCACAGCAACATCTGCTTCTGGATCCACCATCCCGAGTGCATTTGGCGCACGCCCACCCAATGTTGCAGATGATAAGCAGGCAACAACTGCTGATTCATGGTCCTTCTGGCTGTTGTACCTAGGCCCAATCCTTCTCCAAAACAAGTTTCACTCCTCTGTTTACCATCACCACTTTTGTGACCTTGCTTCAATTGTTGAGATGTGCTTGCAATTTGAGATTGAACGAGCGGATGTTCACCGACTCCATGTAGCATGTCAGAAATGGGTTACAGAATATGAGAAGTATGTGACCTGCCTCGCTTTTGAGGCGATTCTTACTCCATTACAGATTATACTACCAGTATGATCCTGAACGTGTTAGTGCTTGCCCGTTGACCATTCATGGACTGCTACACATACCAGATGCTCTAGAGGAGATAGGACCAGTTTGGACACATTGGGCATTTCCTACGGAGCGCTATTGTGGTCATCTCCAACCCGCTATCAAGAGTCGTCGACACCCATTTGTGGCCATCGACAATTATATAGTTCTTCAGGCACAACTTTCGCAAATTAAGCTCATCTATGGAGTTGAAGACGACCTTTCGCTCAAACCTCCACGCTCTCTACTCCCTGCAAAACACTTTGCTCATCCAGATTGTGTGTGCTTGATTATATAGAAATCATGTCATAGATTACTGACCCTGTTTATGAATCCATATTGCATCCTTCTTACACCACAGCGGCCATCATCGTCAATCCCAAACTCCATCATTGAGAAAATCTTGATTTCCTTCGCAACTAGATTTAGTACAAACAAAACAACAATCCGCAAGTATTTACTCAAAAACTCAATTACGCAGTGGGCAAAAGTGCGACGCCTCCATGGAGGAGATGACATGACTGCCTCATGCTTAGCACCGTTTACAGAGGATCGGCAAGATGCAACCTTTGTTCGAGTGCGTACTTTCTTGCTTATGTCAATGTCTTTTGCCAAAATATTATACCTTCAGTATGACATGCTTGTTGACATAAATGCTCGTCATCGAAGAGTAGCACCCATTTATGAGAAATGTAGCTTTTATGGGCAGCTCAAACATATTCTTGTTGTTGGGTTGTCTGCTGCAGAGGAGCTCGGGCTGCTCTCAGAAACAACGTTCATTCTTGCCGCAATTGAGTGATGTACCATCCAGGGCACAAGTATATCTGGAGCGCCGTACTATGAATGGATGGGTACATTAGAGGTTGTCGATATGAGTGTCATACAGTGCCTCATTGGCCGCATCGTGGCTATGGATGGCAAGCAAACTTCTATAATTGACAGGACTAATACTCTACAATCGTCATACTATGTAGCGGGGGAGTGATAACTCGGTGATCTCAAATGTAATGAACCCGTTCATAGTGCATTTGAATTAGATCCAGTGTAATGAGTAATTTTCACCCACTTGAACTCGTCTGCTTCTCACCCTAAAGTACTCGTCAAGGCGGGGCCCAGTTACTTTCACTGGTTTACCAAGTTACATTGACCCGGTCCTGGGCTTACAGTGTGTGTTGTTGCGGGAAAACATTGCTTCAGCATTGTATTGGTGTAAGGTAAGGCAAGGTTTGTCATGCAATTGTACGGTGTAATGGCCTAAACGGCCTTTGTTTGCATCGTTTGTTGATGACATCCATGCCAGCTCTCTCTCTTCTGCACTTGCCTCATCAATTAATCCTCCAGGTGCAAATCCTGCAGAAAATCGTATCCAGGTCGTCAGGGCCCCACGAAAGAATGCAAGGGTGATATCTTTCAAGTGAGGCAAAGTTGGCATGAGACTACGATGAATTTTCTCCATTACAGATCTGTCTTCCCACTCGTTGCTGTCTAATGAAGCATCAAGATATGACAATTCTTGGCCAAAAAGCAAGTCCGGATGATCAAGGATCTTCTGAATATGTGAATGGACATCAGCATGAAGGGGTCCGAGGTTTAATGCATTGATTTGCTCGGTTCCAGGTCCTTGGACTACACGCATGTATGGATGTGATATAACATTGGTATAGATGGACATTGCACAAAGTTGGGTGACAGTTTTTGGATCTTCAAGTGCACGAAGGAGATTTTGTTCAATATTTGTCATTGAAGGATTAGTTTTGGAGTAAGGTATGTCATTTTTAACAAATTTGATGTATTCGGGAAGATGGTTGATAAGCTCACATGCAGCAAGGCCATGACTTCCAAAGCGGGTGTTACTGGTATCTGGGAAATGTTTATAGTGTGTCCCAAATGCTTCCTTGAAATGATTGATATGTACGTCGCCCTGGCCTTTCTTATCATCTTTGTTGTTGAAGACTGCACCAGCAAGGGCTGTAGCTTTAACACCACCACAAGTTGAGTTTTCGAATGCCTTCTGTTCAAGTTCAGTAAGTTGATCATGGGGTTTGTCATGAAGTACATAGCCCCTATCATTTTCCTTTTCTCACTGTCTCTACGACCTTATTTGTACGATACATCACTCCATCACTTTCACGTCCCACCATTGTCGAACTCCCATCGATTACTGATCCACCTGACCCCCTTCATCGATTACTGATCCATCAGTTACCCTTCTCCTTCTACCGGCTTCCGCCACCTTCCTTATTCTCAAACTGTACAGTATTACATCGTCAGTTCTCGCAGACCGGATTGTGTATATAAAGCCAGCCCCCACTACCTGGTCCCTTATCTTGACCTCTCTGTCATTATCTTGGGACCAGGTACGTGCTTACTTACTAGTACTTACAATTACGATACTAATATAACTCTGTCATTATCTTGGGACCAGTCTGCTCCTGCTCCGCTTAGTTGCTCCGCCTCTCTGCTCCGCTTAGTCACCCCGCCGCTGCCACTTTGTGACATTAGGTCAAGATCCATTACTGCACTGATAGCCTACCGATAAGGTTGTCCTTGCAGGACCCGCAGACACCACGTCCTCCCCAGTCCCGCCTGACCCTGAAACTCCCGCCACCCGAGTAGACTGCTCCGCGCTCCTACACGCACTTGACCCCAGAGACCAGAACCACATCCACAACACCGACGATAGCTGGTACGACTGCGACTCTCAACCCTGCCCCAACGCTCTCCACAACTCAGTCCAAGAACCAGTTATTCACAACGGTACAACCTTCTTGCCAATTCCCCATCCCCGATTGCCCACTCCCACTATGTCGACTCCTGTCCCGCCTGCCCAGACTACCGCTGCAGACAAACTCATGGCTCAGCTCATTAGACAAGTAGCCAACCTTGCTACAGCCATGGAGGGACGCTCATCCTCCAAATCCAGCATGAACAAACCCGAGGTATTCAAGGGTAAAGACAGTAATGAAGCACGTCGCTTCAAAGCTCAATTCCAGAACTGGGCATCAGAACAACCTGATCTCGCCAACAGTCAGGTAAAGCTCATCAAGTCGGCTTTGGGCTTCTTCACAGAAGGCGCTGGAGACTGGGCAACCCCCCACTTGCTACATTTCAGTGCGGAAAATCCTCCTTTTGAAGGCAGTTGGGAGAAGTTCCTTAAAGAATTTGGTCAACGATTTGAATCGATAGACCCAGGTATGGAAGCCCGTAACCTGATCCAATCCCTTAAGCAGGGCAAAGGACAGACAGTAGCGGAATTTGCTCAGAAATTCCAGGACATCGGGAGTCGGACTGAGATGTCCGACATTGACTTAAAGGAACGCTTCTACTATGCCCTACTTCCAGAGATACGACAAAATCTGATTACGGTAAACATTGGGCAAGGAGCTGCTCGAACCCTCAAGGAAGCCATTACCCGGGCTGTATCAGTGGATGTCTACTTGCATGACCCCACCCTGACTGGTCGAAACACCGGACCTACCCGCGCCTATGTGACCCCTGCCGACCCCCATGCCATGGATATCGATGCCACCCACACCAGTAATGGGAATACAAGGGAGGCTTTCCTGGCCCGCATGCGGGGACGATGCTTCGGCTGTGGTGCCCAAGGACATGTCAAACAGAATTGCCCACACCGAGAAACTACCTGCCGTTACTGTGGACGTCGAGGACATCTGGAAGCAGTCTGCCAGGACAAGTTTATGGGACTCGGACAAGACCGAGGCCGACGCCAGCAACCCCGTCGCCAGCAAATATCAGCCACTGGATCCGCGCCATTCTCCCTGTTCCCAAACGAATCAGTCCAGATTGCGGCCTCAACTCCACCACTTGCTCCGACTACTGTACCTGCCACTCCGAACCCCCCTAACCAGGACTTCTCAAACCAGATTGGTCAAATAAGGGAATTACTCGATCGTGCTAACGCTATGTCCTCCTCGGCCTCTGGCTTACAACAGGGTTTTTAAAGAAGGTACCCGCTTCAGCTGCACCGAGAGTACCCCGTAATCAGTTTTCTATGTTCACTACTTCTTCGTATGACTCGCACCCATCATGTACAATATCGTCAATCTGGGAATTAAACTCCACTTCCCCACACTTCCGAATTCATGCGAGACTAAGAGGAAGGAACCATAGTATAACAACTGCAGCCATGGTAGACTGTGGAGCTACCGCCCTGTTTCTAAACCAAGACTTTGCCACCCGAAACCATGTAAGATGTGCACCCCTTCATAAACCAATTGACGTTTTTAATATCGACGGAACACCTAACCGAGCCGGACGAATCACCCATTTCGCACGCCTAGCACTCACAGTGGATAATCAGGAGCGATGGATGGACTTCTTGATCACCAACTTAGGAGGTGAAGACCTTATCCTCGGACTTCCCTGGTTACGGAAGGTAAATCCGGAGATCGATTGGGAGAAAGGACGACTCTCAGTGAAACCCCCTCAAGTAACTATAGAAGAAGTCCAAGACGAGGAGATTTCATACCCCCACCTAGCTGCTGCTAACACAGAGAGCCCCATCCCGGAACTCCCAAACCCAGAACCTCCTCGCTTTGAGGCGCCACTGGCAGCGGCCCTTGAAGAGAGTGAACCAGCAACGGTGGAGGAATCTCCGATACACCGAATCCGAGCCAATCACAAAACCCGTTGGGCATGGGTTAAAGCAGGAATCCTAGAGGAACAGGCTGAGGAAGTCTGGTGTGCAGCGGGATTCACTTACTCCCAGCAGCTAGCAGAGGAAGCCAACCGAGACAAACCTGTTAAAACCTTTGCAGAAATGGTCCCTGAGCAATACCGTGAATTCAAGAAGGTCTTCTCAGAATCCGCCTCCGAACGATTACCTGCCCATCAACCCTGGGACCATACAATTGATCTCCTGCCTGGAGCACCGGCAACCATGCGCACCAAGATCTACCCCATGTCCCTAAACGAGCAGGAGGAGCTGGATCGCTTCCTGGGAGAAAATCTGCGGAAAGGTTACATTGTTCCCTCTAAATCACCCCTCTCATCCCCAGTCTTCTTTGTGAAGAAGAAGGATGGGAAACTCCGTTTCGTACAGGACTACCGGAAACTGAATGAATACACTGTGAAGAACCGCTACCCACTCCCCTTGGTTGCTGATATTATTAGTCGACTTCAAGGGGCCCGATATTTCACCAAGTTTGACGTCCGCTGGGGTTATAACAACGTCCGCATTAAGGAAGGTCACAAATGGAAAGGGGCCTTTGCAACCACACGAGGGCTGTTTGAGCCTAAGGTTATGTTCTTTGGTCTCACCAACTCCCCTGCAACGTTTCAAGCACTTATGAATGCCATATTTGCAGACCTTATAGCAGCTGGAAAGGTAGCAGTTTACCTGGACGACATCCTCATCTTCAGCAGTGACCTTCGGGAGCACCAACAAGTGGTACGGGAGGTACTAACCCGACTAGAGAAGCATGACCTGTACCTACGACCGGAGAAGTGTGAATTTGAACAACAGCAGATTGAATACCTAGGCCTTATTATATCGGAAGGGGAGGTGAGAATGGACCCGGTAAAGGTAGCTGCAGTCCGCGACTGGCCAGCCCCCACTAACCTTCGAGAGCTACAAGGGTTCCTTGGATTTGCTAACTTCTATCGGCGCTTCATCCGGAACTTTGCGAGGATAGCCAGGCCCCTGAATGACCTCACCCGGAAAGACATATCCTTTACCTGGATGGACACCCAGCAGAAAGCGTTCGACACCCTCAGAGAAGCCTTCATCTCCGCACCCATCTTAGCCCTGTGGACTCCGGACAGACCGACCCGGATTGAGGTAGACGCATCAGGCTTTGCTACCGGTGGCGCCCTCATGCAGCAACAAGAGGACGGCCAATGGCACCCTGTCGCTTTTAGATCAGCCTCAATGCAACCAGCGGAACGAAACTACGAGATCTATGACCGAGAAATGCTAGCCATCATAGAAGCATTGAAGGACTGGAGGAACTTCCTGGAAGGACTACCCCAGCCATTCGACATCATCACTGACCATTCCAACCTCGAGTTCTGGCGCACAGCGCAAGACCTCACCCGTCGACAAGCTCGCTGGGCCCTATACCTCTCACGATTTGACTTCCACATGATCCATCGCCCCGGTAGAACAAACACCCAGGCGGATGCTCTCTCTCGTATGGCAGCCCACCAGCTACTTGACAATGAGGATAATCGACAGCAGACGGTCCTTAAGCCTAACCATTTCACCAAAATTGCAGCTTCTATCCTACGGAACCCCCTAGAGGATCACATCCGGAAAGCCTCACAGCGGGAAGCACAGGTACTGGAAGGTCTCAAAACAGTCAAAGAGCATGGACTACAGCGCTTGGCTAACGGGATCGCCGAATGGGAGGAGGACAATGGTCTAGTCTACTACCGAGGACGAGTATACGTACCCGCAGACGATGACCTACGCACGGAAGTACTGCGTCAATGCCATGACCACCCCACAGCTGGACACCCTGGACTCCATGGAACACTCGATCTAGTTAGCACCCACTTCTGGTGGCCAACGCTGCGCTCTTTTGTGGAGAAATACGTAGAGGGATGCGAGACGTGCGCACGCAAAAAGATCCAACGACACCCACGAGCTGTAATGCAGCCATTAGACGTACCTTCGGGCCTATGGGAAGAGGTAGGAGTGGACCTGATAACGCAACTGCCTAACTCCCAAGGATACGACGCAGTCCTGGTTTGCACAGATCTCTATGGGAAACAAATTCATGCCCTCCCATGTACTAGCTCCATCACTGCAGAAGGCGTTGCTGACATCTACTACAGGGAAATCTTCCATCTTCATGGGCTCCCTCTCCACTTCAAGTCCGACCGCGGGCCTCAGTTTGCAGCTAAACTCATGTGATCCCTACTCCCTAGACTGGGAATAAAATCAGACCTCACATCCGGTTACCGTCCTCAGTCTAATGGTCAAACCGAATGCGCCAACCAAGAAGTAGAAAAGTACATTCGACTCTACGTAGGTCGTCGACAGGATGACTGGGCAGAACACCTCCCCATGGCGGAGTTCGTAATCAATTCGCGAACCCACTCTGCACTAGGCATGTCCCCATTCGAGCTAACCTACGGATACCTCCCCTTGTTCAACATCCCAGTGGGACAACGCAGCGGAATCCCAGCTGTAGATGACCGCATACGGATACTCCGAGAAGCCCGACAGGATGCAGGGGCCGCCTTGCACTTAGGAAAAAAGCAGCAAAAAGAGGGATACGAACGAGGGAAACGGAAAGCTCACCAGTTTAAAGTCGGAAATTTTGTTTGGCTCAGCGCAGAAGACATCAACCTCCAACTATCCAGTGAAAAGTTAGGGGATCGGCAGCTTGGACCTTACTGAATCTTAGAGAAGATTGGACCCCTGGACTATTGCCTTGACCTCCCGATCTCCCTCGACCGCATCCACCCTGTCTTTCATGTCGACAAACTCTATCCCTGGAAAGGTAACACCATCAATGGAGAAATACCAACACCACCAGAGCCGGTTTACCTAGAAGATGAAGACGAGCCGGAGTACGAAGTTGAGGAGATTTTGGACAGTCGGGTTCGGTGGAAGAGGTTGGAATACCTGGTTAAGTGGAAGGGTTACGATGCAGGAAATAACTCATGGGAACCAGCACCCAACCTCAGCCGCGCGCCAAAGATCGTTCGAGCATTCCACAAGAAACACCCCTCAGCAGCTAAAGCTTGACCATCAAGGGCAATGGTCATAAGGAGGGGGGTAATGTCATGAAGTACGTAGCCCCTATCATTTTCCTTTTCTCACCGTCTCTACGACCTTATTTGTACGATACATCACTCCATCACTTTCACGTCCCACCATTGTCGAACTCCCATCGATTACTGATCCACCTGACCCCCTTCATCGATTACTGATCCATCAGTTACCCTTCTCCTTCTACCGGCTTCCGCCACCTTCCTTATTCTCAAACTGTACAGTATTACATCGTCAGTTCTCGCAGACCGGATTGTGTATATAAAGCCAGCCCCCACTACCTGGTCCCTTATCTTGACCTCTCTGTCATTATCTTGGGACCAGGTACGTGCTTACTTACTAGTACTTACAATTACGATACTAATATAACTCTGTCATTATCTTGGGACCAGTCCGCTCCTGCTCCGCTTAGTTGCTCCGCCTCTCTGCTCCGCTTAGTCACCCCGCCGCTGCCACTTTGTGACAGGGTTTCAAACCAGGATTGAGGACTTTGTGGAGGATGGATGCATTTGCCTCATTGGCAAGTAGTACTGGAGGATCGACACCCAGTTCCGCCCACTCTGCCATCATCTCGCTATTACCACCTTTGAAACTGTTCATATCCTTGTGCATACAGCAGCCGGCCCAGATAAAACGGTCAAGATTGCGTCTCGCCTGTTCTGGTAAGTTGTCATATTCTTTCTGACCAAGGTCATCCAGAATCTCCTTCATCAATGCCACATCTCGATGAGCCTGTTCTTGAGGTGTTAATGCATTCCATGCTTCAATTCCACCAACCTCTTCGAGCTTCTTGGCATTCCATGATGCGAGGTAGAGTATGACATCAGCCAATTCCTCCTTTGCAAGCTTTTTCTCTGCTAACTCCCGCTTTAGTTCCTCATACTTCTAGTCTCACATTCCTCTTGCAGATGCCTTTTTGCCAGAAGCATGATCTCCGTTCCACCCAAAAATGACACGGAGAAAATCCCGAATGGAGAACTGCCGATTGAGACGCTGGGCTAATGGTGAACAATTGAACAGACTAGTAAGCTCTTCCGCATTTGATTTCCATCCATTGACTGATCCCTGGCTACTGTGATCATTGGTAGCTTCAATCACAAAGAAACAGACTCTGTGGTATGATGCTGGTTTGACATGTATACTGTTTTTGAGTTCAGCATAATCAGGTACCTGAAGTGCAATATGGCGCGATTCATAGTTCTGTTTGCGGCGAGATGTGCTATCTGCACTAAGTGTCATACCTGATAGATATTAGTTTGCTGTCATCCATTCATTGTCATTGTTTTTCTAACCTGGTGTGTTCAGAATTTCATACCCCATTTGCAACTTCACAGCAACACCACCTTCAAGAATGGCTCGAGAGACAGTACGACGACTCATTTCAGAGGTAAGATTAAGCCCAAAGGTATGGCCAATTCTTTGAATCAATCCTCCAACCTGCTTCCAAGAATAACCACTGAGAACCATTTCTCGGGCCAGTTGACGTGCCTGTGGTGATTAGCATCCATGGCGGCGGAGAACAGGTGCTCTAGCTCTAGCCTTTGCAAAAAGTCTGTTGATATGTGCTTCTGCATGGAGGAGTTTCTTCTTGAGGGTACAGATACTACTACGGAGTTGGTTCCGCTCCTCAGTATGTGCGAAGTCACAACATTTGATTTCTGCAATGTCCACTGCAATACGTGCCTTTATATGTGAGACATCCTTCTCTATCCTCTCTGCTTTTTTCTTCCACAACTCACACTCTTTTCTACTTCTCCGTAACTCTTCCTTCAGGCCTGCATTTTCATGTCGCAAACTAGTTGCCTGTTTGACAAGACCGTGCCTACAGGTCAATAACTATAGAGGTTCCAAGGTTGGATAAGGGCCGGAGATGGCCTGGGATAACTCCGAGGCCCGGAGCGGAGTATTGGCCTGTAGTACACACTGGGAGTGGGACGTCGGTGAAGCTATTAGCAACACCCTTCACACACTGTTGTGTCCCCGGGAATATAATGGCAAGGATATAATGTCCAGATGAGCAGCCTAGATGGTGTTCCTGTGATCCGGGAGTCCAGAGCAGCTCGGAAGCAAAGGTAAAAGAGATATTAAAGGGTGGGATAAGGTGGTACACTTGATTTCAAGCTTGACTACAACGTACAAAGTATTCTAGCTTATATACCTCCCAAATACAGTCAGAAGACCTCGATGAAAGCTCGGAATAATAAATAAGTCACAAGGTAATTATTCCGAAGTCCGGCCGCTCCGGGCCGGGCCGGGAAGTGTATGGGGTGAATTGCATGCATATGACACTGTTTCCGCCAATGACGAGTTTTTCTCTTTTCAGAATCAATCTTGTGTATTAGCTTGATGTAAGCTACTGAACTTGTGTTGTTTCCATGAGCTGATGGATCCTTGGGATCTGCATTTTCCTTGTTAGAATGTCGATGTAGTTGTTGAGTTGAAGTGTGAATAATGCTATGTTTTAGTAGTAACTTCAGCAAAAAAGTCTGTTGATGTTGCCCAGGGGACCATCCAGAGAGAGATTTTCCCTTGTATTGGGTGTTTTTGAGATTGCCCATGTAGCAGTTTCCAGGTGGTTGTTGGACAACTATCAATTTGGATGTTAGTTTAATAGTTAAATGTCTTTGAGCATAAAATATATATTTCAGCTGCAACCTTTCTTCAAATCCACAGAAATAATCACTTCAAGCCTATAAAACATACCTGAGGCACTATTGAGGTAATCCTGGCCTTTAAGCCTGTTTCGGAGACAATTTGTTGTTGAAAGTACGCAGCGGAAACGCGTGATGTCACCCGAATGTGACACTTCTGCATGTCCGATTTTGTATCGCAAATTTCATGCCCATATCAACATTTTTTGGTTTGAAATTTTTTGCTATCATTGAGAGAAGAACAATACCGGGGGCATCTTGGAAGGATTTGTCGAAATATCAAGATCTTGTTATTGAAGCTATACTGCACTGATTACAATTGGTGTCAGTTTTTTGAATTAAGCAAATCTGTTCCAAGACGCCCTAGATATATACTATTTTATCTCATCTGACACTCAATTCGAAGAAACTAATGATTGTAGCAAGAGTTATCTCAACCGGAAATTGTTTTTAGACTTTTGGCAGAGCGCGCTTAAATTTAAAGATGACTAAGTGGGCCAACACAGAAGCGTGAGTTGCCCACTGCCATCAGTAAGCATAAATAACAGGTCAGGTGACAAGATAAGGCAGAATATAAGATAAGGGATATAGAAGATAAGACAAGAGATAAAAGATAAGAAAAGATAAGGAAAAAGATAAGATGAAAAGAAGTAATCATAACAATGCCACTCCATACAATTTTAATTTCCTTTTATGGTAGTAGTTCCGCCTTATTTGGCCAAATGTAACACTGAGTTGAATTGTATTGATTTCTTGTGACTGGCATGGGATATCACGGGACTGTCACCTTCTGTCATGATTACTTTTTCTCGTCTCACTCAGTTACTCCCTGTTACCCCATAGATAGTTTATGTAAATTTACTTTTATTCTGCTTTTCTCAAAAAATCAATGTCGGCGGCACCTGAAAGGCACCCCTGTTTTTTTGATTCCATAATATTTAACAACCCACAAGGAAGGAGCTGAGTTTTTGCCATGCACAGTGGTGCAGTGGCCCACAATCGCATGTTGTCCAGTGTCAGCAACTGGTTCTAGTAACGGATATCACCAGGCGTCACACTCAAGAAAACCTCAAACGGCGGGGCGATAAAGGGAACAAGCAAAGTTCTGGGCTAAACCAGGTAGAATAGACGAGATCAAAGCTAAGGAAATACAGCAAGTAACTACAGCTTATATATGAGTAAACAACCCTCCGCCCTAGTAATGCCCAATACCCTGGGTTTGTGGTAAACATGAGTAGTGCATAAGTAAAGCAATGTGTAAGTAATGAAAGCTCGATCATCATGCTATATGTGTGTTGTGAAACTACTATATTTAATATAAGTAAATGAAAAGCGCATGTTGTATCAGTAAGCATAAATAATAGGTCAGGTGACAAGATAAGGCAGGATATAAGATAAGGGATATAGGAAATAAGACAAGAGATTACGAGTCCAAAATGTAATGAGGAATCGTCCTATTGAGTGTGGGAACCTTCCTTTTATATTTTTCACCTTCCTTACATACTTTTTACCTTCCTAATTGAGCGAAGTTTTTTCCCCATATTTGGACTGTCACTGCTGTGACGATATTAGAGATTTTTTTTTCACATCACGACTTTTGTTACTACATTACTTTCCTGAGTTCACAATCGGCACCCAAGGGCGCCGTACTTCTAAGTTCTTGCCACTCTTTTCATCATTGTTAAGATCATGTATACCGTGTAACCGTGCCAGAGGTCACAAAGTGTCTAAGTGCGGAAGACGAATGGGACAGTAGTGAAGTTATTAACAACACCGCTGTTACGCCGTTAGTCCCCGGAGATCAGGGGTATAGAAGGGAGGAGCTGAGTAGCAGCCAAGTCGGAGCAGCGGTAACGCTGGTGATGAGGAGCGAACCAAAGAACGTCTAAGTCCTAAGGTAGAGTAGAATGTACTTCAAGGCAGTGAGCCTGAAAACTTAGAGGAGCACAGAGTAAAGTAGGGAATCTAAGTCGATAATTAAACTGAGGAACTACAGTAGCGTACAAGCAGTATTTATATCTACGGAGCGGCGCAACGGTGCGGAGTGCCAGACTAACTACTAGGAGTTATACGTGTAGTCCTGCAGGGTAAAGTAAAAGACAATAAGGAGGGACTAGAATGAAAGGGTCTGTGTAGCGAGAAAGAACAATAAGGAGAGATTACAATAAAAGGTAGATCTTCGGAATACCGAGCGGCGGAATGGAGGCCCGAGGCATGGACTTGACAGTATCCCCCTCTTAGGCTTGAGCCCTCGAAAGCCATTAATACCGGGAGTTGATTAGTCACCAAAGAAAATTTTAAAGGCCATCAGCATCGGGAATTCGTCCTATCAGTCAGCAGGAAAAAATTTTCGTATGCCGTTGGTACCGGGAATTGTCGTTAGTCATCCATGAAAATTTCCGGTTCACCGTAAACCAAACACAATTTGAAGGGAAATTTTTGCTGGTCCGTGCGCCATTTTGTCCTTATAAAAAGGCCCAGGGTTTTGCTGTTGAGATCCTAACTTTCCAAAATCCTCTAAGTCCACCAAATGTCGACAAGCCGAACAACCACTACTACTATCCCTCAGCCCAGAGCCAGCACTTCGGCCCGTCCTGCCGATCCACCGATGCGCAATGTCCCCGCTGATGAGGATGAAGATAGTATCATGAGAGGGCTTTGGCTAGGGTTGAGAGGGTGAAGGCGTGGAAGGCAGAGGAAGCTCGAAGACGAGCTGAAGAAGAGGAAGCTGCTAGAAGAGCGGCAGAAGAGTTGGAGAGGCAGAAGAAAGCAGCGGCCGCCTGACGCCAAGCGGCACAAAATGCTCGCAATCGGGCCATTCGGGTGCAGGAGCAAGAGGAAAAGGTTGCCGAATGGCGAAAAAGATTGGCGGAGGCTGCAACCTCCAGGAGTCGGAGGGACACCTCCACTGGTGGAACTTCCACTTCGCCGAGGAGGCTGGTAGTGGAGGTTACCAAGATGAAGAGCAAGGGCAAGGGTAAAGCCAGCGCCCAGGTACGCCCTTCTTTTCTTTCCATGAAATCACTTAATAACTTATTTCTTCCCAGCCCATTGGTGGAGACCCCGACGACGGCGACGACGGCGAAGATGATGATGATGACGAAGACAGGGAGCCTTGCGAGCGATGCAAGGTGAAGAAAATCCCTTGCCTGGAGCAGGCTGGCAAGCGGAGCAGTGTGATATGTAAGCCCTGCCATGATGCTAAGGTCAGATGCTCGTACTCGGGTCGCCCATACGTGGTGAAGAAAGAAGGGGGTACAAGTCCGAGTGGCAAACGGCTGGCCGTCCTTGAGAGCCAGATGGCCCAACTCCTTGCCGACAATCGGGCCTTACGAGAGGCCAACTCCAAATCTCATCAATACCTCCGTCAGTTGCTGAGGAGGCAGGAGGACGATCACGCCCAGCTTATATCTATGGACACACAAATGGGCTTGATGGGTATGGGGGAAGGACCGGCGACAGCGGGACCGTTGAGGAGAACTACCAAGCGGCGGAGGGTTGTGGAAGAAAGTGACGAAGAGGAAGAAGAGGAGAAGGAAAAAGAAGTAGAGCAGGGAATGGAGGAAGAAGGAGGAGAAATGGAGGCAGAGGGAGAGGCACCGGCACCGACGATGGCGAAGGCGGTGGCCTCGGAGAAAGGAAAGGAGAAAGAAGTAGTAGAGTAGTAGCATTACGGACATCGGACATCGGACCCTTGGCTTTTCTTGTAAACTTCTTGTAGCTTTCTGCCCTCTGTATATATTTTCCTTTTTTTTGCTTTTTTGTATCAAAAAAAATGTTAACGCAATTTGAATCGGAAAGCAAATGGGCCGCGACGCGGCGTAAGAAATAGTTAACTTGAAGTATAAATAGTTTAAGACTGAATGGGAACTAAGAGGAGTGGTAACTAAAGGAAACAAAATAAAAGTAAGGAGGAAGGATAAACACTCAATTTGCTATCATCGTGTTTACCCTCTAAACACACAAAGTAAACTTTGGCGGAGCACGGCGGAAAACGGGGAAAAAGGAATAAAATGTTTTTTGGTGATCAAGGTCCAGGTTTGTGAGGGTATCGTGCGTGGAATGCCGGTACCAGTTCATCAGCATGTAATTCATCAGCAGCAACCCAAGAGAACTCATCATTGGTACCTTCATAACCGGCCCACCGAATGTAATAACGTAGAGGACAACGTTTATACCTTCTGTCCAGTTTGGAGTCCAGGATTTCGGCAACGTTGTACTCTTCTTCACCATCAACTTCAATTGGAGGTGGAGGAGATTGAGTACAATTCGGAAATGGGTTCGGCGTAACCGGCTCCAGCTGAGAGACATGGAAAACCGGATGAATGCGGCAAAGATAGTCCGGGAGCTTGAGTTCGTAAGACAAAGTACCAGGTCGACTGATGACTTTGAAAGGACCAAGATATTTTTCTGAGAATTTTTCAGTAGGACAAGTAGAACGAATGTGCTTAGCAAGAACAAATACTTCGGAGCCGATCGGGAACTCCGGGTGCGAGATTCTTTTCCTGTCAGCTTGTTCCTTGTAACGAGACTGAGCTAAAAGGATTTCCTCTCGAAGGAAAGCGTGGAGTTCATCAAGATTGACGACAAAGTCTCTAGCTAGATCAGACTTCATGTCGACCTCGGGCCGAACGGTGATATTTGGGTGGTATCCTTTGTTAGCGAAGAATGGAGTAATACCTGTGGAAGCATTGGGAGCGTTGTTATAGGCGAACTCGGCGATTGGAAGTAAAGGTGACCAGTCATCTTGTTGATAGGAGCAATAGATCCTGATGTACTGTTCGAGAGTCTGATTGACATGCTCAGTCTGCCCATCGGCTTCCGGATGATATCCAGAGGTATAATGAAGTTCCATGGAGAGAGCTTTACCGAGAGCCCGGAAAAACACTGAAACAAATTCAGAACCACGATCAGAAGTGACATGATTAGGAACACCATGTTTAGAGAAGACGTGAATAACAAAAAGCTCAGCTAGTTGTTCAGAAGTAATGGTGTCGAAGGTTGGAATAAAGATAGCTTGCTTGGAAGATCGATCCACAACGACTAGAATAGCTGTATAACCATTCGACATTGGCAGTTGCTCAATGAAGTCCATGGATATGGAATCCCATGGTCGGACCGGAACCGGCAGAGGCTTCAACAACCCGTAAGGCCGATGACGGCGAGGTTTGTTGCGCCCACAGATAGTGCAGGAGGTAACGTAGTCACGAACAAAGTGTCATGCCTTGCCTGATTTTGCTTCCTTACCTATCGTATTCCTCCTCATTACCTTCCTATATACTCCCCACTGTATACCCAGAGCTCCCCTTGTCCGCTTTTACCATTATGTAATATGCCACATGGCTGTCACATGTATTGTATATAGGCTGGGGACTCCCCTCGGAGCTCCCCAGCGTGTTATTGTCAAATCTTACCTGGAAACTCTTCCAACCTGGCTTGGTCCCTGTTAGTACAGTCTACTAGTACTTGCTAACAGGGCCTGACACGTCTCAATATTTCCTCTTTATCTGTTTCCCTCAACTCTGTTTCCTTCACCTCTGTTTCTCTTCTCTGTTTCATCTCTCTGAACACCTCTCTCAACCTCCTACCCCTACCTCTGGTTAGGCTCCCCTCACCAGTATCGGCACTTCCCACACCTCCTCGTACGGCCTAGGCGGCTACCGTGTTTGCTTAGGCCCAGTCTGGGTAAGACCAGAGCAGGCCCTCCGTGCCAGGGCCTCACACAAAGTCTCTGACCTTAGGCCAAGTGTATTGATGACGTACAGCTTCTAGAGTGCGGTTCTGGCCAAAATGGCCGGAGAGTGGATGATCATGGAAGTAGCGAAGGACTTGAAGGCAAAGATCGCCGTGATTAGGAACATAAATACGGTCATCAAGGCGTAGTAGCTTGTCACTACCTAAGCTCCAATGTTCATTGGAAGGATCTTTTGCAAGTTCCAAACCAACAACAGAGCTCGGGTCGGCGGGAAGAGCGAGAATGATAGCCTGGTGTAGGGCTTTGATATCCATGATAATCGAGGCTCGTAAAACCGGGCCTTCCAGGAAGGTAGCTCGAAGGGACGCAGTAAGTTGTTCATTAGTAAAGATAGGACGGAAGTTATGAGGGTTCACTTGGGCGTAGCCGATATCCCCCTCTTTAGGGTAGATGTCCCAGCGTCTAGTTATCGAATCAGGTTTCTCGCCGAGTTTCCCCGGTTGGAAGCGAATGACCATATTAAATTGATGTAAAAATTCAGACGATCGGACCTGTTGGCGTGTGAGAACCTTGGTAGTAGAAAAATACTCAAGATTCTTGTGATCGGTGACGACATCCACCGGATCACCCGAGCCTTCCAGATAATGACGCCAAGCTTTAAAGGCCTCGAAGATGGCTAGGAGCTCTTTGCCGTGTGTATCGTAGTTGAGTTCAGCCGCGTGAAGCGTTCTGGAAAGGAAGGCTAGAGGATGAATTTCACCGTCAGTATATTGGATGGAAAGAATTGCCGCAATGGCGTAATCGGAAGCATCGGTCTCCACAATAAGTGGGTGATTCGGCTCCCAATGGGCCAGTATTGGTGCAGAAGTGAAAGCGATTTTGAGATTTTCGAAGGCCTCTTGACAGCTGCTGTCCCAGATCCAGGGAGCGCCTTTTTGGGTAAGCCGAGGCATCGGCACAATGATATCACTATAATTATAAATAAAACGACGATAGAAGTTTGCAAAACCCAGGAAGGACTGAATGTCCTTAACCTTCCTCGGAACCGGCCACTCTAGAACTGTCTGAACTTTCTCCTTGGACATGGTCAATCCGTCGGGAGAAAGAATATAACCCAAATACTCAACAGTATCCATATTGAACTCGCACTTCTCGGGATTGGCGTAAAGCCGATGATGGCGAAGCCACCGAAGAACTTCCTTGACGTGTTCTTGGTGTTCTTCTGGCGTGTCTGAGTAGATCAGAATATCGTCCAAATAGACGATGACACAAACATTGAGCATGTCAGAGAAGATGTCGTTAACAAACCGCTGGAAAGCTGCAGCGGCATTCGTAAGGCCGAATGGCATAACCTTCCATTCGTAAGAGCTGTAGCGGGTCCGAAAGGTGGTCTTCCATTCATCACCTTCAGCGATTCTGACTAGATGATAAGCGTGAGCGAGATCCAATTTGGTATATATTTTAGCTCTTTTCGGTAACGAGCTTGCCTCGTTTTTGTGTGAAAGAGAAAGGAAGGAATCTAATGGGCACTCCAACCAACCAATCTAATACACAATATGCGAGTTCACTGCTATCAAATTTATTTAATAGCAAGGGGTAGCGTTGGCAAAGGTTCCGCAAAGCTTTGAGAGCTAAGTAAGAAGCTTTGATCAATCAATTTGAATCGTTCTGAGGATTCGATATATTCCTTTGATCAAGGTAGATTCAGCACGATTTGTGCTTTGGTTTGTATTGATTTGGGTATATCAAGAATTGGGGTTTGAATCAAAGTAAATTAAAACCGAAACACACAGACCCCTACGGAGGGCTAGAACTATGTGCTGGCACAACCACACAGCGTGATTTGCCCTTAAGACCAACAACTGATCCTAAGTTCGAAGGATACCCAACAACTGGATATACTTCTCGCAGTCACAAGGAGCAGAACACAATGTTCCTATACTCACAAGTGCCGGGCCCGAATGGCTGCTAGCGAAGAGGTTTCAGTCTGGCGGGAGTGTGTCTTTCCTTTTTACGGATTAGCACTGCAACGTCGTCCCAAAATCACTTGTATTCCAGATACATCGGATCGCTATTTATACATACAGAATATAGAGTTGCACAGTACAATTAATTTAATACAATAAACGTTCGGAACCGCCAGGAAACTTCTACAACCGGTCAGATACTATTTAATTTTGAATCTTCATGTCCTTATTTGGTCCACAATGGTTCCAAGATTCAAGTATACCTCCAAACATAGGTAGGTACTTCGTTATTCATTTAATTTAATTGTTTTGGAGAATGACTCAAATAGTGTTCAACCGTCACTGCGGTTTAACACTTACTTCGATCGTTTGTCACCTCGTCCGGAGGCAAATCAGCTCTCCTCGATTCTAATCCTATCAATCTGATTCATCTGGATTAAACTAATTGCTTCTCTCTTTCAATAGACACCCATTGTGCCTATACTCTATCAAGGGAGTTACGCATAGTATTCATTTAATTGCATTCTTCAATATTTTCTACGTCAGGACTCTTTGACATTCATTTGATATGTCTTCGGAGCCTTGCAGTCTTTCGATCGTTCTTCTAGTCATTTTCCTCAATCATGCAACCGTATTGGTCTATTAGACTAAATCGCAGTCTTTTAGATCAATGCATGATCTTGTTCTAGAAGGAGTATTTGATGATTCCTGAGTTCTAGAAAGTCATTTCGAGTCAATCCTCAGTTCATGGTCACTTGAGTAAGTTCTTCCAAACTCCTGCCAGTGTAAGGTCCAATAAGAATACCCTTGGTATGTCATACGTGAATGGTCATCCTTCGGATGTAGTCTGAGTCTGGTATAATCCTGCTTGACAAACAGGTAGACTGCTATCCGAAGGTAGTATCGGGGATGGGTAAACTAACCAACTTGTGGCAGTATGGGTATATGGTCCCTTCAACTTATTAGACTGATTCAGTATTGACTTTGACTGTCAATCTGGGTCTTAATTACAGTCCTCTCGATACAAATCTATACGTGAAAATGTCACAATTCACAGCATAGACGTCTAGCCAAAATTTAGGCGTGTCATCGGAGCGTCGAGAAGGTCTGATATGAGTGGGAGTGGGTAACAATCCTTTTTGGTAATACGATTTAGTCCACAAAAATCGACGCACAGGCGAAGTTTGCCGTCTTTCTTCGGAACAAAAAGGACCGGAGCGCCGTGAGGAGAGGATGATGGGGTGATGGCACCAGTAGCCAGCTGTTTGTCAATAAAGTCTTTAAGGGCAACTAACTCCTTTTCAGACAAAGGATAAATACGGCCGAGAGGCGGCGAAGCGCCCTCTTCCAAGTCAATCTTCAGGTCGTAGGGTCTGTGTTCAGGAGTGAATCTGCAGCGATCTCGTCGAAGACGTCTGTAAACTCAGCATACTCTGCTGGGATGGAAGGAGGAAGTGGAGGGACAGTAGGAGCGGTGGAAGAACGGTCGGCGGCGCGGGCCGCGACCTCTGAGTGGATAGCACTGTAAGACCTGGGTCAAAATAGGTCTTAGGGTAGGTTTTGGTATGTGAAGGTTTATGTTGTAGCGTGCTAGGAGCAGGCTGGAGCTCGAAGGGAGCTACGAGAACCGCGACCGAGGACGGGAATGACCTAGTAGTGGCTAAAACGGCGAGATGGTGACCCTTGGAGGGTTTCCTAGGAGGTCCAGGGGGGTCCCTAAGGCGTAGGGAGGTTAAGGAAGGGTGCGGGACCGTACGATATTGCGTAGTAGGAGTTGTACTCGCTAGAACGTCAATATAGGATCGAGTAGGTCGTATGTGTAATTGGGTCTCGAGAGTGTAAGCTCCCGAGAAGGGATGTGCCAGGGAGGGTAGGTCCCCGGGGGCTAGGCTTGAGGATGGACGTCCTCGAGTGTAGGGGGTGGTAACGGAGAAGCAGTACGTGGTTCGACGTGAGGGGTAGCTTCGACGTTACCTAGATCGAGGTCCTGAAGCTTATAGAATAGCTAGGGAGCTCGAGGAGATTTGGGGAGGTTAGCTCACCAAGGCGGTAGGCGTTGGGGAGGTTAGCTCACCAAGGCGGTAGGCGTTGGGGAGCTTTAGTATTGTTCGAGGGAGCTCGGGGACTCACTCGGATTGCTTAGACGTGGAGTAAAAGCGTGTATTCGATCGTATAGACGATCAGAGAGACAATAGACGAGAGTAGAGAGAAACAGAGATAGAGAAACAGATAGTAAAGAGAATTCCGTACGGTTAGCAGGTACAAAGGGACAGGGACTGGACCTATGTAAAGGGTGTGTGTTCAAAATATACCAAGCTGGGGCTTGGGGACGTTACGGAGCTACTTAAATAGGTATGGGAAGTGAACAAGGGAACATCAGGGACCATGAGGCATGTAATCGAGATTAGTACCTTAATGGGGTAGGTGTAGGAGGGCTTCTTACGCGTGTCGGGGGAGGTTTTAGGGGTTACTTGTGTCGAGGGATCTGAAGATGGTAACTGGTATGTTTTGAGGAGGTACGGAAGTGGGTCTGTGCGGGTTGTGAGAGCGTATGGCTGATACTGGGGCTGTCCTGGTAGTCACCAGGCATGAAGGCAGAAAAAAGGGAGCTGTGGTTAACGGTCGAGGCATGACAAGCACGAAGAAGAATAGGTTCCATACCAGCGTCCTTGCAAGCCCTATTAAAGACTGCAGCACTTACCAGTGCAATGTCAACCTCGGGAGTTTCCAGCTGAGCAGCGAATTGAGAGACCATAGGATAAGAATAGATGGGTTCAAAAGGGAATTTGGACGAAAGGGGCTTGGCCCATGAAGTCCGAGAGCGGGAGCGAAATGAGTCCCCAGAAGGGGTCTCCAGAATTGTCGGTGTAACCGATGGTGAAAGTTCTGGTAGCAGAACAGCGACCTTTGCAACAACGGGGTTGATAGCAGAAGGCACAGACGTCTGTGGAGAATCAAGATGTGAAGTGTTACGGAACGTAATGTTTCGAGATGCCCAGTCAATCAACGGATTGTAGCGGGATAAGAAACTGTAACCTAATACTGCTTTACAAGATGAATCTAAATGTGTAACATAACATGGTAATAGAAGCAGCTCGCCGGAAGGAAACCGAACGGCGATATTCGCCATATTGGTAATTGGTTAAGAAGATAGTGAACCATCAAAGAGACGAAGATTAACAGGAGAGATTTTGGTTGTAGGAATGGAATTTTGAGAAACGTAACGAGTATCAATAAAAGAGTCAGTAGAACCAGAATCAACAAGAGTAGGAAATTTGAGAAGAGCAGAGATAGGTTCGGCTGGCGCGGCTGAATCGGATAACAAAAATTCAGTAGTTAAAGATATTACAAGAGATCGTTCAATGGAAGAAAGAGCGGATGCATTGAGATATAACTCCCCAGGTGAGGTACAAACCTGATCAACGCAGCTCCCGGTTCGTACCGGGGAACAAGAGCTGCGGACTAGTTTTCCGAATCCTCTTCGACAACCTCAATGGTTGCTTCGGGGGTTTCTTCAACCTCGGCTGCATGGCCCTTCGACTCTCGGGCCTTTCGCTTGTTGCAGTCAGCAATCTGATGCTTACCACCGCAGAAGAGACAAAGATTGTTCTTCATCCTTCTTTCCCGTTCGGAGGGAAGTACCTTACCATCTGCTCCTAGATGGTTGAATGCGGGGCGCTGACCGCCGGATTGGCCGGAATTCGAAGAGTTCTGGGGCTTACTATCAGTGTTAGGCTTACCACCAGAGAAGGGTTTAGATTTCGGCGTGAACGGCGCCGAAGAGCCCGAAGGCTGAGAATTGTTTTGCTGGTTAGTAGAACCAGTCTTAAAGTCCGAGGAACCCTTCTTCGGGTTCCGAGCAATAAAAGGCTTACCAGCCTCGCGCTTTCGAGTTTCTTCGCGCTTCCAGTAACGGTTGTCAATACGAAGAACCTCTTGACGGTATTCGGCGAGCATCGCCGGTTCGGGCAACCGCGCCATTTTGTCCTTGATGCGTTCAGCCAAGCCTCGTCCATAAGCCCATTTCAGGGCAGCAGAGTCCCAGTTGGTACTAGCAGCCAGGGTGTTGAACCGGATGTTGTACTTCCGGATATTCTCGGTTTCCTTCATTTTCAGATTACCGAGAGAATCTTTGGCTTCGCCTTGGGCATTGTAAACGCCAAAATTGTCCTGTAGCTCCTTTACAAGGGCCTTGAAGGACGACGTCCAGGCCGGCAGCGAGTCGAGATCCGGGTTGAGGATATCAGGGACAAACCATTCTTTGGCTGACCCACTGAGATAAGAGAGAGTATAATTCACCTTCCGCTGGTCGGTGAAGCACTTGGGACGGTCATTGAAGACCAGAGTGAGATTGACGAAGAATGTCTTGAGTTTGTGGGGGTCCGAACCGTCGAATACCTTGGGCTCCTTGACCTTGCTCTTGGATTCAGAGCTGTCAGAGGGACGGCCGAGTGCGGCGAGAACGGTACCAAGGGTTTCCATCGAAACCTTGAATCCCGATAGGAGTTCCAACATAGTACGTTGCTCGTTGGGGAGGTCAGGAGAGATTGGGGAACGAGGTCCGCCAGAACTGCCAGGTCCACTGGGGTCACCAGGCTCACCATGCAGTAAACCGCCGGAGTCGTCATCCAGGTCGTCATGATTGTTGTCGGCGCCCGGGTCATCGGGGTCGACCGGAGGGTCTTGATCGTCGTGATCACCAGTATCCAAATCGAAGTGAGGAGGCGGGTCACGAGGAGATTCAGAAGCAGCTCTTTGTTGGTGTTGTTTCCCTGTACGGCGAGCTATGGCTTGGAGGATGGGAGAATCAATTCGAGTAGTAGATCGGCCCCGAGCCGGAGCGACCACAGGGGGCTGACCACGGCGAGGGGTCAGAACTTGGACAGGTTGTCCGTCACTAGTGAACAAAGTACTGTACTCAAATTGTTCTTCTTCTTCCATGGCTTCAGGAAGAGTTGACGTAGTAGGGACTGTGGCTGGACCGAAACCGCGATTACGGTGACGTGGTTGACCAATGGCAGAGATGGATTCGGAGAAAGGGGCGAAGGATTGGGCTGTAGTGAAGAAAGTGTTTTCTTCAGAGTTAGCTCTAGATTGAGCTCGGGTTTTCGGAGGCATAAAAAATGATATGTCAGTACGACGTTAATGGATTGAGTTTAATTATACTGTTAAGATCATGTATACCGTGTAACCGTGCCAGAGGTCACAAAGTGTCTAAGTGCGGAAGACGAATGGGACAGTAGTGAAGTTATTAACAATACTGCTGTTACACCGTTAGTCCCCGGAGATCAGGGGTATAGAAGGGAGGAGCTGAGTAGCAGCCAAGTCGGAGCGGCGGTAACGCTGGTGACGAGGAGCGAACCAAAGAACGTCTAAGTCCTAAGGTAGAGTAGAATGTACTTCAAGGCAGTGAGCCTGAAAACTTAGAGGAGCACAGAGTAAAGGAGGGAATCTAAGTCGATAATTAAACTGAGGAACTACAGTAGCGTACAAGCAGTATTTATATCTACGGAGCGGCACAACGGTGCGGAGCGCCAAACTAACTACTAGGAGTTATACGTGTAGTCCTGCAGGGTAAAGTAAAAGACAATAAGGAGGGACTAGAATGAAAGGGTCTGTGTAGCTAGAAAGAACAATAAGGAGAGATTACAATAAAAGGTAGATCTTTGGAATACCGAGCAGCGGAATGGAGGCCCGAGGCATGGACTTGACAATCATTTTGTATGTATCTGAGCACTATCCAAATGTTGTTGTATATACAGTAAATGCTTTCTTGAGGACTCGTTCCTGCCATGCGCGATGGCCCACCTTCGCACGTAAAAGATAAGACAAGATAAGGAAAAAGATAAGATGAAAAGAAGTAATCATCATAACATCCAGTATATCAACTCCGACTCCTCATAGTTGTTTTTGGAGGTGTGCCAACACTGACATCCCTCAGAGTCAGAACTTTGATGCAAGCACCACATGTGAAGCCATACTTAGAACGGACAAAGGAGGCTCACAATGGGAATGCATGTTACAGAACTCAGAACTATTATGGTGCAATTGGGTATAACACAACCGAATTATCTCACGTGAATTTATCTGAATTTCTTATCCCTATTACAGAAATGCATATAATGATAGAGGGAACAAAACTGTAAGACCAATTTTTGATACCTTCAAAATTGATGAAATAAGTTCCCACCGAATGGCGCATTTCCAAAATAGGAAGCTATTAGGGTTAGGGTTATGCTTATAATCCTTTTACTTTTTTATTGTCTCTCATCGTACCTTGATAAATATTACATTCACATTATTTTCAAGTCAAAAGCTTTCAATTGCATGCTTGGGCACTGTTTGTGACTCTCAGAACTGTTGTTTCTTAGACAAAATAAACAAGTGTAGGCACAAAATTTTTTCGCTGACCCCAAATGGTGCCTGTTCCTGATTGGTTGTGTTATTGGGTGTGGGCAATACTCTGTCAGATCTCTAGTTCCCACGTTATACCTGCTTTGACCAGTACAGCCACCTTTCCACCAAAAAGCAATAACCGATTTCTCCTAAACTGAACCGTTGACCTAATGTCATTCTTTATAGAGGAAAAATGCTCAGAGTGGCTATACAAGGACCATTGACGATTGATATTTCTATACTTACTACTCATTGATATACTGTACACTGTTGGAGGGTGCTAGAAACTGCAATGTCCCCTTTAGTGAATAAAATTGATTACAACAAATCGTCCGATGTCCTTGTATGCCTCGATCGAGAAATTTCCGGAAAAATTCGGGGGAGTGGGCGGGGCATATCCCAGTTTGCTTGATTTTCGCCGCGGATTCACAAAATCTATATAACATCATTTAAGCGCGCATTAGGCGCACACTTTTCGCGTTGTTGTCCCATCGTTCTTCTCGCTTTTATTCATATTCGACGTGATTTATGCTCTCCAGCTGAGGAAAAATGTGGATCGCGAGTTGGATAATGCCTCGAAGCTTGGCTCTGCAATAAACGGAAAGTCTCAAAGACAGAAAGGAAGGCACGCACTACTGCTGCCAGTGCTGCCCGAAGGAAGTCAGTTGATACAGTTGAGAGTAAGTGGGGCAATCGGACTGAGAAACTGAAGCTTCTTCACTCTTGCATAGAGAAATTTGTGGATGCTCGAGCCTCTATTGTGCTTTCCGAAGGACCAAGGGAAGAGGAGGAAGATCCAGAGGTCACTGTGCAGGATTTGAATAACTTTGACTCAGATGGATATGATTCAGAGGAAGATTATTATAAGTAGCAGTATCATAGATTAAGACAACCCTTAAGAATAATTTTGGTGCTTTCAAGTAGTCATTTAGGTCAATTATCACTAACAAACGAATTCAAAAAGTTGCGGAGACAATTTAGGACACGATTGGAGTAGACGCCCGCTGAGTCAGCGCACGAAAACTTTGGTGAGAGTGCCCATACCCAGTGTTATACCCGATTGCACCATAGTATTACTTGGTTGGCATTGACACGACCACGTGATTGATGGTTGAAGCGCGATTTTGGAGATTCTGAATCTTCATCGTTTCACGATTTTGACCTACAACGACAACACAAACAGGATGTTCAAGAGTATCCTTCCATCAAAAAGGATCACCTCCTCCGACTTCACTATGGTAACTACCTTAGCAGATGGAGCTCCAAACGGCAAGGAAAACCAACCGAGCTCAAACTTCTTCACGCAATCTACTCGAAATACGAAGGGAGGTCCCGCTGGCTCTGACAAAGGATTTACTGATAAGAAGAAACGCGGAGCTGCCAAAGAGATGAACCAACTTGAACATGGAGATGACATGCACGAAGCTTTCGACCAACTTCTGGTACGTTGGGTTCAGTTCCATTCACTCATAATGTAAGCTGACAGAATGTACATAGGACGAGCTACAAATTCCTTCTACTCTTCGTCCTAAGCTGGTTGGAATGGACTCTTCTGTCAAGGCAGCTATGTTGAAGTCATCCCGGGGGATGTCGCTTAATATTAAATCTACTTTCCCTGTTATTCCTGAGATGCCACTCACATCCCAGCCCATGACCTTGAGACGGACACGAAGCATTGACACGTTGGAATCTCCTCGCCCAGCAAAGCCAACCTTGGACTATGACCTGAGACCTCCAATGGCACCTTTCACGTTCAGCGATCCGTCTTCTCGGTCTGCTTCCTCCACGGGGTCTCCGAGGAAGTCTAGTCATTCTCGTGGCATATCTCTGGGTGCAGGTATCATGTCCCGGAGTCAAGTCAACCTTCTCGGAAATAGCTCCACTTTGGACCTCACGGCCACGGCCAAGTCAGGAAAGGAGAAAGGCCCTGGATCCTCGAGGATCATATCACCAACCAAGTCGGTCAGCATCTTGGCCGGTGCATCTAGTACAGAGCTAGATGTCGAGCAAGTCAAGAAATTACGTCTGTTGTTACGAAACGAATCTGCTAGGTAACAATCTTTACAATGTACCTTCGTTCATATCCTGACGACGATATAGTTGGACCGAAGAGTTTCTCCGTTCAGGCGGCTATGCCGCTCTTTTGACTCGAATGAATGAAATCCTGGAGGTTGAATGGAGGTAAGTTGCGGTTTGTATGTCGTTTGTACAATTATGTATTGACTGTCTCGCAGGGAAGAACAACACGATGATCAAATTTTGCATGAGCTCCTACGATGTTTTAAAGCCCTGTCTACATCTTCCATTGGATGTGTCGCGCTTCGAAGCTCTAGCCCTACTCCTTGGGGCCAACTTGTCACGCTGTTGTATTCTGACAAAAAGCCAGGCGAGGTTGCCACCCGTCAACTTATTGTAGAACTTTTGCACATTCTATTCGACCTTTATCCTTCTTCATCTTTGCCGTCCTCCGGGAGGAGTCCGCATCGAGAAATATGGGACTCTGACTCTGCACCTCTTGGTTCTGGCAACGTCATTACCCTCCCCGCGCCTCACAAATCCTTGTTCTCCTTCATACGATCCCTTCTCCTCACCCCTGCGCCTCCCACAGCGGAAGCCCCTGCGTCCCCCCTCTCTCCTCACGAGTTCATAGAGAATCTTCATCGGCCCAGGATATACAAGACCTATTTACAAGAGTTGTCCGACGTATGTCGCGACTACTTTTGGGTGTTCTGTCACCCCAACAACACAATCTGGCTTTTATCAGAGACTGATGAGGGTCGGGTTGAGAAACCTCGCGCGCCAGGTGGTATGACGGGCGGCGTAGAATTTGAAGCCATGAATTACTTCGTGAGTGATTCAGTTTCACCGAGATGGTCGTTTCTAACACCTTCGCTTGATAGACATCACATCTTAAATTCATCAATGCTGTTGCTAAAGCCACTGACGACTTGAATCTACCTAAGGATAACGAACTTTCTGCACACCGTTTCCATAGCGATATGTTTGCATCTGGTTTTGAGCGACTTATCTTGGTATTTCTGTCATTCTCACCTGAACGCTCTCCTAATATATCCTTAGATCTCCCGCAAAGCTTCCACGACCTATTATCCTACTCTTCATCTCGAGCTTGCACGTTATGTTGCCTTTGCAGGCCGCGCTCAATTCGAACTTCCTTGGACTGTATCCAGGCTCATTGGTCTACCTCCTCCAGGATTATGCAAGAACTCTGTGTCCCCGTCCTTGACATCAGGTAGAAGTACACCTGCAACTCCCTCAAGAAGGACGGCTCGAGGCCCTGCTTCTGCTCTTCCACTGCAGCCCGGAAGCCCATCCCGTGGAGCACTTGCTAACTAGGAATGGGCAAGTCACGGTTGATATTCTCGTACTTTTACACTTTCACTCGTGATTTATTGACTTGACGGAGGCTTTCATTTCTATCTTGTTTCTCCCACCTGTCGGTCATCCTTATCTGCTATGCTATTTTTTGAACGGTCTCTTCTACGTACTTACTCTCGATAGATGCAAGCACTGTTTAGATCAAGATTTTCTCCTGGCGGGATGTATCTATCTATGTACCTCACTGACAGCCCTTGTTATAACATCGTATTACATCTACTTCAACTAGGGTTAACCCATATTCATCCTTCAAGAGAGCTGTGGCTGTTGATAGACATTCATCCTACGCAAACGTCACTGTAAGCTTCATTCCAATACCTACACTACGAACTTGTAATTTGTGACTTAATTCACCTCACCTCACCTGACGAGAATCGATAATCACAGAAGCCTGCTGCTCAATTTCGTGTATCCAGATATTCGTGGTGATCGGTTGAAATATGAAAGTCTGGGATGTCAAAACTGATAATTGATATCGTAGAATTGTGCGTTAAGTGTAATGTGCCTGTAATGTGCAGTCAATTGTCCGATTGTTAGGTTTAGCAAGTACTTTGAAAATTGATACTTGATTGCTTCCTTCGCTCGAACTTTGTACATAGAAACCACAAAGATGCATAGGCGATGCCGAGGCACTGACGTCACACGAACTGCCTAACTCTGAGGTTTGATGTTTGGTTGCAGTCTCAGTATGTAGCCACTCGGTACTGTTTTAACACAGCCTCTTTACTTCATAGTAATGGGGTCGAGTTAGAGATGTTTTATTCATTGATTTACGATTATGGCAAGTCGAATAACTGCAGCTGAATAGATAAGAGGTATTATTTGTCAGAAAGTATTCTGTAATGGAGGTGATATAATGGGGGTAAAAATTCTTCAAAAAGCGACAGTACAAAAAGTGAGGAGCCAGTGTATTGAGTGTTCCAACTAGTCGACTGTTGGGGGCGGTGGAAAACGATACCAACACGACGCGATGATGTGATTGAAATACCGAATGAATTGAAAAGATTCTGAAAAAGATTCTGGGGAGTGCATTTTTACTCGGGTTTCTGCGTGACTGGACATTGGGTGAGTGTTAGCGAGCGGCAGGATTACCCCGAAGCAGACAGACACGTAGGTAGACGTTGGGTAGTCGGACAACAAGCAAGATGACAACGGATTGGAAGATGGAGATCATCCGCTATGTACTCACTGCAAAGAGGTACATAACAAATTTGAAGGAGAATGATTCATCATCGATCATGTCCGAGGTCTAGACTTCGCCGCCACGTGATGGGCGTCTATCACTGGTAGACGTCGAAATTTCTTGGGGAGGTACACGACTTTTTCATTTGGGGGGTTCGAATATATAAAGCCTTTGGCTCTTTTGCTTTCTCCATTGTTCGGGCATTTTACCTTGCTCAACGATGGCGACGATCTCTGCGAACGACGCTTGCTCATCGTCCATTACCATGCGACCTATCATAATATCATTGGACAAAATTAGAGTGCGTACTTTCCATCATGGTTTTGGGAATGCCTGCTAAAAATTACTTATTTTTCAAGGTTTCAATCCCAGTCTCTACCAAAGCAGATGAATGGATATCTGCAGAAATCCTTAGAGAAGAATTCACTCATGAGCAATCGCTCATAGACGCAGTTGGAAACACTGCTGAACTCGAAAACCAGGCAGAAGCATCCTTAGAGCTTGCTGCCCGATTCCTCGGCTTTATCGCTACCAGAGTGCATGAAAACTCAGAATGCACCGCTGCTCGTACAGCACTGTTATTGAATGTTTTCAAGTTCTTCACCTCGACCTACCTATACAGCAAAGACATTCACTCTTTGGCCTCCAACTACGATACTGAGGTCAGAAAGGCTGTACTCACTTCATACTTCAGCGCTTTCTCTGTTCTCTCTGAACGGAAAGCTGCTGACATTCCCAGAGGCCCTCAATCGGCCCTATTCGTTGCCGCCGCTGCCGGCGAAGCCTCGATATACGCGCTCTTTGGAGGGCAAGGGACTAACGAAGTCTATCTCGACGAATTACAATCTCTCTATGACATCTACAAACCCTTCGTCGCTTCGTTTATTTCAACAATGTCAGAGATCCTCGTTCCCCTTGCCGAGGAAAAGCAATTCTCTTCCTTCTACACTCACGGCCTCGATGTCTCCTCTTGGCTTTCCGGCGTCGTGTCTCGCCCTTCGATCTCCTACCTGGCTTCTGTCCCCATCTCGTTCCCTCTTATCGGGTTGACACAGCTCGTGCAGTATTTGATCGTCTGCAAAGTTACTGGTCTCACTCCCGGTGAGCTATCCGATCGCATGACTGGTGCTACTGGACACTCGCAAGGCATCGTATCCGCCGTCGCTGCTGCTGCGTCTTCCTCATTCGAATCTTTCACTGAGAATGCGAAGAAAGCCATCCGCTGGCTTTTCTTCTGTGGTTTCCGTGGTCAAGAAGCATTCCCAATCGTCTCCCTTGAGCCTGGCTTAATTCAAGATTCCATTGATGGTGGTGAGGGCATGCCCACCCCCATGCTATCCATAACTGGGCTTTCGCTCAAGGAGTTAGAGCCTCACCTCGTGCAAACTAACAATCATCTGGCTGACAACTCTCAGCTTCAGGTCACGCTTCACAACGGTCCTCGCGCGCTTGTTGTTACAGGTCCCTCGCGCGCTCTGCATGGTCTTGTCGTTAATTTGAGAAAGATTCGTGCTCCTTCTGGTGCCGATCAAAGCAAAATCGCATTCTCGCAGCGCAAACCAGTTTTCTCTGTCCGTTTCCTGGTAGTCGGCGTGCCCTTCCATAGTGTTTATCTAGGTGAAGCGACGGATAAATTACTCTCGGAAGATTTGAAGGGCGAAGAACTTTGGAAACCAGAAGAGTTGAGGATTCCCGTTTTCAATACGGAAGATGGTACGTTGTACTTCCTTCTCTATTTATGCAATTTTTTGTTTTGGCTTGCCTGAATATCTTTGTACAATAGGCAAGGATTTGCGTGTTTCTAAAACCTCTATCACTCGTTCCCTTTGCAACCAGATCTTCACGTCACCTATTCACTGGACGGAGGCGACGAATTTCCCCAAATCAGCTACTCATGCCTTGGACTTTGGTCCTGGCGGCCTTAGTGGAATAGGTCCTCTAACTGCCAGGAATTTTGATGGGAGGGGTGTTCGCGTCATCGTCATCGGGGAACGCGGCAAGGGAGATGCTGAGTTGTATGATTCCACTACAGTTCAACGGGAGGATAACTGGGGCGAGAAGTACGCTCCCCGTTTGGTTCAAAGCAGGTATGTACCATTTTCTTTCGAATCACCGGACTTTGTTCACGATTGCTGTTAGGGATGGTACTGTCCATCTTGATACTCCCTTTTCTCGTCTTTTAGGCAAGCCTCCAATCATGGTCCCTGGTATGACACCGTCTACTGTCCAAGCGGGATTCGTTAGTGCTATTCTCGACGCGGGTTATCATGTCGAATTAGCTGGAGGCGGGCATTACAATGCGAACGCTCTTCGTGCTAAGGTTGTCGAAATCCAGGGCAAAATTCCTCAGGGTGCCGGGATTACTCTAAACTCAATCTACATCAATCCTGCTCAGTTTGGTTTCCAGTTGCCTCTCTGGCAAGAGATGAGGAAGGAAGGCTTTCCCATCGAAGGTTTCTGTATTGGTGCTGGTGTACCTAGCACTGAAAAGGCTGCTGAAATCATCGACGGTCTCAGGTCTTCCGGAATCAAGCACCTTGGGTTGAAACCGGGTTCGGTCGATGGTATCCGGCAAGTTGTCAACATTGCTGCTGCCAATCCCGACTTCCCGATCATCATGCAGTGGACCGGTGGTCGTGCTGGAGGCCACCACTCCTATGAAGACTTCCATCAACCCATGCTTTCGACCTACCGCTCCATTCGTAAGCATGAGAATATTATTCTTGTGGGTGGTTCTGGATTCGGTGCTGCTGAAGATGTTTGGCCCTACCTTACTGGCGAATGGTCAGTGGCTTATGGTGTTCAGCCGATGCCCTATGATGGTTTTCTTTTCGGAAGTCGTGTCATGGTTGCAAAAGAGGCACATACAAGCTCTTCCGTAAAAGATCTCATCGTCGCGTGCGCTGGAGTGGAGGATCAACAATGGGAGGGCACTTATACCAAACCAAGTGGCGGTGTTCTTACTGTCCGATCGGAGCTCGGTGAACCTATACACAAGGTCGCTACGCGTGCTGTTAAGCTCTGGAAAGAGTTCGATGACACCGTATTCAAATTACCGAAAGAAAAGCGTTCGGCGTGGTTGCTTGAGCATCGTGATGAGGTCATCGAAAAGCTCAACAAGCATTTCAGTAAGCCATGGTTCGGCTGGAAGAAGGATGGCAGTGTTGCGGAATTACGAGACATGACTTATGAGGAGACTGTCCTTCGTATGGTGCGCTTGATGTATGTCGCCCATGAGAATCGCTGGGTCGATATTTCTCTTCGTAACCTTACTGGTGACTGGATGCGAAGGATCGAAGAAAGGTTTGCCGGCGTCAATGGGTCTGGCACGAAACCGTCCGTCCTGCAGTCTTACAACTCCTTGAATGATCCTCTCCCTTGCGTTGAAACGTTCTTCAAAGCCTACCCTCTCGCTTCGCAGCAACTTCTTTCTGCTGATGACTCTGGTTACTTCTTGGCTATCTCACAGAGGCGCGGCCAGAAGCCCGTTCCTTTTATACCTGTTCTCGATGCGTCGTTTGAGGTTTGGTTTAAGAAGGTACATGTCTCACTCCTGATTCCCATACGCATGCCACATATTTATGATGTCGTTCTAGGATTCTTTGTGGGCTGCTGAAGATGTTGAAGCAGTCTTCGACCAAGATCCTGAACGTGTTTGTATCTTACAAGGCCCTGTTGCCGTCAAGCACTCTGTGATCAAGGATGAGCCCATTCGCGACTTGCTCGGTAACATCAACTCGTCCCTCATTCAAAAGGTTTTACAGCTACGTTACAACGGTGATGCTTCTACCATTCCTTCAATTGGTTATCTCGCTCCTCCGCGCCGTGCTTCCAGAGTCCCTGCGGGTGTCAAGATCACTACCACCGACGAGCAAATTGTCTTCCAGTTTGGGAAATCTCTTCCTACGAATGCATCTTGGCTTGCTTGCCTTGCTGGCTCTCAATTGAACTGGTTCGGGGCGCTTATTGGGTCCACGAGTGTTGTGCAGGGTTCTTCTTACATCAGCAATCCCATCCGCCGACTCTTTTACCCTCGCCCTCACGAAAAAGTCGTTGTTAGCCTTTCCAATGGACAACCAACGTCCATTGTCGCGTATGGGGGAGCTCGCTCGTATGGCCTGCATGACCCAAATTTCAAGGCCACAGAAATTATATTCAATTCCTCAACTAATCTCATTGACGTGACGATCTTCGAAGAGCGTAACAAGGTCGCTGTACCTCTCACCTTGCAGTTTGAGTATAAATCCGCGATGGGATCTGCCCCCATCCACGAAGTGGTCACTGGACGTAATATGCGCATCAAGGCGTTCTATTGGAAACTTTGGTACGGGGACGACCAGTCTCTCCCCGAGTTGGATATTCATGATACGTTCACCGGTCCTGATGTCACTCTCAAGGCAGAGGACATAGAGAAGTTCTGTTCTGTTGTTGGTAACAACGACGAGTCGTTCAAGTCAGTACGAACCACCGCCATTAGTGCTCCGATGGATTTTGCTATTGTTGCTGGTTGGCAGGTACGTTCTTTGATTTCAAAGTTGTTCAACTATGCATTCATTTCCAATCTCTTTAGGCTATCATCAAGTCAATTTTCCCTGGATCGATTGATGGAGATCTCCTCAAGCTCGTACATTTGTCGAACAGTTTCCGCATGATGAAGGGCGCGAGACCCTTCCAGGCCGGCGACATATGCAGATCAGAAGCTAAGATTGTTTCCGTTGTCAATAGTGGGCCTGGAAAGGTCGTCAAAGTGAAGGGACATGTCTATCGTGATGCAAAGCCGGTCGTCGAGGTTGTGTCTGCTTTCCTTTATCGTGGCGTCTTCACCGACTACGAGAACACATTCGAAACCACTGAAGAACCTGACTACGTTGTGACGTTGGCGACTGACGCCGACGTTAGCGTTCTGCAATCGAAGGAATGGTTTGATTGGGAAGATGATACTCGACCTCTCTCTCCTGGAATCCCTCTGATTTTCCGTGTACAGTCTGAGGTCTCTTTTATGGATCGCACTTCCTACCGGGAGCTCTCCGTATCTGGTGAAATCCTTGTCCGCGACCAGTTGAAGAACCTACAGAAAGTAGGTTCTGTTGAGTTCCAAGCAGATGATGCGTATGGCAACCCTGTCGTTGCCTACCTTCGAAGGCACGGCATTGCTCAAGGTCTGACCGTACCCCTTGCCAATGAGGGCTATCAACTCACCACCACGGAGGGCTCAACATCGTTCTTTTCGCCACTTACCAATGAACCCTACTCCGGTATCTCGGGCGATTTTAACCCAATCCACATCAATCCGTATTTCTCTTGCTACGCCGGTCTACCCGGGACAATCACTCATGGTCTATGGTCGAGTGCTGCAACTCGTAAATACGTAGAGAACGTTGTTGCCAAGGGTCATCCTGACCGCGTTCTTTCGTAAGTTCTCACCCATTTCAACATGTTTCTTCACACTAAACCCTGACCATTACACAGTTACGATGTATCTTTTGTTGGAATGGTTCTTCCAGGCGAACAACTTACCGTCAACCTCCGTCACACCGGAATGCGGGATGGCAATATTGTTGTCAAAATCGAGACCGTCAATGTACTCGGTGAAAAGGTCTTGGAAGGTTCTGCAGAGGTGTCCCAACCAACTACTGCCTATGTTTTCACTGGACAGGGATCTCAAGAACCTGGTATGGGTATGGATCTTTACAACAGCTCTCCTGCTGCTCGTGCGGTCTGGGATGGTGCCGATGAACATCTTCGAGCTGTCTATGGGTTTTCTATTCTCGAAATCGTCAAAGAGAATCCCAAGGAAAAAACGGTACACTTTGGTGGTATCAAGGGACAAGCCATCCGTCAGCGTTATATGGACATGTCCTACGACACCACTGACAAGGATGGTCACATCAAAACCCTCCCTCTCTTTGCTGACATCGACATTCGCACACCCAAGTATACATTTAGCCATCCTAATGGGCTCCTTTTCGCTACCCAATTTGCTCAAATCGCACTCGTCGTTACCGAAAAAGCAGCATTCGAAGACATGCGTTCGAAAGGATTCGTTCAAACGGACTGCGCTTTTGCTGGTCACTCCTTGGGTGAATATTCTGCGTTGGCATCTATTGCTGATGTACTTGCGATTTCTGCCCTTGTCGACGTCGTTTTCTATCGCGGTATCACGATGCAAAGAGCCGTTGAGCGTGACTCTGAAAACCGCTCCAACTACGCTATGTGTGCTGTCAATCCCAGCCGCATTTCCAAGAGCTTTAGTGATGCTGCTCTGAGAGAAGTTGTTGACACTATTTCAGTGGGCACTGGCTCCCTTTTGGAAATCGTCAATTACAATGTGGAAGTAAGGATTCCATTTTCTTTTCAGTTATTTGTCTCTGATGATTTTCATAGGGACAACAATATGTGTGCGCTGGAGAGTTAGTTGCCTTGCAAACCATGACGAACGTGTTGAATTATCTGAAACTTCAGAAAATTGACATTGCTAAAGTATGTCTGTCCGTCTTGAGTTTCGCAATGGACTAATCTTCCTTCAGCTGACCGAGACTTTCTCCGTTGAGAAGGTGAAAGAAATGCTTGGAGACATTGTTAAAGAGTGCCATGGACGTGCCCTGGATCAGAAGAAGGCGGAAGGCCATATCCTCTTAGAGCGTGGCTTTGCCACTATCCCTCTCCCAGGCATTGACGTTCCTTTCCATTCGAGATATCTCTGGGCCGGTGTCATGCCTTTCCGCACCTGTGAGTTCCTTCGTGTATATTATTGCTACCTACTCATGTTCTCTAGACCTTTCCAAAAAGATCGATCCTACGCACATCAATCCAGACGTGCTCATTGGCAAATATATTCCTAACCTCATCGCTCAACCCTTTGACGTTTCGCGAGCTTATGCTCAAATCATTTATGATCAGACTTCCTCGCCTCGCCTGGACAAAGTCTTGAAGAACTGGGATGAAGAGAACTGGGGCTCTGCCGCTCAGCGCCAGAACCTAACTTACATCATCCTCGTCGAGCTTTTGGCTTATCAGTTTGCTTCACCAGTCCGCTGGATCCAAACCCAGGACCTCCTCTTTTCCCACTTCAATTTCGAAAGACTCATCGAGCTTGGCCCTTCCCCCACTCTTACCGGAATGGCAACTCGTACTCTCAAGGCTAAGTACGAGCTTCAAGACGATTGCGTTTCTTTGAAGCGCGAAATTCTTTGTCATGCGAAACATTCAAAGGAGATTTATTACTTGTTTGAAGATGAAGCGGTTGCTGAATCTGTGCCCGTAGAGGTAACCGAGTCTGTTGCTGCTCCTGTCACCGCCACCGCTGCCACCACCGTTCCCTTACCTGTTGCTGCCCCTACAGGTCCAGCTGTCAGCATTGAAGACGTTCCCGTTAAATCGTCGGACATCCTTCTTGCCATTGTCGCGCAGAAATTGAAAAAACAAATCAGCGACATTTCTACGTCTAAGTCTATCAAAGACCTTGTTGGCGGAAAGTCGACTCTTCAGAACGAAATCTTGGGCGATCTACAACAAGAGTTCTCTTCAGCTCCCGAGAAAGGTGAAGAGTTACCTCTCGACGAACTGGGCCCTGCTTTGGGTTCTGGACATAGTGGAGCGTTAGGTAAATACACCACTGGTCTCGTGTCACGTTTGGTCGGAGGGAAACTGCCTGGTGGCTTCAACTCGTCTGCTGTGAAAGCCCATTTGTCGAAGACATGGGGTTTGGGTCCTCAACGTGCGGATGGTGTTCTTCTTCTTGGAACTACCATGGAACCCGCTAAGCGTCTGGGATCTGAAGCGGAGGCAAAAACCTGGCTCGACGGTGTCGTATCGGCATATGCGCAACGATCTGGAATTTCTCTTGCATCTCCTGGCGCCGGAGGAGGCGGGGGTGGAGGAGGCAGTGGGGGCGCAGTGATCAACAGCGAAGAGTTCACCAAGTTCCAGGCCGAGCAGGAGCGTTTCGCTGCTCAACATATCGAGCTTTACATGCGTTACCTTAAGCGGGACTCTCGCTCTGGCGAAATCGCATTCGACGCTGAAAAGGCTAATTCGATGGCCTTACAAGCTAAGTTGGACAGTATTGCTAAGGAACACGGTGATCTCTACATCGACGGTATCATGCCTGTCTTTGATCCCTTGAAAGCTCGTCGCTTTGACTCTTCTTGGAACTGGGTTCGACAGGATGCTCTAACGATGTACTATGACATCATTTTTGGACGTCTTACAACTGTCGACCGCGAGATCACAGCTCGCTGTATCCATCTGCTCAACCGCGCCGATCCTGAGATGTTAGCTTACATGCAGTATAACATTGACCAATGTGATCCGAGCAAGGGCGATACCTACAAGCTTGCCAAGGAGTTTGGCCAACAACTCATAGACAACACGCATCAGTTCATTGGGCAGCCGCCCGTTTACAAGGACGGTACGTCATCTATGCTGTTTGTTTTTCATGATCTTACTTGTTCTCTTCTAGTTACTTTCCCGACTGCTCCTCACACGGAGGTTAGCAGTAAGGGTGACATCGTGTACACCGAGGTTATGCGCGAAAATGTTCGCAAACTAGAGGCATACGTCGAGGAGATGGCTCGCAGCGATACAGTGTCAGGCCCAGTCAACATTCAAAAAGTTCAAGACGATGTGCTGAAGCTCTGGACGATTGTGAAATCCCAGCCAGAGATTAGTCAAGAGCAAAAGAATCGTATCAAGGCTCTGTATGAAGGCGTCGTTCGCTCTTTGAGGAATAAAGGTTCTGAACCTCGCCCGCGCACTCCTAGAAATCGTCGATCGTCTTCGCAGTTCCTCCGACCTCAAATATCCGGAATCGCGACTGTGTCTGCAGACAAAGTTCCCCTGCTACATTTGAAGAGGAAAGTTGGCACCAACTGGGAATACAGCAGCAATCTTACGAGTGTCTATCTTGACATTCTTCACGAGATTGCCACTGCCGGAACAACGTTCAAGGATAAGAACGCTTTACTCACTGGAGTTGGCAAAGGCTCCATTGGAGTCGAAGTTGTCAAAGGTCTACTCTCTGGTGGCGCTCATGTGGTGATCACTACCTCCCGCTATAGCCGCTCGACTGTTGAATATTATCAGTCCATTTTCCAAACTTTCGGCAGTCGCGGGTCTGCGCTTACTGTGGTGCCCTTCAACCAAGGTTCGAAGCAGGACGTTGAGGCTCTTGTGGATTATATCTACTCTACCCTCGGAATGGACTTGGATTTCATTCTTCCTTTCGCTGGTATTCCCGAGAACGGCCGGGAGATCGATGGAATTGACGACAAGTCCGAGCTGGCTCACCGCATTATGTTGACAAACTTGTTGCGAATTCTTGGTGCAGTGAAGAACAAAAAAGCCAGTCGACACTTTGTTACGCGTCCTACTCAAGTTATTCTCCCCCTGTCTCCTAATCATGGTCTGTTCGGCAACGACGGCCTGTACTCGGAATCGAAGATCTCTCTGGAAACACTCTTCCAACGTTGGGCTTCCGAAAGCTGGGGTGAATATCTCTGTCTTGCCGGAGCTGTCATTGGGTAAGTCGTTTATCATTTTGCTTAGGCTCCCGGCTTACTTTTTCTGTACAGATGGACCCGTGGTACCACTCTCATGGGACCCACGAATATAGTAGCGCACGAGCTTGAAAGCTTCGGTGTCCGCACATTCTCTGCCAAGGAAATGGCATTCAACATCCTTGGTTTGATGCACCCTTTGCTGTTCAGTATCACTCAAGTGGAACCCATTTGGGCCGATCTCAACGGTGGCATGGATCGTCTTCCAGACCTCGCCGATATCACGACCCGTATTAGGACCTCGCTTACGAAAAAGAGCGACATGCGCCGTGCTATCGCTCGTGACAATGCTGCTGACTTCAAGATTCTCAATGGTGTTGATGCAGAGCGTTTGATTCAAACTGTGGACGTCCTCCCTCGTGCTAACTTCCGATTCGACTTCCCCGCCCTCGAATCCCAAGACTCTCTTGTTGATGTCACCAAGCTTCGGGGTATGCTTGACTTGGACAAGGTCATGGTTATCACTGGTTCCGCCGAAGTGGGACCTTGGGGTAGCGCTCGTACCCGTTGGGAAATGGAAGCTCGGGGAGAGTTCACAATTGAGGGTGCTATCGAGATGGCCTGGATGATGGGATACATCAAGCACTTCGACGGGCGTCTGAAGGATGGCACGTTGTATGTTGGTTGGGTCGACAGTAAGAGTGGAGAACCAGTCGACGACAAGGACGTCAAGGGACGCTACGAAAAAGATATCCTTGCCCATGCAGGCATTCGTTTGATTGGTACGATTGTTCCGTTTTTCACCAAGTCTCCTGCTTATGACTGTTACAGAACCCGAGCTCTTCCGTGGCTATGATCCAAATAAGAAGATCTTCAATCAAGAGGTCGAGTTAATCCATGATCTTGAGCCCATTGAAGTCACCGCAGATGAAGCCTCCAAATTCAAACTCCAGCACGGCGAGAAGTGCGATATCTGGGCCGGAGAAGGAGGTCAATGGTTCTTCAAGCTCAAAAAGGGTGCTTGTGTATTCGTGCCCAAATCATTCTCGTTCAGTCGCAAAGTCGCAAGCCAAATTCCTACTGGATGGTACGCTGGCCGCTACGGCCTTCCTGAAGACATTATTGCCCAAACCGATCAAGTCACCCTGTGGAATTTGGTCTCAACGGCCGAAGCCCTCAACATGTCCGGTATCACGGATCCCTATGAACTCTATCAACACGTGCATCCATCTGAAGTCGGGACGTCACTTGGTAGCGGTATGGGTGGTCAAGTCAGTCTGGCGAAGATGTTCACGGACCGTCGCGACGAGAAAGAGGTACAGAACGACATTTTGCAAGAAACGTGGGTTATTTTCCTTCATTTCTACCATCGCTGTCTTAATTTTGTGCGATTATAGTTTCATCAACACGACTGCTGGATGGATTAACCTTCTGCTTCTATCATCGAGTGGTCCAGTCAAGATCCCTGTCGGTGCTTGGTAAATATACTCTCCATAACTTGATTCCCCTTTTACTTACCTTATATTAGCGCTACCGCTTTGCAATCTCTCGAAATCGCTTGTGACACCATCCTGTCGGGTAAAGCTAAGGTCATGATTGCTGGTGGTTTCGACGATATAAGCGAGGAAGGATCATACGAGTTCGCAAACATGAAGGCTACAAGTAACGCAGATGCCGAATTTGCTATGGGTCGTGAACCAACAGAAATGTCACGACCAACTGCAAGTACTCGTTCAGGAGTAAGTCGCTTCTCACAATCTAATTCACTTTTACTGACATGTTTTATCAGTTTATGGAGGCACAAGGTACTGCTGTCCACATTGTCATGAGCGCAAAGACTGCTTTGGAACTGGGTTGCCCCGTTCGCGGTATCGTTGCATTCACTTCTACCTCCACGTAAGAATCGCCAAATTTTATATTCTGTCCATTGACTGATATCTGCTTGCATAGTGACAAAGCTGGACGGTCGATTCCTGCCCCCGGACGCGGATCGCTTACCGTCGCACGTCAAGTCCCGTCCAAGCACCCTCTTCCTATCCTGGACTTGAAATACCGTTCCCGCCAACTCTCATTCCGACGCTCACAAGTCTCGCAATGGCTTGCTCACGAGCATCTTCAACTGCAGGACGAGCTCGAGGCTCAGAAAGCCTCTGGGCATGCTGTGAACGAGGAGTATTATGCGTCTAGAGTTGCTACCATTGAACAAGAAGCTGCACGCCAGGAGAAGGAGGCTCTCGCTACTTACGGTATGCTAGAAGGAAGTGATCCACGCATTGCCCCTTTGCGTCGCGCTTTGGCTGTCTGGGGTCTCACCGTTGACGACATCAATGTGCTTTCCATTCACGGTACCAGCACACAAGCAAATGTAAGCCAACCTTGAAGTTTTCCTATCATCTGGTATTGATCATCCTTTCAGGAGGAAAACGAGACCCATATCTGGAATTCCATCTTCACAAATCTTGGACGTACCCCTGGTAATATTGTGCCCATAATGGCGCAGAAGAACATCTTAGGTCACGCCAAGGGTGGATCTGCTGCCTGGCAAATATCTGGCCTCCTTGATTCAATCAACACTGGTGTCATCGCTGGTAATAGGAACGCGGAGTGAGTTTAACAACCTACATTTGTCCGATGAATACTAATGATCGTTCTAGCAACGTCGACGACCACTTCCAGAAGCGTAGCTACCTGATGTTCCCGTCGAAGACTATTCGTACCGACGGAATACGCGCAGGAATCATGGTACGTGTCGAAGCTCAAATAAGAGCTCAAATGCTGAATGCCTGTCCTTAGTCGTCGTTCGGTTTCGGTCAAGTTGGAGGCGTCCTGCTCGCTTTACATCCTCGTTACCTGTTTGGATCAATCGACCCGGCCGTTTACGAAGCGTACAAGGAACGTCGAGCTGTCCGTGCCAAGTTGAGCTACAAGGCAATGAGCGAGATGATGATCAAGAACAATCTCGTTCAAATCAAAGAGCTACCGCCATATCCGCTCGCGCTCGAGGACAAGGTTCTCATGAACTCGATGGCTCGTGCTCGCCCGGATGCCAAGTCTGGCTCCTTCGCGTATACTACCAAGATGGAGGCCCCGATACATGTTGACACTGCAAACTTCAAGACAGTCTCTGAAGTGCTCGCCGCGGATGCCTTGAAGAAGTCCGCTTCATGCTCTGAGGAATTCGTTGGTGTCGGAGTTGACCAAGGTACGTCGTGCTGTGTCTTCACTGGGACAAAAATCCCATAATCTCCATCGCAGAACTCATCTCATCCGTCCCCTCGCACAACCCCAACTTTGTCTCCCGAAACTTCACCGACGCCGAGATTGCTTACTGTAGCGCACAACCATCTCCCGCCTCCTCATTCGCTGCACGATGGGTCGGAAAGGAAGCTGTCTTCAAGTCCCTCGGCGTAAAATCCAAGGGAGCTGCTGCGCCGATGAAGGACATCGAAATTGTGAACGACAAGGACGGGGTTCCTAATGTAGTGTTGCACGGTGAAGCGAAGACCAAAGCCTCAGAGAAGGGTGTGTCGAAGGTTCTTCTATCACTGAGTCATTCAGAGGTATGTTATTACACTGTTGTTCTGTTTTCATGTGCATTCTAAGCTTTTGTCATAGAACGTTGCTATTGCCTTTGCTCAGGCTTCTACGTGATTTTGGTTGTTGGAATTATTGCATCTGGACTGTCTTATCTGGTATTACTTTTTTGACTATAATCATGCTTGCACTACGAAATGTACTCCATACGAATATATTGTTACATAGATTGAACGAATTCTAGAATTTTGTCTTCAATTTCTACGAATGATTTTTGGTCAAAGCTGTATTTTCTTGGTTGAAATGCCGCCTCGTGGGAAGCCTCCAAGCGAAGGTGCCTGAACTCTCCTAGGGACACTCCACTAAATCACATACCGATAAATCACTATCTTCACGAACTGATCACGACCATCGTCACGAATACAATTCCATGTTTCCTGCTCCAACCTTTAAAATCTAACAAAAAATTCCGCTGCTTGCTTGGACATGAACTGGGAGCACTTGCAATATCTTGTCGTTCTTTTTGCTACAATCGCCTCGAAGGCAGTTGCTTATACTGCCCTACCGAGGTGTGTTTCCAGTGTCCCTTTGACTGCTTTCTCGACTTGATATCTTCACAGATGGGGCCAGGCTACAGCTATCATCAACGATGCACTGTTTGTTCAAGGCGGAAGAACCGACCAATACAATGCATATTCCTATACAACAGCACCCATTGACGATGACCTATTATACCTCTCCTTATCAACTTCTTTCAACCCTTCTTCCCCTCCATGGCAGCTTATCAGCAGCTCTTCTAATTCTTCTACATCTTCTGGTCCAGCAGTCGCTTGGCATACGATATCTGCCACCAACACTTCGGAAATATTTCTATTTGGCGGAGTACCAGCTATCGATTCACCAACTGTACTCACAGTTCAGGCAGATTCTACATGGCTGTTGAATGTTTACAACCGGCTTGTCCCATCCTGGATACAAGAGGCCATGTCCTGGGCCAATGAACCAATCCGACGCATTCGACATAGCGCTGTAACTTCAATTGAGGGCGTTGTGTTCATAGTTGGTGGAGAAAAAGCTGACGGTTCAGGGATTGCGTTCTCAGACCACTATGCGTTCGACCCAGCCGTTCCATCCTTCACCCAACTACCTACCAGTGGACCTCCCGGGATCACAGGTCATGCGTCGATCATTCTTCCAAATGGTACTATGTTTGTGTTTGGAGGCTACGAACCGAGTTCATCCTCTATGGTCGATTTTTCCACCATCTGGGCTCTAGATACCACGGCTTCGTCTTTCGAGTGGACTGTGGTCACCGCAGAAGGGACTATTCCTGGTTCAAGACGAGCGTTTGCCGCAGTGTTGATTGATGGTGGCAAAATACTCATACAAGGTGGATCCGATGCAACCTTTCAAACAACATACAGTGATGGATGGGCTTTGGATCTAACATCGGATCCACCAACTTGGTCAGAAGTATCTGCCCTATCCCAAGTAGGCCAACGGAGGGACCACTTTGCCGTTTCTTATGGCCCTGACGTGATTTTCGGGTTCGGTGAGCATTTCCTTCACGTTAAAACCAACACTCCCCACTGATAAGAAACTTCACTAGGGTACGGCGTGTCTGCACCTGCTTCTATACCTCTTATTATATACGATCCGTCCGGTGCTTCCGGGGAAGGTTCCGTCTCCTCAACATATAGTGCACCTTCACCTACATCTGTTAGTATTACTCAAACCATTCCTGGGGCGACTCAAATCACCACTGGCACTGGGAGTCAAAGCACAGGAACAAATGACCAGTCAGGAACTGGAGTTACTGGTACCGGTCAACCTACGTCCACCGGCGATCCTGACAAGCCAGGGAATGGTGACCCAGGAACAAACGACAGTGACAGCAACAACGGGAAAACCGAGGGGGTCGTTCTTGGAACGGCTCTCGGAATTCTCGCTTTTTTGGTGGCCGGCGTGATTGTCGTTTACTATGTGAGACGGAGGAGAAACAATTCTGCTGAAGAAAACCACTTCTCGTTACTCAACGAGAATGATCCGGAGGCCGGGCTTCCTGCTGTTAGATCTAATGGAGAAAAAGGGCCTTACAGTGAGCGTTGGAATGTTTTGAAGAACCTCAAAGTTGGTGGAGCACTAACTGCTGTACCCGGTGGTGTTGTTGGCCTGTCCGAAACTCACCCGACCGCAGCAAGGAGGGACATGCTGGCCGATGAGGATACCAGAGATTTCGGACCTTGGTACGGTCGTCGGAAGAGGGATTATACTGGTGACAGTACGTGGTCTCTGATGAGCTTCATGAAACTCAGAGGCCGTGAGGGTAGCTCGTCCAGCTACGCCAGCTTAGCAACACCTTTCAGAGAGAAATCCGACCCCTTCTCAGACGGTGCGGCGTTGATGGGAGACGATGAGACAGGGTTTGTCGGTGCCGCTGCACGGGGATATAACGGCTCTATCGGTCGCCCATCCCATAACAGGGGTATGAGCTATACCAGTACATCGAGTGCAGTGAGCGATCTCGAGCAAGATATCGCCCCTTACTCTGGTGGAACTACCTATCACGATCCATTTTCAAATCCTTTCAGTGACGATAATGCTATCACCGAGCTGCCAGCTGTTTCAACTTCGTCTAGGCGAGCCTATCCTCGACCGAATCAACCGCTGCAAATCCAAACTATGCTACCTCTTGAAATCCACAGCCTTAGTCCAGTCACGGAAGCTTCCCGCGCGACACATTCACAGAGCGACCACACGAGTTCCGTGTCTTCGCACGAGCACGAGCACAGCGTTAGTCCCTTAAACAGTATTTCTCAGGTTACTTCCCGTACCTCCTTCAGTCCTCGACCATCATCTCTTCTAGATGCCAATAACCCCAATCCTGACTCTTATTCTGTGCGACGCAGCAACTCATGGTGGTCGCGATTCTCGCGTACTAGTCTTCTTGACCGAGGGGCAAGTGGTTCAAAGCAATTAGGCGGTATGCCAGATATCCGAGATCCAAATCCTCCACCCCGATTAGGTGGACTTGTCGCAATTGAAGAAAGCCAACATTCTGGTTCTCCGGAACACGACTCCCCCAATTCAAATAGATCCAATTCCGCCGGTTCCATCAAACGCGCTTTATCTAGGGGAAGTGGGTCCAAAGTTTACAAAGGGAAACATGGAAAATCACTTTCATCGCTTCGCACCGCGGACACTGAAGCAATTGAACGCATGGCCGGAGAGGTCGATGTTGTTCAACGCGAAAGAACAGGTAGTCATGGAACTCACCACAGCACTGGTAGTTATGATAGCAATAGTACGGGATGGCTTCCTGAAGATGGTCGAGGTATTGTGCACGGGGTTGATATGTCTGCCTTCGACGTCGCATCTCCAGTAGAAATGACATTCCCAAAGTCCGTCATTTTTCCGGAACTTCCTGTCTTACCTTCCAAAGCTGCTTCACCTGAGATAACGCCTCCCGTATCTCAACCAACCACTGCCACGTCATCGAACACGTCAATAAACACTGGCGCACGTCCTATCCGTGAGCCAACGGGCTCTGCAGTTGCAGCGCGCATTCGAGAATATGAGAAGCGGATGAGCCAGGATCAGTCCATTCCATCCCCGACTAACACTCGAAAACACGAGGAGAGGTCCAACAAAAGAAAAACACTTGTCAATTATGGGCTTACTACACGGCCCAGCCTCTTTGTAGCCAATCCAGACCATCGGCAGGATTAGATTCACACTCATACTCATAGGTTTTTCTTCACTGCTTTTATTTTAGGCGTTGAATTTTCGGACATCAGGTTCTTCTTCGCTTTCGCTACTCACTATCCAGCCATCTACATTATACTCGCCCTTTTCTTTCTTCGCAAACAGCGGATTGAAATTCAGACGAGCTACAATTTATTAACCTTTTTATTAACGTTTTTCTTAAATGTTTGATCTGATGACTTTCACGACGCATCCACGATCGTCTTTCTCCCTTTCCTTCTATTGTTCGAACAAGGTGGCTGGATAATGAAATTGATTTGAGACTGTATGTAAATTTATCTAGCTTGACACATGTTGTTCTAGTTATCGATGTATCCACAGACTAGAAACTAAACAAGACTTCATAGAAAATAAAAATTACGCGGGTACAGTCATCTACCATCATTTGGGACACCACCATCAAATGGGACAAACGATGTTTTACCATGATCTATAGCTATTCTGGTTTCGGAATTTTTTGAGGCATGCAATAGGATAACCCCTTCAAAGTATTAGCTACTCAGATGAGCATGTATTTGCGTAGTCCCATCGTAACACTCAGAAAGTGTCATTATGGGATGAAAATGAAAAATGTTTCGAGGATTGCCATTGTTAAACTTGAGATGTGGTCTTATGGCTTGGTAAACATAATGATATTATCATTCAACACATTTGCCAACCTTCTAATACTATATATCGTGGTATAGCAACATTCAGGTGAGGTGGAAAGAGTTGAGCAGGCGGAAAAGCACTTGAATTACGGCTTAATTACATCAGTTGAATATAAATAATTTCCTAAATTGGTTTATCTTACATCTTATCAGTGCATCCCAAATGCTCGTTTTCACTTGATAACAGATTTTCATACTGATTAGACCTTGGCACAACTATCCCTCCCTCGATAATGTATTTAGGGTAGTAGAAAGTTTGTATAAATGCTCTAATGAATGCCGAACATGCAAAAATACTCATAAATAAGGTGTACATGTTGAAATTTTGGTCGGAGAGATTTGGTCATCCCAAATGGTGGTAGATGACTGTACTGGTTCAGGATGAGTTATAGAATAAATTTGCCTGACCCTGAGGGGCCTGAACACTCCTGAATATCTTCCCTATGCAGCCCAGTGACCCAAAAGTAAATCTATGTATGCTTGACACCCAGGCTGTAGAGGTATAAATTGATCAACCAATACAAGAAAAAATGCTAACATTGGGATAGATCGCGATGTCATTGGAGATGAAGTACTACGCTAAAAACGGAGACTGGCCGCTGTGCAGTTTTTTCCTTAATCAACCCTATACCCCAGCTACTCAAGATTTTCATGATGGGTAATTCGAGCTAAATACGCGTGTTCAATGGAATTGCAACTTCAAACCGCTCAGATCCTTCTCCATTCAAAGAACATTATTTAATATCTCGGTGGATCATGGGGATGCGTACAGATCTTAGCAAAGGGTGCGCAAACCGCAGAATTGTCGAAGATCATATGGAGACGGTGACATAAATGTTTCAGACTCATAGCACAAGTACTAACACTGTAAGTAAAAGGTTCCTACGAGGAGAAGATTTTTGATCATGGAGAAATCACGACCGTGAGGGCCTACCAAATATATAAATCGTGTAAGCAGATGCTTCGTATCAAGAGTTCCTCTCTACGCAGTCAGTGTTCTCTTGGTTATCCATAATCTTTACCTCCAACATGAAGCTTGGTAACTGATTGATGTCGAATTCTAGAGTGGTAGATTGTTCAATAGCCCAGAGAAATGGGGGAAATAGTACACGGAACTTGGTTTTCGAAGCAGTTAGTTGAATGAAAATCACCGTGATAGGGGAGTCAATGCAGTGACTTTCCTACTTTACTCAAACTTTGCTGTATTTCATCTGTTGATGGAAAATTGACAGATCTGAGCCTCCCCCCCCAGTTGCGATGATTCATTGGAATCAAAGTCTAAGCCTCGGGAGGCCAAGGAGACTCGGACTCGAGCAATGAAATTCGTGTGTTAGACACGTCTTGAGGTTATTTACGCACATTCATCAACGCATCTCTCGGACTGGGAGTAGCTGTTGTGCCTCGCATACTAGTATGAATACCGAGGACTACTGGATGGTCTTCCGCCGTGCAGAGCGCGGCATCTAGGCAGACAGAAATACACACTGGATCGTACACTTGGGGGAAGGATCATAACAATGCACGTACGGTATGTTATATGGGCACGACGTCACAGGCTGCGATTAGAAGGGCGAGAACATCCATTTAGATTTGGCTATCTCTCCCTTCCCACCTCAAGTGGAACACGATTCGCGGAGTGAAAGTTAGTAGAATGCGGCAGTAGTTGCCGCTCACCAGACGCCCGGAAACATCGCAGATTTGAGTAAGGATTTAATGAAATAAAACAGCAAGCATGTAGCCTGGAAGTCTTGTATTCTTGTGCGCAACGTTGCAATTTTGAACCCAAGCCACTGGATGGTGTAGGATTGTGGGTCAAGCGCAGTATTATCCATCGTACTTAATACCAGATCTCTAATTGGATTGTGGTAGAGAAGGATTCAAATCTTGTTGTGGTATAGAAGTGAACAAAGTTGATGCAACTTACGGTGTAACTTGGACACCTTAAGCATCGTGGTGGTCTGGCACACCTTTCGTCGTTATAAATGATTTTTGCGCCACAAGAAGTAACTTGAATTAGACTGACACACCTTCCGCATCAGTCCTGTTGATTTTATTTGGGTGTTCGAGGTCCCTTTTACAAGTAAAAGATACTGACTGACGCCCACACCCACAGAATTCGAAACCCGACAAGTGACGAGAAGTGGGTGGCCGTGTTTCTGTTCCTCGATCATAGTTTATCTTCATTTGTTCTCTCGCTCGACAGCTGAAGGTAGAGGCAGTACCAAGGCGTGTGGCAACTAAGAACTTTTGGGAGCATCTGACTTTGAAAGAATAAGAAAAGCATCGGACTTGAAGTAGTTCCTTGGGCCGAAAACTTGGGGCCGTATCGTACTTCCAGTTGTACACACATTGATTGCACGATACTATTTGTACATGGTTTCTAAGATTTCGGAGATCGAAGAGAGCAAAACTACTGTGCCGCATCGACCTGTGCAAGAAATTCCTTCCCTTTATCTGTGGTTCCTGCCAGCTGCGTCGGGAGAAAGTGATTTTTAGAAACAAAACGCTATTGATCACGGATGAGTTCAAAAGACCCTACCTCTTTGAATTTATCTACATATGCCTTCTGAGCATCTTCTTTCGACATTCCCTTAACACTATTCCAAGCATCCCTAGGAACGTTAAAGTTCAGGTTGGCTGGGAAAATAACGCTGTGAAACCTGAACATACCACATAGCTTTACCTTTGAAATCAGTGAATCCAGTCGGACGTGAGGTATTGACGTCTCCAACGGTGGCTACCCAAGATGGATGATAAAATTGAGAACATGGAGAACATGTGTGAGGATGTAAACGAGGCAAACCTTGCTTGAAATGCTTGTAAAACTGTATCGACGATAGTGGAAATATTGATTTAGAATAAGAATTTCTTGACATGGGGAACGCACAAAAAGCTGGTCCTCTTGCGAGGGTTGAATAGGACTGTCTCCCTTGGGAAGCCGTACAATCTCCACAGCTTTATCGAATTGAGCTTGGGACATGATGGATGCACAAGAAGAAGAAGAAATTTTGGGGTACGGAGATTTTGGGGAAATAATTTGCCAAGGCTCGTGATTCGATTTCCATCGATTATCGGCGATCGCTTTCCTATCTGATGATCATGAAGCGCTTAATACTGATCCGCCCCAGCGTCGCTCCGCCAAGTTTCCTTTTTTGTGATACGATACACTAGAACTTACAGTGCGATGGTCTGTGTTATCTCTGCCACGTCCACCGTTCCCTTGTATCCGAGTATTCATTCAATGTAGGACGACATGCTGTGGAAATATTTTGCAGTTACTATGCAAAGTATATTGAATCCAATTACGAGCTGGGTACAGACCAGTGCTAGCCTCATCATATGAACCGTACGACAACAACTTGAATGTACAGAGTGTATGCGATAGGTCCAAGATGCAACAACATACAGAGATGCACTAGTACTACCCTGTAGAACTTTTCCGCAACATATTCCTTCCCCAAGCTGACTTGGCCATAGATAGCAGGAGTCGTTTCGAATCGCCAAAGAGACTATGTCGGGGAGTCAGTAAGAGGGACAATGAATAATAACAGAGAGGATGTTTACATGCGATTGTTACCCTGTCTTACCATCTTATGAAGCTAGTCTTCAGGAATTCAGAATCAGGATCTGGGCATAGATGATAGGAACGGATAGATATTTTGGTTGGGATTTTTCATTCGATTCATCCATGCCATTGACATACATACTATCATCAATAGACTGAGACGTCGATGTATACAACAAATACATCCTGATACGCTCGTGTCACCCTCATTATCACTTATGGTTTTGACTCGGAAACGTCTGACTCTGGGCATTAGATCACCGAAGAAATAAAAGAAACCTGGTTCTCCTCGCCCGGTTCAGCTGCTCACATATGAGGATATAATAGTACGTTCTGAGTTGTTTTGAAGATTTTTGATGTTCCAATGTCTGTCACAAGAACTTGAAGAACTGTCAAGCCCGGCTTGCATTATACATCACGTGGTGATGAGCAGTTACCATCGTCCGTCGTTGTGATCACTCATGTCGCCCTCAGCCGCACCACCATCTCCTCAGGAAGTTCACCGTAAGCTCTCTATATCATCAGTAGCGAGGAATAGCAAAGTGAGTCGAGAATCCAAACGGGAGTTGAGTTACTAAGTCATTTATTACCCGTATATAGCCTCCGCCGCCTGTTACTGTTCCTACTGTATCTGGCAACGAGTCCGATTCTGACTCTATTCTAACGCCAGACTGGAATCTCTCTCCATCAGGCATGATTTCTGGCGCATCTGGGACAATATTACCTGTTTCTCTGCAGCAGCAACCGCTGTCGTCCATTGCTGAACGTCGGTCAGGAAGTGGTGAGGATTCCGAAGATGACGACGATGAAGGAGAAGGAGGTTGGAAAACTGCACAAGTGGGCGAGGGTAATGCTCAAGGCTCCATAGATGAAAGTGTGATCAAAACTGGATATCTCTGGAAGAAGGGCGAGCGGAGAAAGGTTCGAATTGTTCCTTTTTGACTTACAAAAACTCCTCAATATTATTTGTAGACGTGGAAGAAGCGTTGGTTTGTGCTAAGGCCGGCACATCTCGCGTATTACAAGACAGCAGCAGAATACCAGTTGTTGCGGTTGCTCGAACTGAGTGATGTGCACTCCTGCACCCAAGTGTCACTCAAAAAACACGAAAACGCCTTTGGGCTGATTTCGCCTGTGCGAACGTTCTATCTTCAAGCCAAAACTTCCGCTGAAGTTCAGGAATGGGTTACCGCAATTGAAGAGGCTCGACAGGCTTTGCACGCCTCTTCTACTCAAACTTCGACTTCTGCGCCTATACCGATACCCAGAGCGTCGAATCATCCTCCCACACCTCTGCCGATAACACCTTCCCCTCCTTCGTTTGTTTCCCATAATGCCACCTCGTCCGACTCGGAAGATGCCTCGCCGTCAGCACAATCAACACAACGTACATATTCGACATCATCGCAAACCCGACCTGTGATCGGCTTCTCGCCCTCAAAGCCACAGCCTTCTGCATCACCGAAGGACCCTAGTAAAGTAGTGCTGACTGGCTACTTGATGAAGTGTGGGTCCAAGAGACGAAATTGGCGGAAACGCTGGTTCGTTATGTCTGGAGAAAAACTGATATATTCGGCTAGCCATATGGTATGTTTATATTGCATGATGGCTCTACACGATCTTATGTCCACTATCTTGTCTGCTTGCAGGACACTAAACCTCATCGCCAATTTCCCTTTTCCGACATCCTAGATGCACTTGAATACGACGTCGTATCCAATCGTCCACACTATCCTCCTTCGGTATCATCACCTCCCAATTTCGAAGGCGGTGGCAGTGAAGGACCATCCACTGCACATACATTCAAAATAATAACAACCAAAAGAACCTTGTTACTGTGCGCGCCTACCGAGGAGGACGAGATCAAATGGTTAGGTGCTGTTCGTGCACTGATTGCACGTCGTTCACTCTCTGGTGATACCGCAAAGGCACCGCCATCAGGAGGTGCATCAAATCCCGATACAAGTCCACATAGTTCTGGCTTCGTCACCTCTGGTGGAATCAAAGGCAAAGTACGAAGATTGAGTGCAAGCGGTGGATCCGGGACTAACCGCGAGGAAGCCTCTTCTTCTACTGGGCAATCGTAAAGGTGCTTCGAGGACGTATCCTTAATCTCATTCGTCTTTGGTTGCACTTCTCTTCATTCCACATCTTTTTGGAATAAGTTGTTATGTACGCACAGGTACGCACTCCGCGTGCCTCTCCCGTTCCATCAAGTTTCATTGTCCACCATGCATCTTTCTCTCTCTCTCCTCTCATTTCTATCACTTCTACCACACGGAACTGATTTTCTATACTTCCGTCAAAAATCTGTCTGTATTCATCAAAGTTGGAAATCTTTTCTTATTATTTCTAAATCCAAACAATGTACGATAGGTTATACCAAGTTGTTGTGCTTCCAATTGATCAAAGGCAACCCTTTCTGTTGCTACGGTGCGATCGTGGTGGTGTCGCCCTCGAATTCATTCCGTATACGCTCTTTCCTGACTGATCAGGAAGTTTCATAACTTGTGTTTTCAGTGAAAACACCACAACGCCGTTGAAGGCGGGTGAAACCTTTGTTCATTTGCCCATCTTGTTGCAAGATGGAAGATACATATATTTCCTGAATTGGGATTCAGGAATTGATGTGATGTTGGGCTTCGAACTTCTATGAAGGCAAGCACTGAAGTACTGAAGTATACTGCACCACCGACGAGGACGGTTCTCAATGGCGCCCACCTTTGACCCTCTAACGCTAGGCGCCTCCAACACTGGTCTTTTTGTGTGCAGTGCTGGCATATACCTGTGAAGGGAGACCACTGCCTTTGTCAATGCATTGTCATGGAATAATCTTTTGGAATCCAGCAAGCCAAAAAACGGTTTTAATTTCTTTCAAATACATACTTATTTGGTGTAGCTTTCATTGAATATTGGTGGGAATACTGTTTAGTCTGTTTTTCGAATCTGCGCTGATTCGGAATGAGATAAAGCAGGATAAAGGTTGTCCAAAGAGGGAAGGACCCCAGCCACCGCGCTGACAAAGAGTTTTTCACCAAAAGCTACAAAGACATGTAAACAAGGTCTTCGTTTGTCGTTTATTAGCGCCATACATAAACGCCAGCCTTTTCTTCAAAGCATCTAGTGCCGCTCGCCTCGCTCTGCCAATCGTGGTCTTTGTTCTCTCTTTCTCTCCTCTTTTTCTACTACTAGTAGTCACGGTATCGTCCTAGCCTTTTAATTTCGCCCTCAAAGATGCCTCCCGCCTCTTCACCCAAACCGACGACGAAGAAGGCCGGAGCGCCCAAAGCTAAAGGCGCTGTGCGCGCTAAGTCTGGCTGTTACACGTGCAGAATCCGTCGAAAGGTAACTTGTATACCCTCAATCTCCTCAAGGAATCGTCGCTAATCATTTCCTCCGATTTTCCTCTATTTTTACTGCCTTTTTCAATGATGTGGCGTTGGGAAGAAATGCGATGAGCGCCCAGATGCTGAGGGACGGTGCGAGACTTGCCTTCGGCTTCGTCTTCAGTGCCTCGGTTTCGGTGCCAAACGCCCAGACTGGCTCAGAGTACGTTATTCAAGGTATCTAACCCTGATAAGGCCGTATCTCACTTTATGTATCGGTGCTCGTAGGAAAGCAACAATGTTACTGAGCTTCGTGATAAAATCAAGTCTTTTCTTGCCTCTCAAGGCATGATCAAGGGCCATTCTGGCTCTGGCCCTCGTGCTCCCGAACAGGAACCTCCCACTCTCCATCTCTCCACCCAGAACTACAACGAACCCTCCGAGAGCCCCCCATCGCAGCTCCTCGTACTTACTGATGAAATCTCACGCCAAGGCCCTATCTCCAACGTCCGGGAAGAGTGGCCATATCCTCCTCCCGGAGTGCCCGGTGGTCCTCCAGCCAATTTTGAAGGCCATCCCGGTCATCCAAACTCGAGTAAGCTGCTTCCTCGTTTCATGGCTTAGCAGCAACCTGATATTTCTCGTTCCCAGTTCTGCCCCCGGTTGGCCACCCGGCTGGAAACACACCTCCCTTTGGAGCTCCTACTCAAGATGGTTTTTCGCACGAACCTTACCTGCATGCGCTTCCCCCAAATAATACCACTAGCTTAGTAACCCCTCAATGTAAGACTCCCCTGTACCCATATTAAATACTGTAACTTCATGTAAAGTACTCAACTCCCCTCCCTTCTGGCAGGGTATACTCCAAATATGATACAACATCCACCATATGCAATTCCGCAACACCATTTTATGATTGTTCCGCCCCCTCTACAACCACCCCAGTCACAATTACGGCCAAATGTTCCTCCAACCATTGTCAGTCGCTTCGGGTCTTCGTATACAGCAGTGTTCCTGGATGATCCGCCTGACCAGAACTATCCATCACAACAAACTCATCCAACGCGACCACTAACTGCAGACGGTGATCTGGATGAGTTGGCAAATCATTACATGAACACTGTTGCCGCATTACAGTACCAACTGACAGACAAATATTTCCTTCCTCAGATATTCAAAAGTGTTATTGAAAAGGAAGGTGTCGCCCGAAACGCTGCGCGTATTTTGGCCTCAGTGCATGTTCAGCGCTCGCAGGCGCCTATGGCACAAGCGCTTGAAGACGTTCAGACGCGCAAACGTTATGACGAGCTTCTCCAGATGTTTAGCTTTGCAAAGGAACAATTTGACGACGACGATGCTCTCGCAGCGTTGAACATCATATCCACTTTTCTCTTTGACGGCGGTAACGGTGACTGGGAACGATGGCTTCATGTTGCCTCCGTTTATTCAAACAGCATCCTCAATGACCGCAGTCGATTCCTGGATTATCGTGATGCTCTTATGAACTCTACAGACAAGGAGCGCTTCATCATAAAAACCACTTTCTGGTTTGATGTCCTTGCCTCTGTGACGACGATGAAAAAACCCAACTTTGTAGAAGTCATTCACGAGCTTTACAATCCTTCCAACCAAAGTGGACTCTCCGAAATTTTAGATGACTCTGATTCGCTTTCCATGTTATCGGTTATGGGTTGTGAAAATCGCATCGTCTGGGCTTTGGCAAAAATATCCGAGCTCCATGTATGGAAGGAACACCGCGCGAAAAGCGGGTCCCTTAGTATCGTCGAACTCAGTAGAAGAGCTGAAGATATAGAAATGTACCTCGCGCCATCAGTTCCACCTCTACGTCCGCGAACCCAAGACGACGTTCCTCGGTTGTTAGCCTCGGAGGTCTTCCGCACCTCTGCTATCGTCTATCTCCGTACTATTGTCTCAGGCGACCATCCACTTGTGCGCGAAATCAGCGAAGCCGTTGATGATGCTGTTGTCTCTTTGGAGCGAGTGGCTGCCGAGTCCAAGGTCAATGTCAAACACGTTGTCGTGCGCAGCACTGTATTCGCCTTCTTCGTCTGCGCTGCCCTCACCACCAAGCCAACCAAACGGGCGTTCCTTCTCAAACAATTGAAGGATGAAGGCGAAGTAGGGAATTGTCGTGGTATCCTCGATCTACTTCAAAATCTACATGGGGGGTCGCAAAAACCCAAGGAAGTTCCTTGGAGATCGATACTTCGCGAATCGAGAATGCTGCTGGTTTGAAATGTCAAACCAGACACATGCTTATCTCTCTACGTGAAGACCTTGTTTGTTTGTAATTTCAATCTTACCTCTGTCTGTAAATTTCTGGTAAAATTACCTAACTCTGTTTCTTGCTTTCCACTCATGTTCAAATCCATGCTCTCCCTCGGTTCTGACCTGGTATCATCTGCATATGCTACGTGCTACCGTTTTGTACAATTAATGTAACTCATAACGACCCAATATCCAGTCATTTTTAGTTACATTCTGCGATCGCCCAAACGACGTTGTAAATATGAATCATTCCTCGAAAATGATGGATCATTCCTCGGTTTCGGTGGTTCCTACCTACCGACCTATCTCATCAACACTATCTGCATTGTAGATTTATAGAATAGCGTAGGCAGTTGCAAAAGCATGTTGGTTATCGATCAAGTTTCCCTCAAGGATGCGTATGCGTTACAGGACTTGAAAAATCCGTATCCTATCCCCTACTCCCTGTGATCTATAGTGATAGTTATCGGATACCGGAAAGCGGAGATCCGTGTCGTGCAGGACCCTGGCCCTCGTCGGCTGCGAGTCAGCGCTAGCGACGAGCCCGACACTGGAGGTATCTCCAAAGTGGGGTGCAGTACCTCCTTCAAATTCGGATTTATGAATTAAATTCCTCTAATGCCTAATTCATGCACTGGAAACATCAGTCCAAGATGAGATATGTAATAACTCTTTCAACGTCCTTGTCGTTAGTAGACGTGGTCAGTCACTGCCGACGTCACCTTGAGCAACGGAAAAGGCGGACTACACTTAAATTGTCAGTCGTAGTGAGCGTGAGCAACGAAGATTGGACAGAAAGTTGACTGTGGCAACGACTTCGAACGAGAGAATCACTGAACGTCATGGGGTTTCTAACGTCGGTTTTACTGTCTGCGGTTTGAAGAATGTGGGCAACGAACGATCATAGATTTGCAAGGATCACGGTTTCGTTTCTTTGCCGTTTGGCGTTTGAGCTTCAGAGTGGGTGGGGCAGGCCCGATACCCAAGGATAGTGACAGGAAATTCTACGGAGTAGCTTCTTCTGAGTATAGATCCAGATATGATATTTCAAGATTTTACACATGCTCAACTGGCCGATCATTTTCTTGTTTGCCGAAACAAGGCCGCATTGCCTCGCAATTACCTACACCGGTAAGTACACCGTCCTAGCCTCTCCTAGGTCCTCTATATCCCTTAAATATCTGCATAATAACACGACGACTTGATTACAAGTCTCCATCAACCCAGAATCCTAACATCCTTTCATATGGCTATTCATTCCCTCGTATAAACACGTTGTATTTGCTGAGACCCTTTACTACCAATCCACCATCAGTCCTAACATACGAAAAGTTCCCTTTAAAGTAGGATCAGACATCCCATCCGACCTGACTTTTCACCACCACATTACTATATACACAATGACTTTGTCTCGTCGAAGCTCAAAATCTATGAGCACTAGTCCAGCAACATCTTCATCTAGTCTCTCTCCTATATCTCGGCCTACTTCTTTGATGGCACCCTCTCCGGGAACTTCTTCAAAAAATAGCAGTGCCCGAACGTCTCCAAATCGCAACGCAGTCGATTTACCACGAACCCAAGTGGCCAGTAAAGGTGGATGTTGGTAAGTGTTGGCATGAGATCATTTTTGTGCGTGGAAATTAATGACCAAGATACGTAGGACATGCCGACTTCGTCGCAAAGTACGTTCGCTATCATGATATTGAACAATCTTATTGATTTCACCAGAAATGCGACGAACAGAGAGAAGGTGACTCATGCCGGACTTGCATACGTTTGACGATCGAATGCCTGGGATGGGGGCCCAAACGACCAGAGTGGATGCGGGTCAGTTGGTCCTGTGGATTGTTCATGTTGACACATTGAACTGACTTATCCCTTGACTTAGGATAAGCAAGCCGTAGAAGCTTACAAGGCTGATATCAAAGCCCAATTGACCCGTGCAGGATTGATACGGGGTCAACCACGGTCATCTATGCTACAAGCCCAGGCCGCAGCTGCAACGGGACCGATGAGGACACGGCCAATGAACACCCACCATTACTCGGCTCCCGTGACGACCACGAACAGCCCCTCCAATTCACCTTCTCTGGGATTGGGCCTTGATTTTGGTTTTGGAATCAGTCCCTACATGGACCCACACCATCTGCGACATGAAGTCCTTGTGCCCGGCGTCCCCGGTATGTTCTCCACGACTAGAGCGCAATATGTTGAAAAATGACTCACATGTTTGATATAGGTGCATCGAATCCGCATTTCCATCAGCTACCCGCTGCTTCCTTCAGTGACCCACATCTTAACGATCTCGATTTAAATTGCTCATACTTCCAGTCCCCTCCAGTAGCCACACTTCCGAATCTCGGCCTGGATTCCAACGACTACGATATCTCCTCCGTCGTTAATCTTCACCAACATCAAACAAACGGAGGGTTTGAGTTTAATGTACACGCACCTCCAGAGCTGAATTTCCCTGTGGTTTCCAACCAAAATTCCATACAGGAAAATCATGTAATGTATTACTTTGAGAACGTTCGTTCTGCCCACTTCCTGTTCGCGGGAAACACGACGACAAATGTAGTTTATTCGGTGAGTTGTGGACCACATTCGAAACCTCATTTCTAATGTGTGCAGTTAATTGTCCAAGAGCCGCGAGGAGCTGTAACGAACGCCGTATGTGCACTCGCCAGTCTGCATTTCACTCGGAAGAGAGTAGCAGAAGGCCTCGAAGCACCAGACTCGAATCCTGATCACTCGACGGCAAAATACTTCTACGACGAGTCGTATTTCCAACTAGCCAATGCCCAGCAAATCCGAGGCCAGTACAACGAAAGCGACGTCATCGCGGCATTGCATCTCGTCTATTTTTCGCAGATGTCGGGAGGATCGATGGACTGGATGCCTGTGCTCAGCATCGCATTGGACTGGCTATCTCAAATTGGTTTACCGGACGAAGAAGACCCGAGATCAGTGTTGAACACCATGTCCCTTTCGGCCCAGATTGCTGTCAAAGGCACGATGGTTAGTTGTTCAATTTCCATCGTAATAAAACTCACAATACTGATCTGCCTCTGCAGTGGATAGATATCTTCGCTAGTTTAACCTCGATGCGCCCGCCCAAATATTTTATGTTATACCAACGCCTTCTGAGCCATTCAGCATGGTCTACAGATGTGAATCCCTCCCTTCCCCAAGCTCTTCCAATGGAAACATTGACGGGCTGTCCTGACGACGCCCTGCTCGCGATCGCGGAGATTTCCGCGTTGGCTCACTGGAAAAGCGTGGAACGAATCAAAGGGACCTTAAACTATAGAGAGCTTATCCATCGAGGAGACATTGTTGAACAGCGCTTGCGCCAGAGACCCGACACCCCTGTCTTCGAGAAGGATGCGCCACTTCATCCAAACCTCTTACAACCTTCAATAACGGATGTTATATTTCCAAATGAGGAAGTGCGGAAACTACTTGCCAGCATCTTCCGCGCGACTGCCTTATTATATCTTCACACGGTTCTTCATGACTCTAATCCTGGTAAGCCCCCATCCTCTCCGTCTTCTATTACATAGTCGTTGACAAGTGATGAACGATTTGCAGGGGTATCTGACATTAGTGTCTCTGTGGACAGGGTAGTCCAACTAATTCACCAGTTGCAGCCTTCGAATGTCGATCGTGTGATAGTTTTTCCTATATGTCTAGCGGCCTGTATGACAGATGATCTTATCCATAGAGACTTCCTTAAAGGAAGGCTTCAGGCTCAGGACGAGAGCATAGGAAATCTGATGAAAGCCAGATTGTTGATGGAAGCGGTATGGCAGAAACGGGACGTCTCAGGAGGGACAGTGGACTGGCGAGAAACAATGCGGGATCGAGCCTTGAACTTGCTTTTGTTATGATTAATTGACGACTATGCTTCAGACTTTCAGAATAGTTATACCCTCAACATATTTACCCACCTTAAAATAATTCTCTTTGGCTATCATGTATCGCGTATAACCTCCTTTGTACTATTATCCGCACCTGGTTAAAATGAGGCTTTCCTCTAGATTTTTATTGAATACAAATCCTCTAGGGTGAAGGTTTCAGCAACTTGTCAATCCTTCCAATTTCGGTTTATTGTGGTGAGTACGCACCGGCGACCATATGGACTTGGGTTCATCGGAGTTACCAAAATAGGCTTGGCTTCACAACCATGTCATCGTCAGCTACAAATTACGAGTCTACAACGGCGAAAAAGGCAGTCAGCGTTATCTTCATGACAAAAGATAATAAATGCTTACCTGTGAAGGGTTGGACAAAGATCTCAATGCTTGGAGTGAGGTATACGAGCCGTAGCCCGGGTTATACACCAAATGGCGTATTTGACCGTTGAGGTCGGGGATTTATGTTACACCTTGGTAATAAGCGAATTGAAGGAGAATTTTGACGTCGAAAGAGAGAAAGAAAGCCAGGAGAATGGTTTTTGTCAGTCCAAGGGCTTTTATATCCTCAAAAGCGGCAAAGAACATGGTGGTTTGGGCGCAAGATAGCCAACAAAGTTTGGGCGCAAGATACCTGTAGCCAACGAATTCCCGGTGCAAACGGTAAATTGACTTCAATACAATTGCACATGCTTGGGCGTTGGCGCTTAATGAGGCGCTGGAGCCACTACCTCATTTAGCAGCTTTATTGCCCTCAAATTGCTCTCCTCTTTGGCTTGTGCAGCGAGCAGGCATTTTCTCCAAATCCTCACAAAAACGCATCATCACTGTTGTGCAAACTGATTGAACACTGAGGTCTGAGGTTGAGCAGGCTGGCCGCTCAAAAGTACTTAGCTCAGCGCTCAGCGCTTTGCTATTTGAATCAATATGGCAGCGGTACCAGTAAAATTTGAGCACCCCCTTGAGTGGAAGCTGCTCCTAGACCCATCTACTTATATATAAGTTGCGCTGTTCATTTTCCATAGGAGGTTCGTTGTTGGATACCGCAAAACACACTCTGAGCATGCCCTCATACACGTCCTGACTTCGACAAAGGTAGGGTCTAATTAGGCATGGTCACACCTTGCGAACCTTCGTGCATCCCCTGCTGATGAACATGCATTTCCCCGATGACTAACCACATTGAGGTCCAGGTACGGATTAAACGCCGACGAGTCACCAAGCATGGAAAATTTGACTTGAACAAGCGACTGCACGTATGTCGTCTCTACCGATGACTAGCGTATAGCGAGAAATCAGAAGATTGTGAGCGGCTGCCAACATTGTCAAACTTTCGAGAATCGAAAAGATAAGCCCCTTATTAGTTTTAAGCCTAAAGCATTACTAGAAGTGCAACAAACACCTATACGAGTGTACGCCCAAGCTAAGTCAACGACAAATTCGAAGCGGTCCCTGCTACTGAGAGGTGCTGTGCTGGATCCCTTCCTCGGTTAGTGTTAGTATTGAAGTTGCTCCTCTTCCAAAGCAGACATATTCAGATATGATCCTCGCAATGAATATTAGGCCAGATTGCGCACTGCAGCCCATCGTAGTAGCAAAAGCAGCGTTCAAGTCGGAAGTTGTGTAAATCCTGGTTCCAGGTCGAAAAATCAACGAATCCTGTTGTCACCAAAGGTGAGAGAATTCAAGCTTGAGACAATGGTAGTGAGAAAGGGATATCGTGGCACATTAATAGGTATTAGAGCTTATTAGCAGCACGTCGAAAAGTTGCTCCACGTCGAAAAGATCCTGGGATGAAGTCGAAAAGTGTGACGAGAACGTGATCAGCATTAGACAAAGTTGCGTTGGGTTGTCTATATTCTATGTACTGTACAACTTCTAGTAATAATTGCTCGTACGACATGATTTTTTGAAGAGAGGGTACACGAATATGACAGGCTTTGACGGCCTACACGGATGGATCATTATAGCGCAACCGGAGGCTGGGCAACTTTGTTACAAAGGGTTGAGGGCGGAACATTCTTGAGTTGTGGTCACAATGTCAGTAGCGTGATCAAACTGTGCTTTTTCGAAGCATGACTGTTCATTTTTCGTTTTCAAAAAGTTTTCGACGTGTTGCTAATAAGCTCTATTTCGAAAGTCTTGCAGTACTAGGACATGTGAGGTCGTGAAAGAGCAATTGCTCACGCGTCAAATTGAACGCGTCGCGACTGGCCGGAAATGCCGTTCCGGAATCCGTTTGAATACAGCGCTTACGGCTACGCACGTTCGCTATAAACTAAATTCTAGCTTTTCTCGATTGGATGAGCCTGTTGAGAATATAGAACGGCTTCCACAGTAACGATGAAGTTTGGCCGAAAGATCAGCGTAGGTATCCTCAGTTTACGGGGAAAGCTTTACTCCTTCTAATGAACTTTAACCTGTTAGACGGATCTGTACAATGAATGGCGCCCGTTTTACTTAGACTATAACTCACTCAAGCGAGAACTTAAGGTTGGCCCATTACCCAACAATTGTCTATATCCCACTAACTGTAATTTCTTTCTTATTAGGACCGCACAACTTCTCATTCGTGGGATGACAAAGACGAACGTGAATTCACGGAGAGACTCGAAGCAGAATTAGACAAAATACATAATTTTCAGAGGGCTAAGGTATGTTATTGTCTACAAACATATGATCCAACACCTTTCATCTTTTCTCTGACTTCTAGACGTCTGAACTCTCTCGACGCATCACAGATGCGGAACGCGACGTAAAGCAACTTGTTTCCGGGGCGCTCGAAGAGGAACAGCTCGACCAATCCGGACACACACGTTCAAGGCAAGATCCGGAAGCCCAACAACGCGAATCCCATCACATTTTGGACGAAGGCTCGGATGATGAAGATGAATCTGACGGCGAAGAAACAGATGATGAATCTTTTGACGCCCTTGAAAATAGGTTTCATTTGCTGGAGGAGGAGGTTGCGAATCTAGTAGCGGACGTTCATGACTTGGCATTATATACCAAGTTGAATATCACTGGATTCATGAAAATTCTGAAGGTTGGACTATATTCTTCTATTAGAGTTATTCTGATTGACTGGATCCGTTCACTGTTAGAAACACGACGTGAGCTCTTTTTGTTCTCCTCACCTGCCCAGCCTCATCCAGCCTACTTCTTCCCCCATAGAAACAAACATCGTTTCTCCTTAAACCCATATTTATTCCAGAATATCTCGAAAAGCGTCCATTCTACAAATACAACTGGGATGCTCTTATCGTCAAACTGTCGAAGCTGTACGATCTTGTTCGAACCCGTGGACATCCCGTACAGGGTGATGCAAGTGCAGGCGGGAGTCAGAGTGCATTTGTGAGACAGACCACAAAGTACTGGGTATGTATGGTGTTTTGCATATATCGAGGTTCAAACAAGAGAAGGCGTTTGTTTGCTCATGCCTGATTTGAAGGTCCATCCTGATAATCTCATTGCTCTCAAGTTGGCTATTTTGAGGAATTTACCAGTGCTAGGTCCGTTTTCTCATTGGCCTTAGGCTGTTGAATTGACAATGTCTTGTTGCAGTGTTCAATTCCGATAAAGATTTTGAGCAAAAAGATTCTGGTTCGTTTTGGCACTCTATTTGACTGTTCTTGCGCATCCTCCTGATACACCCTCAACCCCAATCTTTCAGCTATTACTTCAATATATTTCGATAACGAAGACCTCGAGCTCTACCTCGGTCGTTTGGAGAAAACTGAAGGCGCAGAAGCTATCCGGCTCAGGTGGTACGGCGACACCGACGTCAAAACTGTGAGCTCAAATAACTATCGAATAACCTCCTTCACTTACCGTTGTCATTCTCTTCCTTTGTTATCTTACTCATACGATTCGCAACGCAGGTTTTCGTCGAACGTAAAACGCACCGTGAGGATTGGACTGGGGAAAAATCTGTCAAAGCTCGATTCCCTGTCAAGGAACACCTCGTCAATGCGTTTCTCAGAGGTGAATACACAGTCGATGAAGATTTCCAACAGCTGGTTGCGAGGGGTAAGAAGACGCAACAGGACGTGGATAGTATGATTCAGTTAGCGAATGAGGTGCAGTACGCAGTATTGACAAAGAAGTTGGTCCCCGGTAAGTAATCTGACGCTCTCTGTATTTTCTCTGTATTGTTTGTTCCATTGGCTAAATGCACATATATCACTAGTAATGCGAACCTTCTACAATCGAACAGCATTCCAACTTCCCGGTGACGCTCGAGTGCGAATTTCACTCGATACTGAACTTACTATGATTCGGGAAGACAACTGGGATGGACGAATGCGCTCAGGCGACAATTGGCGACGGACGGATATTGGTATTGACTGGCCCTTCGAACAACTTCCACCCGATGACAAGGAACTGTTCAAGTGAGCGCTCCCGGACTAGATGAATGACTATGAATTGAACGAACGACTGACGATACTTGCTTCTATCGCTTTCGTTTCAAGATATGGTGTTCTAGAAATAAAATTGCAGACACAATTAGGACAGGAACCTCCACAATGGGTGACGGATCTCGTTCAGTCACATCTGGTCGAAGCCGTGCCGAAGTTCAGGTGAGCTTTGACGCTTTGGTTTTGGCCTATGGATATTGAAACGAATAGCAATACAGTAAATTCATTCACGGTTGCTCAACTTTGCTTCCTAACCGTGTAGATCTTGTACCGTTTTGGCTTCCACAAAGTAGGTTGGTTTCCCTAGAATGTTGGGGAAAATACTGAATCTGAAACGCCTCCTCAAAACGTCTAGTGGACACCGATATTCTAAAACCCGACACCGGTTACCTCACTGTTATTGAGCGTCCTGTGCATTTGTCCAAGGGATCTTCTGTTGCTTCTGGTTCCGGATCTGCATCGCGGGACCTCTCACCCCATGCAGAAAAATACACCGAACCTGTATCGGAAGACGAGGATGATTCCGACATGCTTCGTGCACCTGCGCGCGACGAGGATAAACGTACGGGTTTGACGGAAACCCAAGTTGCGGAGGCAGTTGCATACCGGGAGAATATGCTCAGGGAAAAGAGGAAAACGGAAGTTGCGGACGGCAAGAAACCAAATCCAAGCTGTTATGACTCTGTGCCTAATAATACCGACGAAAATGCAGTGGAGGATACCGATGAGACTGCAGACGAAAGAACACCGTTCCTGGTGAAAACCAAAGATCGAAGTCTCAGCCAAACGCGCTCTGCTCTCAATGCCCTTCCGATTAACCCTCTGGCGCCATCTTCGGCTTTCGATGAGACATTCAGAAACCAATTACAAGACGAGGCAAATGGCGGCGCTATCAGAGATGCAGATGGAGAGGAGGACGAACTAGCTTCCTCGGGTGAAAATCGCCTACTATCTAGAGATTGGCGCGCTCCTGTAGGAAAGCACATTTCTATACCAGTACGGATTGAGCCAAAGGTATATTTTGCTGCTGAGAGAACGTTTTTGGTGCGTTGCCACAAATTTCCAGTTTTGCGACAAATTTGAAGTTTCTGTGAACACAACAGAAATGGCTGAACATCTCGGTTTTCATCGGAACAATTGCCACTACCCTCCTCAATTTTACATCTCCGGAGGATACACGGGGGCTGATCAGCGCTGCGTTGTTTACCCTTTGTGCTCTCGTTGCGATTGCTTATTCGGCCGGGGTATTCATTTATCGATCATATAGATTGAGGGCGAGAAGGGCAGAAGGACTCTATTATGACAAGTATGGGCCAACACTGCTTTGTTTCACTCTTGCTGCTGCGATGACCGTGAATATTGGATTGAGGGTGGGAGAGATGATGGAAGACTAGTACTTCATGTGTTATCAACGCCTGTTTTTATTTATAGTGTGCTGCCTACCATAATATAGTCTGGAATCGAGAGGTGAAGCGTTCAAGTACTCATCATAAACACTAGCGCAAAACAAAGACAGCACATAACTTGACTCTAAGAGACGACGTAGGTACGTACAATATGATATCAAGTACAGTATTATACACATTGTTATTTCGGATCAAGCACACAACATATCGATAACACAATATAACACAGCCTATAGCAAAAAATCCGGTCGGATACAAGCAGGATTACTGGAAACCAGATAAGCGACAGTAGCATATAGCAGTCGTTGTGAAGAGGAAACTCACTGAAAAATACATCAACTTCTTTTGAGCCTCATTAAGCGGCTTGAAATTCTTGCGGAACGCCTCCAAAGTTGTCTCGGCCTGAGCAGAGTCATTATTAGTCGCACTATCCGAGAAATCGATTGTTCCCTGGGGATCGTAATGGTTTTTCGCTCTGGAGCAAACGATATCCGCATCTTCAATATACATCAATAACATCAACTGTGGGCAAAAGGACTCGGACATTGTGAAACGCACAATAAACCGGGGCAGGAATTGAGACGCTGCGGGTCGAACGGGCATATACATGGCAGAGGGCGAAAGATAATGACTGTAGGGCATCCGGACTGAAAGCGTTCTCGTCATGAAGAACCTACAAAGTGCCCATTATTGAAAGGGTGTCGTTGATATTCATAATTTGTTTTGCAAACCGAATAATGGGCGGGACGGCTTGTTCCCAACAAACCCCCATGCGACTGAAGGTAGAAATCGAGGTCAGTTGGGTGACCAATCTCCCTATCTACCACAGTCCCTGCAGGACAATTGCCTGAAACGTCCGCATCGGCTTTATTGGTAGGAAAGAACCTGGAGGATTTTGTTAGGTCGCAGGATGCGCTCGAACAAAAGAACAATGTAAACCTTATATGGTGACGCTTTCCAACGACAATAAAGGTGATTTTCGGCTTGATGTTCAGAGCGGCGCAAGCCTCTGGGCACAGCGAAGACGACGTTGGTGAATTGGATATCAATAGATAAACTTAAGTACCTACTCTTGAGTGCCACGAGTTCTTGATCCAGAACCTGCTGAAACTGTCCCTCAGAAACGCCATCTACAAAGCTTTTGGCAAACGTCACAAGAAATTCAATCAACGTAGTAGCAAACCTCGGTAGAAGATGATACGCTTAGGCGACGCCATCTGTATACTTTTCTTCTCTACACCCATACGATATGTAGCATACATAGTGAGTGTGTTCTACAAACATATCAGCCTCCAGTAACCAAGCAGAGAACACATTGACAGTGGGATCGAAGACAGACCTTAGCCATTAGTTCAAGATCTTCAATAATCTCTTGACGAGATGTCTGTACTCCACATTCTGCAACATACTTCGCATTGTCAGAGTCAACACTGGCAACAAGAGCCGTGAAAGAAGGGCGGCCTTGGGAACCAGGCGCGGGATGAATGACGTCGGCACCTGAGCAAAAAATGTATGTGAGTAGTTGTTATGAGAGGGTACTGAAGTGCTCACCCATCACAATTGTGGGGTTCTGAGGATCAGTTAAAGCCTTGACTGAGTTGGGATCCGGAATTGCATTGATTCCCCCGAGCTTGACATTGATCCTATATTGACAAAGTTCAAAATAAACACATTGACAAAAGGAACGAGTCCATACTTCAAACAAACATTTGCAAAATATTGCGCCTTCGCACCAAAGCACTTTGTGGACTTCAGACATTGAGTGGCAACGCCCATCGTTATATCCCCAAAGCTAATGCCACATAAGTGTATCCGACACAGAAGATTGAAATTTTGCCACTCACTGCTTGACAGCGGTGTATATCTCATTACCACCTTCTGGCAGAACAACTACAATGAGGTTGGGGGCTGCCTTAAATTGATCGTATACTAGCTTCCCTGAAGCCCTGAGTTGGGAAGCAATATCCCCTTGACCACTGTACCAAACAACGAAAGGAGTCGGGGTCATTTTCATACCTGGTGCGAAGGAAGAACGACATTAATTACTGAACAACCAAAGAATGACGGGCAAACACAGACCGACTTCCCGAGCACTGCCACACAAACCCCGGCTCATTTCAGCGACAGCTTGTTCATTGAAGCGCTGCTTGCGTTCCTGAAGAAAGACAGGTAAAGTTGTCTGACCACAAGATAAGGTTGAAGCTCATACATATACGACAATAACCCAACGAAGGACGTCTACCGGCTTGAAAAAGCGCTTGTCGCGCCTGAGCGACAATCAGTAGAGAATTATGCCAAGAAAGTCTTGGAGATTTACATATTCCATTGACCGTTCGCTGGGACCTGTAACGAAGCAAGTGATGAGCGGGGATGGATCAGTAATACAAGATAAATGGTTGAACACGTACGATCGTTAGTTGACGACTTCCCGGCCCGTACTTCAAGGCGGGAGGGTTCAAGACCCGCGCTTGAATCTTCATTGCCCGTGTCTGAGGTATTGTTATCCCGAAATTGCGAACGTAGTCAGATTGTCCATATGAGAGAACCTGCATAGTAGAGTTGACTTTAGTATAAAGACACAGTGTGGCATGCGAAGGTCATACCTGGAGACCGGCCTCGATGGACTTGAGACGATCTTGCGGCTTCTTGGTCGCGAATTCAACGACCATTTTCGTCTTCTCTGGTGGGACTTGCTTTCTCATAATTTGCCCGGGGGGAACCTCGCAAAGTTCAAGTGGAATCAAAGCCCCAGTACCAATCTAGAAAGAAAGAGCCCAACTTTGAACTTTAGTTCTGATCCAGACATTGAAAAGAACATACCTCGACACAAATGAGGTTAGGGTATTGTAATGGGCGGTTGAGTACATTTCGGAAATACTCCGCGACGGTCATTGTACCACCTTCCTTGAGTTTGAAAGACAAAGCGCTGGCTCCAGCTGAGCTAAGCTTCTTCACCACTCGGGCTATCTTGCGACCATCAGGAGTAGGAGTTAACACCCGGATGCCGGCGATGAACCTCTGGAGTCGAAGACGTTCCCGGTCCGGGAACCCATTGCTCGGAGCTAAGATCTTCGCGTCTGATTTGTTGAAAAAGTCGAGACACAGGTTGATTAGCCTTCCTGCTTTGTACATCGTGGCAGTACTCGTGTCGATTATGATGTGCATCTTTTTGAGAGCTGGGCGGACGGATTGAAAGTAACCTCTCCAAAGTTCAAGTCCTGGCGGAAAGATTTAGAAGAGAAGATCGGCTGCAGAGGCGGCGTAGAACATACCTGATCCTATGTCCTTCTTCTCCTGATCGGTGAAAAAAGATCTGACGTTGAAGGGGAATTTCTGAGATGGCTCCATTCGAATCACAACATTGAGAGCCTGTAGATCAAAAAAGAGATTCAACTTATTGGCAGTAAAGAGTCTGAGATATTGCTAACGGTAATGGCGGTCAGCACCGCATTGTCTTGCGACTGCTTTCCATCAATGTATCGACGGAGAACTCTAATTGAGATAGATGAAGACAATTGAGTGACCCACAAATACACCCACAAGGCTGCATCGAAGAAAAGATACTTACTCCGGATTAATTTGAGCGACCAGATTAAAACGAATCTTATAAACCTTTGGTCCTTTTCCCTTCGGAGCCTCATCTGCACTTTCGAGCGTAACGTCGAACTGGGGTAGTGAATCGGTGAGCGTTGTATGGTGCCACACACTAAAGAGTCGGATCGAAATCCTTACCTCTCTCAAATCATCAGGACCAAGAGGTAATTTTCTTGCACTGAAGAAGTTTTTCCGACCATCATATACGCCAAGGGGGGTGAACACATCGGGAGCGATGCGTGTTTGGAGTGCGCGAATGAGGTCCATGTTAAGACGCGCTGGCAGAACTTTGTCGGCTGGATGGATAACTGTAGACGCGTTGAAGATTAGTCAATGCGCGTCGTGTCTACACATAAATCGAGAGAAAAGTCCGAACCGACTAAGAGGGAGAAAGTTACACAGAACAAAGTCAGTCAGAAAACGTCGCGATCTCGCAGATCAAAGGGACGCACTATCGTAGTGAAATATAATATTCTGCGGGAGCGTCGTCTCGAACACGTTGACAAAAATTGGAAGAGGTCGACCCGAGCTTCCAAACGCGGTCCTTTTCACACCGATTGTGGTTACATGATTGGCGGTAGATGGCACATTGACTGCATTGGAGACGCGAGGAGGCATCGCAAAGGAAGAGTTTGCTTGGGGAGTAATGGGTGGCCGGTGGTAGTGGTGATGGTTCAAAAAGAAAAAGGAGTGGACAGTAAGTGGACAAGTCGTTGAGGCGGCACGGCATCGAAGAATCTGATGATAGATGATTCGATGCTTCGATGTCATATAGTAATCTATCTATATTAGAATGATGTTCTTTGTTCGTGAGGACATTACTGTTAGTATTTATCGCTCTATGAAGTGGTAGGGATGTACAATGGTGCCGTACAGACAGTGTGATAAAGGAATCCATGTCTCGTGCACAGAGGCATACGCGACCACATCCCTCGTAGGGCTCGGAGGAGATCGTGAATCAGCGAAGAAATGTGCGTTGATATCATGATAGATGGAATTAGTTTGAAATGTGGTACTTGGTGTCGGCATCCCAACTTCTATGGTTCCTTCATCTTTGAATGCATTGTCCAGGGATCTGCGCTGGCATCCATGGACATATTCAACTGAACAGGCCCATGAGAATATGGAATGTCGTGGAACATGAGGTGAATCGGCGTCAGTCCAGAAGACAATTTGGTTCTAATCTGGAACGGAAGAAGTCTATGAGGAACCAGCAGATCCCTGACGATTTTGCAGCAGGCATGACTCATGACATTTCTCCAGGTTTCTGAATTCAGACGTAGAATGACAGGGCTTAACATCAGCATGCTCGGAATAAGAGGTTCCAGTGCCACATAGCATAGCTGAGGGTAATCGTAGATCAAGAGAGGAAAAGATAACGTGGGCTGACAAGGAAAATAGGCGCCTACATGTGTATACTCTCCCCAGTCCTTCCACGATTTCGTCGACTGGTACCAAAAACCGTCGTATCTCGAATGGTTCTAAATTCATCTTCTCTCCAACATTTACGGCCGGGCTCCATCTATCCGACATTTGAGATTATATGGGGTTCCCATCCTCTTTGGCCTACTCCTTTGTTGAAGGATGCACTGCCATCAGCACGCGACAGGATCCGAATCTTAGTCCTCGATTCCTCTTTCAATCCCCCAACACTTGCTCATTTCGCACTGGCAAACTCAAACAGGCCTGAAGGTGACTATGACGCGAAATTGCTTTTACTCTCTGTACGGAATGCAGATAAAGAGCTTAAACCGGGCGACGTGACCCACGTTCAACGACTGGAGATGATGATGGAGCTGGCAGAAGATCTCCGAGATGCCAATGATCACGAGTCCAACAATAACGTCGCTGTCGCCATTATCGACGAGCCTACTTTTGTTGGGAAATCAAAACTCCTTCGCACGTTGCTCAAAGAGAAACTTCGCGCTATGAGCCTGATGCCTGAAGTGGAGCTGACATTCATTTTGGGATTCGATACCCTCGAGAGACTGTTTGATACAAAATATTACGAGTCATCGGAGGAGAAGATGTTCAAAGCCCTACAAGGCTTCTTTGCACCTCCGCCCAATCCTGGCTCCTCCATTAACGATGAGTCAGGCGACGGCTCCAGTATTATTTGTGCACGCCGGAGTCCCTCTTCTTACCCACATCTCTCGCATCCTGCACCTAATTCCAACTCCTCACCGCCCTCATCATCAGAGGTGCCAGTGAACTCTCATTATCAAACAATTTCCACCTTCCTCACCTCAGCCGCGCTTCCCTCCTCCTGTGTGTCGATGATCGACATCGGGAAAGACGTCTGGAGCATTAGTTCTAGTGAGGTTCGGAAGGGCGTGAAGATGGAAAGTGAGCCAGAAACGGAGTCAATGGAGGAGGGAATTCAAGGAAGCGAAGTCAATAAACGGAGTCGTCAATGGAGTGAAATGGTCACTGGGCGTGTGAGGAGATATATCATTGATAACAGCCTGTATAAATGAACACTAGGTATCTGCTAGTCACATCGCTGTATGTTTTCTTTGTTGACACGATGATATATTCAGGTGAAATCAGATAATGACCATGGATTCTTGCCGTGGGGAAGAAACAGGAAGAAACAAGATCGATCACTACTGGCCGAACGTTCAACGATGGAAGAATTTCAGCTCGGGAATCCGATTCTTGATCCGTTCAATTTCGGAGCATCTATTCAACTTGCATTAATATCATCAATGAAGAGTGAAATGAGGAACAGAAACGTATTATCACAATATTATAACCTTCTCCAAGCGCCATCTCTTCCTCACTCACTCTCTTCAGTCGATTCATCACTACTTCCACCAAGATAAACCTCCTTCCTGACCGCATCATAATTCTTATTATAATAAGTCGTGAATATCTTCGGGACGGAAGTAATATAGTCCCCCTTTTGAAGGAACTCCAGAGCCATCTTGACATAATCCATACAATTACCTCCTACCTCATCCGCCGGCTTCGACATATCGATCTTAGTGACAAGCTCACCAAAAACCTTCGTCATGTCAGCCTGGTCTTTGAACGTCGCATCACAGTCGAGATTCATAAGTTTGTCCGCTTTTTCTGGACGGTAGGCAAGCTGCTGAGGTTTCAACTTGGCCTGAGGGTCAAGACCGGATTTAAATTGCAACTGTCCTGGTTTCGCTGGTTTCTCTTCAGGTGCTATGGCATGGAAACCGTAGACCTTGTCGATTACCAGAACCCAGTGTTCATCGGACTGACCTTCGTGATTTACCCACAGTTGGACAGGCACTTTTTCGTCTCCGGATTTTGTATCAGTACTGGGAGCTAAACATAACAACAAGATTGAATATTTGAAGAAAAGGTATGGTTCAGAATTGAAGAGCTCACCCTTAGTACCACTAGTGTGCGAGGTACCAACTCCACTACCGGTGCGCCGTTCATGGCTATGAGCAGGCAAGGCTCCCACCGCGAAGAAGCTCGTCCAAAGACAAAACAGGGCAAATAAACGAGATGTAGTGAAGATCATTCTTGGACAATGAAGAAGTTTGCGATGGTGAGCTGTATATATCTGGAGAAAAATACAAGGGATATACTGATCAATGACTAGTATCCAAGACTCGAGAAAATAATACTCACTAGATGGATTTGGGCTTTGGCCTGCAAAACGCAGAAGGGAGTGTATGATTATCGGTGGGGAACTTATGTTTTTGAACTAGGAAAAGACAAGCAGATTGTCAGCTGAGGAGGTGTACCAGGTGTGTATCGCCCAATCCACATACCGAACCAGCGCTGCAGTTTCAAAATGGAACCTTGCCCATTATTTATACGTTCGCAATGGAGGCTGCAGACTCGGGACTCGTCCTCAAAGTTGCATATCCAAGAGCGGAGTGAACGCCGATTCGGAGGAAATTTGTTCCAAAGAATGTACTTGTATTCCTCCTGTTGATCCTTGGAAGGTGGAAACAATCGAAAGCCGAGTATTTACACAAGAGATAGCGGGAGTCTCAGTACTCAATATGCCCTGGAAAACCGGCGTGATTTCTGGACGGTTCTGAAGGTATACCAATGCCCCTCCCAATATCACAGTACCTGCTTCCAACTTGGGTTTTTGCGCCTTTGGGAGGGGCCAACTGAATCAAATTGAATCAAATCAAACTACATCTGTGCTTCAATCTTGAGGCCACTATACATATCATCAGGGCACGGGCTCAGCCTATTGTACTCCTGGTCTTTTATCGGTGACAGTGAGAAAGGGTTAGGACACTGCAGATTCATATGTTGTTTGAAATAAAAACCAACGAAGCAGCTGCGTATGCATACTGATAAAGCGGGAGTCTCAGTACTCGAAATGCACTACACGGCACCAGAGTGACCTTCTTGCATAAAGATCTCGCCTTATCGTCGAACTTCGAGGCTCCCTCAACTGCTTCCTAACACATAGAGTTTTCTATTACAGTAGCTAGACGCCTGCTTCCTGATCTAATTTGTATGTGTCAGTGTTCCCTATCCCTCTTCTGCTTCATCTGCATCTAAATCAATTTGTAAAAGCCTACACAACTGCATCAGTAGTAATTAATCACCCCAAGTTGACCAGAGCGGAACCAGAGACAAGTTAATGCTGTGAGAGGCGGGTCGATCACCGGCACTATCAGTATTGATAGCATTTTAGATGATCCTCTCGGCACAGAGAAACCTGTTTGAATTTTAAGGTACCTTTAACACTCCGGTCACGATGAATTGTATGGCTAACGAAAACCGTAATGCAGTCCGTTTCACCCAACCACCTGATTTTCAAACGGTTCCTCTAGCTGATGCACTGTGCCAGTGCGGCCCAGTCCTCGGTTCTGGTTCATCACATCGAGGCTGCTCCTCCAGGATGTTGTCTTCGACAGAAATATGTGCTACAGAGGACTCAACAACAGCTTTTGTTTGGTCAAGCAGCTGATGAAGGCAAACATCAGGTTTTGTCCGGTACTTGAAATCAGGCAGTAGATCAAGTGCTAAATGTGTCGAGTGTGAAGTTGTGCTTGCCCCACTTCATTCTCCGTAGGCCGAGAACAGAACCCGGATAACTCTTTTAGTTTCGGTTTGACCATTTTTACCTCCAATGCACAAGCTAGGATATTGGATATATCGGAGACTCTGGATAAGTGGTACCAGGGAAAAGTGGCGTAATACATCAGTTCCCCTTCTCCATGGCAAATGCTGCCATGGCAAAGTATTCCTGACAAAGCAAAAAAAATTCTTCTGGTGCGTCGCTCAGAGGCCAATCCATGTATTCAAAGTGTCAGTGATAATGATGTTCACCATATTCGTAATTTGTCTCAATGAAGAAATGTGATATCAGGTGAGGAATGAGTTTCCTGTTTGAGAGTCAGAGATGACAATGCTACACGACGCTGATGTGATTTATATGCAGCAAACGAAGATCTGACTTTTGCAAGGTTTTTTCGCAAGCTATCTTCCACGACGGACCCAAAGAAAGTTTTCGAAGAAAGTTTTGTTGTAGTTGTTTTCATGTGGGGGAAAGTGTGAACCGCACTCCGCAACAGACTTCAGGCTTGGTAGGACACCTAACGGTCCTGGTTGACAACTCCAAAGCAAAGCGCCGGCTTTTAAGAGTGACCGATAAATCATCTTTCAGGGAACTCTCGCTATGCACTCCATGAACATTGAAGTGACACGGAGAGCCATAAACAAGATGTTGGTGGAGTGGTTTGAGATATGTTCAATGAGGAAGGTTATTGTCATGCCCTGGCTACAACCAGACCAGTACCAGTACTCACCAGACGCTGTCACACCTCCTACCCACCTCCTGTTTGCCCTTTTACACCTCCCCAGGTACCACCATGCACTTCCCCAAGTGTCCTGACATACCTACCCAAACGCCACTCGCCCCGACACGCATACAAGATCCTCCTAACCGCTAACGAGCTTGCCTCGTTTTTGTGTGAAAGAGAATGGAAGGAATCTAATGGGCACTCCAACCAACCAATCTAATACACAATATGCGAGTTCACTGCTATCAAATTTATTTAATAGCAAGGGGTAGCGTTGGCAAAGGTTCTGCAAAGCTTTGAGAGCTAAGTAAGAAGCTTTGATCAATCAATTTGAATTGTTCTAAGGATTCGATATATTCCTTTGATCAAGGTAGATTCAGCACGATTTGTACTTGAGTTTGTATTGATTTGGGTATATCAAGAATTGGGGGTTTGAATCAAAGTAAATTAAAACCGAAACACACAGACCCCTACGGAGGGCTAGAACTATGTGCTGGCACAACCACACAGCGTGATTTGCCCTTAAGACCAACGACTGATCTTAAGTTCGAAGAATACCCAACAACTGGATATACTTCTCGCAGTCACAAGGAGCAGAACACGACGTTCCTATACTCACAAGTGCCGGGCCCGAATGGCTGCTAGCGAAGAGGCTTCAGTCTGGCGGGAGTGTGTCTTTCCTTTTTACAGATTAGCACTGCAACGTCATCCCAAAATCACTTGTATTCCAGATACATCGGATCGCTATTTATACATACAGAATATAGAGTCGCGCAGTACAATTAATTTAAAACAATAAACGTTCGGAACCGTAAGGAAACTTCTATACTTGGTCAGATACCATTTAATTTGAATCTACATGTCTTTATTTGGCCCATATTGGTTCCAAGATTCTAGTATACCTCCAAACATAGGTAGGTACTTCGATATTCATTTAATTTAATTGTTTTTAGAGAATGACTCGAATAGCGTTCAACTGTCATCGCTGTTCAACACTTACTTCGATCGTTTATCACCTCGTCCGGAGGCAAATCAGCTCTCCTCGATTCTAATCCTATCAATCTGATTCATCTGGATTAAACTAATTGCTTCTCTCTTTCAATAGACACCCATTGTGCCTATACTCTATCAAGGGAGTTACGCATAGTATTCATTTAACTGCATTCTTCATTATTTTCTACATCAGGACTCTTTGACATTCATTTGATATGTCTTCGGAGCCTCGCAGTCTTCCGATCGTTCTTCTAGTCATTTTCCTCAACCATGCAACTTGATTGGTCTATTAGACTAAATCGCAGTCTTTTAGATTAATGCATGATCTCGTTCTAGAAGGAGTATTTGATAATTCCTGAGCTCTAGAAAGTCATTTTGAGTCAATCCTCGGTTCATGGTCACTTGAGTAAGTTCTTCCAAACTCCTGCCAGTGTAAGGTCCAATAAGAATACCCTTGGTATGTCATACGTGAATGGTCATCTTTTGGATGTAGTCCGAGTCTGGTATAATCCTGCTTGACAAACAGGTAGACTGCTATCCGAAGGTAGTATCGGGGATGGGTAAACTAACCAACTTGTGGCAGTATGGGTATATGGTCCCTTCAACTTATTAGACTGATTCAGTATTGACTTTGACTGTCAATCTGGGTCTCAATTACAGTCCTCTTGATACGAATCTATACGTGAAAATGTCACAATTCACAGCATAGACGTCTAGCCAAAATTTAGGCGTGTCACTGCCAAACCCCTTTAAGTAGTAATCTCGATTACCTCCCTCTCTCAATCGAACCACCTCATGTCTCCAGATGTTCTCTTGTTCACTTCCCGTACCTATTTAAGTAGCGCCGCAACGTCCCGAAAGGCCAGCTTGGTATATTTTGATCACACACCCTTTACATAGGTCCAGTCCCTGTCCCTTTGTACCTGCTAACCGTACGGAATTCTCTTTACTCTCTGTTTCTCTACCTCTGTTTCTCTCTTCTCCTGTCTATTGTCTCTCGGATCGTCTATACGATCAAATATACACTTTTACTTCAAGTCTAAGCCGTCTGAGTGAGTCTCCGAGCTCCCTCGAACGTTACTGAAGCTCCCCAACGCTTAAACGCTTTGGTGAGCTACCCTTCCCCAAACCTCCCGGAGCTCCCTAGCTACTTCGTAAGCGTCGGGACCTCGATCTAGGTAACGTCGAAGCTACCCCTCATGTCGAACTACATACCGCTTCTCCGTTACCACCTCCCACACTCGAGGACGTCCATCCTCGAGCCCAGCCCCCAGGGACCTACCCTCCCTGGTACATACCTTCTCAGGAGCTTACACCCTTGAGACCCATCTACATATACGACCTACTCGATCCTATATTGACGTTCTAGCGAGTACAACTCCTACTACACAATATTGTACGGTCCCGCACTTTTCCTTAACCTCCCTACGCCTTAGGGACCTCCTGGACCTCCTAGGAACCTCCTCCAGGGTCATCCTCTCGTCATTCCAGCCACTACTAGGTCATTCCCGTCCTCGGTCGCGGTTCTTGTAGCTCCCTTCAAGCTCCAGCCTGCTCCTAGCACGCTACAACATAAACCTCCTCATACCAAACCATACCTTAAGACCTATTTTGACCCAGGTCTTACATTATACCAAGCTCTCCCGTCACTGAACGGACTTGTCGCGACAAAATGTCTGCGACGTCAACGGAATGACCTTCCAGTTCCAAACTCGAATCAAGGAAGCAAAAGAGTGCCTTATCTCGTGGAAACACGACACAAGCTCAAAAGTCAAACCAGGCCGCTAGCTCCGCCATTGTCACGGTGGCAGCTGGTCAACGCCTGATGTCCATCCCAGAACAGTCGTTCGGGGACGAGACCGCTAGCAACGTAAGGACCCCCGAGGGACGTCAAACTACGGTTCAGGAGCCCCCTCCAGTGGAACCTGGGATGGGACCACCACAAGGGAGGTATACCTCCATGGGCTATACCCAACCTGCCAGTAGTCCCATGGGAGGTTTTGCCTACTCCCCTACCTGGGGGATGAGAGGACCTCCTCCTGGACCGGTACCACAGCTAGACATGGAGTCAGCTTCCAACGTGGGTGGAAGAGTCAGCGGCCAAGTAGCCGCTATCGAGAGGATACAAGGGGAAAATACGAATCCTCTTACGATACGACAACAGGAGAAACTTCCGGAGAGGAGGGTATCACCTGCAGTTTCTGAACAATCTCGGACATCGTCCAGGAGGCTACCGACTCCTCCCGTACAGTCTCCTAAACCTCCTCCTTTGAGACGAGGAAGCTCACTCTCAGGTCTTTTGAAGAGTCCAGCTATGAATACGCCTAGCTGGGAGCGTACTCACGCACTCCATCATAGTAGGACCACCCTCCCAGTACAACCATTGTCAGAGATGACGTTACGAATGGAAGACGTCATTAGAATCCAGGAGTGTCTCCCAGAGGACGTAGCTATAGTCTTACGGCAGGTATTGGGGTCGATGGGGATCAAAATATCGGGAGAGGGTCTCGAATTTTCAGACCTACGGGTACAGTTCCTAACGGTGGGAACTCAACTGGAAATAGACCTCCCAGAGAAAGTGCAACAGTGGCTGATGACCCCGGCAAACCGATCGGACTTCCTGTGGTTGTACAACGTCCTACTGGACCCAGAGCGGGTGTTAGAATTGTTAGAGGCAGAGGCACGTTACGGGCGATCGTCCCAAAACTCGAGGGGAATACTTCCCCTCCTCCCTCATACCTATGGAAGGGAGAAGGAATTCTGTGACAAGGAGGGACTACGTATATGGTACCGAGCCTCTAGCTACAGATTAGGAGCCGTACGATTTGAACCTCCCCCTTCGAGGGTTAATATCCCGAACTACCAGGCGATCCAAATACTTCGGAATGCAAACCTAGCGGTGACAGCTGCGAAGATTGATGAAGAAAGCAGCGAGGAGGTCAACACAATCGCTGCAAGAAATCGTAGACGCAGGAGATACACCACGGCTCACCTCCTGGCCCCAGTGGAGTCAATGCCTGATCAGGATAGTCCTGTCCGAGTCCGTAGCGGACAAACGGTGTACACATACACGCCCATGAGGCACATGCACCAGCTTCTGGTGAGAAGTGAGGAGTCTGAAGCGATGTTGTGTTCGCAGGAGACCCGACACCGGACGTTACTAGCGGAATCAGACACTCTGATGCTGTCGGAGGAACTTTCTGGATCGAATCTGGAAAGAGCTTTGGAATTCCATCGCAGACTGGTCGCAGATAATCGGGGAACATCGTATATGGTCCAATGCGAACCAGTGAGTGTAGCGGAGTTCCCCTTGGAACAATTCGACCAGAAGGGGCAGCTCCGTGGATCTGATGGACGCTCCCTGTGGCAGAAGCATTCATCGCCCAGAAACAACGAGGTTCCTGAAGTCCATAACCCCGGTAATACGGCCACGAGGAGCCCTCAGTTACATTCGGGGACCTCCCCCACCGTACATGCGTTCACTCAAAATTCGACTCCTCCCCCCCGAGTTAACCTCCAGACGAAACCGGTAACTCCAGTCTCGACACAACGATACCAGTTCGGTGAGGTAAGGATGGAGGGCGCGCAACATTCATCCCGGATCTCGGGACCCGATCTGACAGCTCGGCTGGTCCCCAACCCTGTACACGTTCCTCCAAGACGAAGCAATCCATCAGTCATACCCTATCAAGGGTCGATATCGATGCAGTCTCAGGCAGTGGGGGCTGAGAATCAAAGGGGTCCGAACCAACAAAGAGCGTTGGCAGTTCACGAGGAGGCGGTACCCCCGCAGGAAGCTCCTTTTGGAGCTCCCTTTGTCCTTGGAGCCCAAACGAACCAACCTGGCATGGTCGACTCGGCACATTCTCGGGAGTCAGTAGTAATGATCCAACAACAGGCCCGAGTCATTGAGACGCTCCAGGAGCAACTCCGTGAGGTAAGGCAAGGGTTCGCAGCAGGAGGAATACCGACGGGTGGGTCGTTTTCCAAAACAGGAAACAAGGTGGGATTACTCGGGCAAGCGCCCATGGTAACAATAGAGGACACGAGGGGGGGTCCCTCTCCTGTAGTTCCCCAACCCAGAAGCTGGCAAGCTACGGAGCCAATATCCTTTACCAGACGAACTCCTATGGGAGTTAGGGAAGGGAACTTTCAGGAAGGACAAACAGCCCTGTTACCTGCCACTCCGAGTGTGGATAGGAGACGTATTCAGGAATGGGGAGCTCGTGTGCAAAGAGCGGAGCTCGGGGAGTACGTGAGACCGGAAGGAGGAAGGTGGAGCCGCTGTAGGGGAAGGAGGCAGAGGGGGTTTTAACCTCCCTCCTAGAGTACCTCCCCCACACTTTTCGAGCCAATCGAGAGATCGAGAACGACCTCTGAGTCGAGGGGGACGGGCTCAAAGGGGACAGGAAGGAAGGAGCGGGGGAGGGGCACCACCTCCGCCTCCTCCTCCTCCTCCTCCCTCAGGAGGACTGGGTGATAATGACTCGGAAGGGTCCAATGAAGGGGAACACACCCAGTTGAGTAGGAACGGTGGAGGGAGGGAGGGGGACAGAGAGGAGCTTCCCACTGGGGCTCCTGAAGCACCCCCAACACGCTACGACCCAGACCAACCCTGGTACTACGATCCAAGACAGGGGTGGCATCGTAAGGTAGCTCCTAGACCTCCCATCGAGGGACGGAATACGTGGGAGAGTAACGAGGAGAAGAATCGGATTACCATCGAGTCGAAGCTCGACGTCGGTAAGATCGAAAGCTTCACAGGTGACGACCGATCTGCATGGAAGACGTGGGTCCTCAGCTTGGAAAGGATGTTTGGAGTACGTCCTACCATCTATGCTCGTGAAAAGGACAAGTGCGCTTTGGCGGCCAGCCACCTCACTGGTGCAGCACTCTCCCATTTCGACACGTTGAATCGGCAACGACTGAGGGGGGAGCACACCTGTCTCGAAGACTGGACAGAGTTCAAACGTGAATTCGGTTCCACATTCGGACCCATTGACGAGGCAGATGAGGCAAGGAGGAGATTGGCCTGGATGAAGCAGATGCCGGAGGAAAGCTTCGCCAATTTCTTCATTCGCTTCAATGAATACGCACCTCTGACCGGGTTTAACGACGAGGCCCTGGTAACATACCTCAAGAAAGGGGTAGCTCCCTGGTTGCCTCTACAGGTTGTTACTGGAAGAGAAGAACCTCGATCCTACGACGAATGGACTCGAGTATTCACGAAGTTGGATGGAGCCGTACGTGCGCAAGCGGAGAGTCTGAGGAACCTCCACGGCGAAAAAATACTGCAAGGATGGCTGAGCCGTTTTCCCAGGTTGGAGCTAACACCCGAAGCTCCTTATAAATCCCCTCTACGTAGGGAACGAGATCCAGCTGACGTCTGGACCTCCAATCCAAAACCAGCTGTAACAGGAAGGTTCCAAAACAGGTCCAACTGGAAAGACGGACGACAAAGGGCTTCCGCAGCATGGGGAGAAGAGGAAAACTATGATGTCGAAAATCGAGGGGAAGAGGAGGACTGCTGCCACTGCAGGGATGGAGGAGAATGGACCGAAGCAGTCCTCCGGGCAGGAGTTACCGATACCGGAAGGAAATGGACTACTGAGGAAAGAGTGGAAAAGTGGAGGAGACGAAGGCAGGAGCTCTGCATGCGTTGTGGACGAAAGGAGCACTGGGCAAAGGACTGCCCTAACCCAGAATCGTTAGAACGCCCAGTGGAGGAACAAGGGAGCTCTGAGAGAGCTTCCAAGGCCGATTCAACTCGAGGGAGAGGGACGACCAACCAAGGAGGAGGTCGTAAGGACGATTCAACTCGTCCTTTAGAACGGATTCGCGCTGGGATCGTAGTGGAGGAACGGGAAGGAATGAACGATCTATGGAACGTTCACATCTTAGACTCACCAAAGGGAGGTGAGCACGAACTGTTGGAAGAAGTGGGAAATGGGCAGGGGGCTTCGAGGTAGATCAGGGCGAACTGCGAAGCCCCGCAACACCTTCGCCTATCACAATAAGAGCTGCACTTGCGGGGAGTCAGCCAGCTCGTCTCACATCCCGATCCTACAACTCCTTCATCATCCTTACATGCTTCCCGTTCTCCGACCTCGATGAAGACAAAGAATACGCCACATCAGTGGATAGTGGAGCAACTAGATGCTTCATAGACAAAATCGTTGCTATGCGACATCCCGAAAATTTGGTTGACCGAACAAACAGCATCCCTTTGGAGCTGTTCGACGGACAACCTACCTCCGCAGGATTGATAACTCAGACCTACACTGACCAGATCAGTTTTGCGGACGGAACAATTCACAAGGTGGAGTTCCTAGTAACTCGATTACACCCCACGGCCCCAATTGTGCTAGGACTGCCGTGGCTACGCATGCACAACCCAGTAATTGACTGGAAGGAACTTTGCCTGACGTTCCAGGACCGAAACGTCCGAATCTCAGCAGCCCTTGCGTCGGAAATTGTCCAACCAGGCGCCGAGGGAGGTACTGAGGAACTAGGAAGGGGGGTAAACGGCGAGGAAATACAGGAAGGAACTCTCCAACAACCTCCTGAAGCTCCGCAACCACCGCCTGAAGCTCCGCAACTACCTCCAGAAGTTCCTCAACAACCTCCAGAAGCCTCCCTTAGAGTTTCAAGGACGGGGGTGAAACTAGAGGAAGTAAAGGACGAAGAGTACGAGGCAGGTCAACCAGGTCCACACAAGCTATCCCCCTCGGACAAAAATCTAGGGCCAGATGACCCAATCCTTATGGGGATCAACGAATGGCTAACATTCGCGAGCGAAAGCACGGAAGAAGAGGTGGAGGAAATCCTTGAGGCTGGACGATCCGCCGTGGAGAAAGTAACCCCAAAACCAGCGAAGGATTCAGAGGAGGCCTATCAAAAGTAGAAGAGTAGGGACACGGAGTGGTCCTCCTCCTGGCCTGGAGCTAAGCAAAAAGTCCGGTGGAGGAAGAAAAGGAGGGAACATGGGCCTTATCCCGACCTTCCCACCCTAGACATCGAAAGCCTGAACATACCCAAGATTCCTTCAAGGTCTGGTCTGACTCCCAAGGGCTCAATAAGACGCAACAACTTCCGGAGAAAGCAGCTCATAGCGGGTACCCATGTGGTGGAACGAAAATCGGACCCCACCATACAAGGGAAACCCATCAGCTTAATAGGAGCTGCTGGGATGGATCGTCTACTGAGGGAGGGAGCCCCAGCGTACTTCCTTCATATATCGCTCACGAAGGAGGAGTCCCCTACTGAAGAAATGCTCCGGGCAAGTGATAGCAGCACCCCAGAGGGAGTGCAGCAACCAAAGGATCCTGAGAGTGGGGACCCTAGTCCGGAACAAGGGGGGGTCGGCAAAGAGCTCGACAAAGAAGAATCGAAGCGCCAGGAGACGGAGGAGTTAAAGAAATCCATTCCCGTCCAATACCAGGACTACCTGGACGTATTTTCGCCAGGAGAAGCAAGGATGCTACCTCCACACCGACCCTACGATATCAAAATCGAAACGGAAGGTGATGCGATACCTCCCATAGGGAAGCTCTATAACATGTCTGAGAAGGAACTGAAATCTCGGGCCAGGCGACGGAAGTCCGGCTGTGAATAAGCATACAGCCCGCGCCTGTAGACAGAGCAGCCGGCGGTATGTAGGTTATGTAATCTACAAGGTGTTAACTTTAGATTAGTAGTTGAATGTAGTGATCTCGAACTACATACTTCGATGAATGAAGGCAGCTTCCGCATATTACAAGCAAGCAGGAATGATGTGTGTTGCTCCACCTACAGACTATTCATTGTTCTTCTAAGCCCTTTTCAGGTCATCCACCCTTTGTAAGTTCCCCGCATGCGATAATGACCCGTATTCTCTTCACAAGGTAGGTGATACGGTTCAGGCGACCCATATTGCCATTGGTCACATCAGGTAATATGCAGGATTTGGGCCAGGCTACGGTTCAGGTAATCTGTATTCTCTATGGATGATGGGATTATGATAATGAGGTTCAGGTGAATTTTTGCTCTTAATGCTATGGTTCCCTCATACTATATCTGCATCTTCTCTTCGATTATGGTTCGGGTGGCCCATATTCTGAATGTGAATGTGACTTTGCATTTTGCATATGGTCTCCCTGGACCCTATTATCTTCGACGATGCGGATGTGGCCCGTGGTTGTCATGGACCACATCCTCATTGGGAATATGGAACAGGGGTACCATATTCTCCTCGAAGATGTGGATGTGGGTGTCACAAACTACATTCATATTGAGGATATGGTCTGCCTGTACCATATCCTCCATGATGTGGTTCGTGACACCCACATCCACATTGGGAATATGGAACAGGGGTACCATATTCTCCTCGAAGATGTGGATGTGGGTGTCACAAACTACATTCATATTGAGGATATGGTTTGCCTGTACCATATCCTCCATGATGTGGTTCGTGACACCCACATCCTCATTGGGAATATGGAACAGGGGTACCATATTCTCCTCGAAGATGTGGATGTGGGTGTCACAAACTACATTCATATTGAGGATATGGTTTGCCTGTACTGTATCCTCCATCATGTGGTTCGTGACACCCACATCCTCATTGGGAATATGGAACAGGGGTACCATATTCTCCTCGAAGATGTGGATGTGGGTGTCACAAACTACATTCATATTGAGGATATGGTTTGCCTGTACCGTATCCTCCATGATGTAGTTCGTGACACCCACATCCTCATTGGGAATATGGAACAGGGGTACCATATTCTCCTCGAAGATGTGGATGTGGGTGTCACAAACTACATTCATATTGAGGATATGGTTTGCCTGTACCATATCCTCCATGATGTGGTTCGTGACACCCACATCCACATTGGGAATAGGAGGCAATATGGTCTCACAGGACCACATTTTCCGCTGAAAATTATCTTTGTTTGTAGTCATTTAATTTGCGCATGCAGCGTCATCGATCATCCTTGAACAAATTTCAAATCCCTTACAGACTCAACCCACCTCATCCGACCAACTTCCATCACAACAAGCAACAGTGTAACTTCTACCCTAATTATTTTAGTCTGCATTCACTCACCCTTTCATTTAGGTGATCAAAGATGGATGACCTCCCTGTTGATATTTTTGATCTTCTCCTCGGGGAGTTTTGTGAGCCTGAGGATGTCAGAAAATTTCTCAAAGTCTCATACAATGCACGGATTGCCGCCGATAAAATCATTTTTCATACGTTGAAGCTCACGGACGACATAAGCAAAAGTAGAGAACAGCTTCGTCAATGGCAGGCATATGATCGTACCCATCGTTTCACATCTTCCCCCCGAATTCTCCATATTCCTGCGTTCCATATCCTTGGGCACCGTACACAGTATAATGCATTTATTGCAAATTTCCTGTCCATTTCCTCCATCCGCCAGACCGTCACGCGTCTCATCCTAGAATTTTCGCATCCCACCACACTCGCTCTGTTCCTTCGCCCCGAGTTTTCGTTTCCGGCGCTCAGTATTGTTCAGGCCCATATTCCCTGGTACCTGTTTGCTCACTCGGTAGTTGGCCTTGCTTCTCTCGTACCTGGCCAATGTATTGAGAGTGTTGCTGTCCAGTCTGGCTCTGCTAGCACACTAGCACTTCCTGCCGTGACGCTCCCTCCTGGCGACTCACCCGTATCAGTGAAAAGGCTTCTCTTGCCTTATGCACGATCTTCGCAAGCCACTTATCCTCATATACCCCGGGCTGTCATTTCTGGTAGACTCAATCTTTGGAAATTGAGTACCTTCATTGTTGAAATCAACGATTGGTGGGGAGACCGCGACGTTGCACTTATCCTGAGTGGTATGGAACAACTCGAGAAGCTTATCATCAATGCTCGTGGTGTGTCCATTCTCATTGCCTCTCGAAGTGGAATGAAATCGCTAATCGCAAACTCCTCTCTGTAGACCGACCTTCTTCTCTCAATATCATACAATTTCCTCTCATCCATGGCCTCCGTGAATTTGGGTACAACGGGAATGTGTCGTTCTATAACCAGCATAAAAAGATCGTCTATGTATCGCAGGCTGTGATGAATGCATTGCATGCTATGCAATGTCACCACATCTGCCATCTTTCCCTTGACATTTTCTATAATGGACCTACCACCGTGGATGATGATCTAGAGATTAATGAGGTACTTGAGTGGCGGGATCTTAGTAGTTTCCTTGGTGAACGACAGTCTCTGCAAAACATTCACTTCAATTACTGGCTCAATGAAAGTAGCAGTGACGAGTTTGCGCAATATCATGCAGACGATGTCAATTACTATATCACCTCCTCCCTTCTTCGACAAACCCTTGTATACTTTCATGCAGATACCCTTTCTCCCACTACGTATCTACCACCATGTTCACGTAACTTACAGGATTTTTTTGACGAGTAATAAACGCTGGGTGTAGCGCTGATAACAACTTGTCCCGGATCAATAACATTCTTTCCTTTATTTCCCACGATATTTTCGATCAACAAACTAGTATTTGTGGTTGTCCTGAACTATGTACCTTACATTCCTCGAATTTGCTACATCTTTGATTCCCTCTTTACAAATGTTCACTTTCCTTCATTTTACGAATCTTGAGTCGATTCCAGACACACAAGAAAACCCGTGTGTAGATAATTGCGTTTACCTGTCCCATATAACTTACCGATTTTCGAATTCTTCCCAGCCCACTATTACCGCACTCTGCTGCGCTGGAGTTGATTCTGGCTAGGGTAGAATCAACCTCCATGTAGCTCTTGAGAAATGAAGATGTCGAACACCGTGAATGCCCGTATGCATGAAACCCGTCGATCATAAATTTTGTATCTGCAAAAAACTCAGGCTCTCGAGTCATACAGTATGGGCCCAGCGCACACGCGAAATCATATATCACGCGTTTGGGTGCTTGCTTCCACCTGGTAACCATTGCGGAGAACACATCATTCCTCCCCTCGCTTTCTGGGATGCAATGGAACCCGTAGGCTATGCTGTGCGTACACCAGCACACCATGATCCCCCCTGTCAGCCGTTTCTTTCCATACGTATCGTAGTACTTGGAACAAGCCCCGCCACGTTCAGCATTCACATCTGCCTGCCCATCCTTCTGGAGTCCTGGATACCTGGGCCGCTTCCGTACCTGGGACATTCCATAACAACATCCTGTCTATGAATAGTTCAGTTCATATCTCTCCCTCTTTCACCAAACGACATACACACCTCTTCCCAACTTTTCTCGTCTTCTTCTGTTGTTTCTAACAATGGTATAGGGCTTGTTACGCCATCCAATACCCTCTTCAACACATCATATCCCCGCTCATACATCCACTTACAAATGCCGAGGCACGACATCCAAGAATTCCTCGTTTTTTCCTGCTCCTTGTTGATGATGCGGAATATAGTTGGCACACATCGCAAAGTTGATATCGTATCCTTATTTGGACACTCCAGAAATGCATGCAGTGCCTTGAGTGACGTAACGTTCACAGTCTGCAGCGCTGATTCTTCTGCGCTAATCTGGGATGACGGTAAAATCATGCCCGAATTTTGCCAAGAAAAATCAAACGTACCATCTCAAAGAATGCCTTGTATTCTCTCTGAGGCCTCCATTTCCCATTCCTTTCCAACACCTTAACCCCCAAATGCTCTTCAAATAGTATTGCCAAATCCTTGTTCATACACCGAAGAGATTCCACAATGCCAGGATAATCCCTTTGTCGCTCCTCTGCAGCCATTCGATCTTTCTCATCGTTACCCCAACCCATACCTCCTTTCGCGATCCAGTGGTGTAACCGTTTACGAGCGACACCATCCTCGAACCACTCCTTCTTCTTTCCTACGGTACGTGGGCGTATAGGTGAATCTGCATCCACTGTAGTAGGGGGTCTCAATCCGGTCCTGAGCTGCTTCCTTGCATATGCCAGGGTGACACCATCCCACACGACATTTTCTGGGGCTTCCCCACAACGTTCGCACTGCTTGTCTCCTTCGAAGTTTATCAGTCGAGCATATGCAAACCAAGCTGCGCGGAAGGTATCAGCGCCCACAAAAGGTATTGAATTGTCGTCTGCTTGATATCTTCGACTAACTTGTTGCACCCAGGCGTCAAAAGGTGTTTCGGAAGATGTGAACGCGCTGATATACTCATCCAGCAACTCATGCGTGAACAGTAGGGAGTTATTGAGGTTGAACAACCCAAGAGTTCGTGTTTCTGGCCCGATATATCGCCTTTCGCAAGACGAACACTTCTGAAGCTCTATATTAGTTCGTATAGCTCTACTCAGAGTGTACACAGTGCACTCTCGGAGGAATGTAGGAAGGCTGCTACTATACATCCTTCGGCTCCCATCCCGACAAGCGCAGGTGCCTTCGCCATTACGTATGTATATCGTCTCTTGAACCTGTCGAAGGACTAGTGGCCGAGGGTATAGTGGTTCATCTGATTCAAGCAGACACCATTTTGGTGGTAACACGAGTTTGAATGAGATTGCGCGGTCTTGCTTCTTTGACGCCCGGTCTGCTGTAGGTCGGTGAGGTTTGTGGATTACGTTAATCCACTGAGAAGAACTCACTAAGGTTGATTCCTTCAATCTCCTCCCTCATCTCATCCATATCATCGTCACTTTCAATGTCTTGTATACCTTTCTTCAGGTAACATCTCGCGGCTGCTATATGGATGCACTGTGTGCCGTCTCTAAGACACCGCCAAACTCCATCACCCTCATCTCGACCCTCGTGGATTACAATCGCACGACCGTGCAAGCTCATACTGCTCCCACTCTTGGCCACTGAGAAGCGGTGTATCACTTGTCCGCCGCTCACTGACTCTCGATGAAAAAGCACAATCCGGGGTGGATGGTCTGAAGGACAAATATCACTACCACCACATCCCAAATTACACCAAAGACCTACCTGGTACACGTTCCTCACCCATCTGATCAAACTCGATATACTTGCGTAAATATCTTTGGTGGATACAGTTGTGGTCGCCTTGTCCACACATACAAACAGGGATTAGGTCATGACCTCGCTTTGCCGCCTCGAAATGGAACCATTGTCGCTATCTGTAAGTCAACACTCCTGATTCTGTGGAAGTTTATTGATACTCACTGTCGCTTCTTTTTTTTTTGTAGACCATCCTTGCACTACATATAAGCTTCCGCCTATTGGCAAGAAGCCCACGGCATTTCGCTCAACAGCATCCCAGTATTCCTCATCCACATCGTCATCTGCGGCTGCATCGTTTGTGACCTTTTCAACATCACTTGGCACAAAGCTGGGCTCCCGCTCTCCCGGATCAGGCCCTGGGGCGTCCATCGCGGTGTCTACATTGTAATCGGAAGTATCTGATTCTTCTGCCACGCTGCTGGGGACCGATTCATGTGCAGCTCTGGTCTCCACGGTTGACAAGTTATGTGTGGAAAAAGTTTGTCCTCGAAGACCTTTTTTTGGCTTGCTACCGTTTCGTCGTGTTTTTCCTCTCTTTACTGGGCTAGTGCTTGGTCCGGCATTGGTGTGAGCAATACGAAAAGGATATAAGTTCCTGGTAGAAGAGAACTCCAGATTCCGACGCAAAGAACTAGATTGTTCATTTGGAATAGACATGATTTTGGTACGGACAATCGCAGTGGGCTGCTGCTCTGGAATTTCAAAGCTGCTGACATAAATAACTCCGTATAGTGTCTCGAGCTGTCTCTTCCCTTCCACCATGACTCATAGCAGAAAAAATTCACGATCCTCTCCGAAAAAGAAAAAAGTCTCTGCTTCCACAGTGAAAGACACAACAGCAGCTTCTCAGAAAGGGAAAGGAGCTCCGCGTTACTGTAAAATATGTCCAGGTCGCCCTTTGAAAGCTTCCAGAGAGTGTCAGCATAGTGCCCTTTGGCGCAAGGCGGTATCGCTCTCATTCAATTTTGTGGTATATCCAACTACTTACAACCATTCTTATAGAACCATTCCAACCGAGATGTTACTGGAGACAAAGGACCTCAAGAGCAGACTTTAGAGGTTCGTTTCTTTAGCTATTGCTCGAACTTCCTCTCTAATTCTTTGATAGGTCATCCCAGCCAGCATTCTTGGACTGCCTGGACCACAACCTGTGCTCACATCAGAAGCACAATCATCTACCGTAGGTCTTCTATCCATCCTACATCAATTACGCTTGTACTGTGTAGCTTCTCTAGCAGTATATTGAATTTTTTGGGTGTTTTCTGATGTCTTCTGTTCTTCGCTAGGTCGACCCAGGTACCATACTTGGACTTCTTCCACCAGGACTTCTGCGCACGCCAGCTAAAGCACATACATCTGCCCGTGAAATGGGCAATTTAGCTGATCGTAATTCCTTGCACTCGCCCAATGGGAATTCTTTGTCATCCAGCTCCAGACTGCACGCGCCCTCTGCGTCTCGCACTCATATGTTGTACCGCCAGTCTGAAACGAGATCCGACGACACTTTTTTGGCTCCATCTCGGCAAAATACCGACGGAGTATGTTCAACATCTAATCTAAAAGTCTAATTTGATATTAATTGTAACTGATTGATCTGCATTCAGGAGGTTGATTTTCCATTGGATCCCGTTCTTCGCTCTGCCAATCCTAGTGCATCGCAATCCAATGCTGGCTCTGATCACACTGGGAGTCCCGCTTTTCGCGGCAGCAGTGCCATTCCAATATCATCACCAGCCTCTGTCCCGTCTCACAAAACCCGAGTGCGTATCACCAAAGATAATCCTACCTTTGGATGGGTGCAGGGTGCAGGACGAGGCCAGTTTCCTTTGGGTAAGGCATCTCTCTGTATCATAAGCTCATTTTAACTTATCGATCTGTTCATAGAACTTGTACGACCACGTGAATTGCCTCTCCCACGTCCAACAACAGATGAACAAGGGCAATGTTTCCGTCGTCTCATGTCTGATATCATTGCCGCGGTATGTTTCTTGTGTCAAACTCCACCATTTTTCATTAACGCCTACTCATAGTGTGAACGTATGGCGGCGGAAAGCAATTGTTGGGTCTATATTGCAGGGCAACACCCCAATGCAAGGATTCCTTTTTTACACTTTGCATCCCAACGCTTGAGACTTGAAGGTCCCTCTGTCCTAGACGAACTTCATGGCAGTGCAGATCGGCTTTTTACCTCACTTCTCAGCTCTCGTCGTCAAGAGGCTGCGGAGCTTACTGATAAATTATTGTTAGCTCAGAACCGGATTAAACAATTGGAATCTGAGAAATCGTCATGGGTGAGGGCAAATGGTAATATTGAATGAGGGATACTCTATTTTGGAAATGAAAGGAGCCGATGCAGTCTTATTGAGGAACAGTTGTATTTTTATCCAAAGTAGAAACAATCAGATCCTTCTCGTACGTAGGACTACGTAGCCCCTCGTGTCCTGAAAAACTGGTCAACATCATTGCATTAACCCCTAAGATACACGGTTCGGGGAAAGGAAGGAAAGAACCAACACGGTCCCATTGAGGAATAATAGCCGGGGTTTGAGCCGAGATATATACCTTTTGTGCTACAACGCGATTTCCTCCATGTACGACAAGCTCTTGTGGTGGGCATTAGCTCATCAATAGGTGAACCGTTTTGTTCATTTTGTCGGAAAGAAGACGATGTTATTTTGTTATGTATAATCAATATTTTTCGATGTGATAAGGGTCTAAAGTAACTTACAGTTTATCGCAACTGTGAAAGACATACAGAACAGAATGAAGAATCTCTAAGGTATATAATGATAAACTCCAGATAGGCATTGCTCAGAACTGACAGAAATAGGATATATTGGAAAAGAACTTGGAAGAAGAATCTAAGCTGGAACCATCCAAACCGCCAACTTTCGCGCTATGCGTAGACCTTGTTGTCATTAAGCAAACTACAATCTGGCTTTAAGAGCCCTACCTATACTGCATCCGAAATGTAACACGAGATGCCTTGAGCTTAATGAGTCGTACTCAGTTGTTTCTATGTGGTGTAACCGCCGCCCCCCAAAAAAGGAAGCAAACTATGCACGGTATCTATATCTTGTAATGGCAAAGTTTGTACTAACAACCCACTACCTGGACGTCTGTTATTGATTGTGATAAGTATTGTAAACTACGTAGCATATAAGAAGAATTTATCTAAACAGATCCGACAAAGAATTTATTTAAACAGATCCGACAAAGGCCCTACCTACATATGCTATATGCACCGTTTAGTTATGCTACATGTATGCTATATGCATCATTTAGTCATGCAAGTATCATGTATCATGGTAGCTGCATTACACTGAGATCGTTCGAAGGTATTTGTGAATGTGATACTCTGTAGTAATGTTGAGCGGTAGGTATACAGCACATCGCTCGCGAAAATCATACACCAAAAAATAAATTCCAGACGTGTTTGATTTCAATATAGATCTGTTCTCTTAAATAGGAATATCGCCATTGTTGAAAAGCTGTATTCGAAAGTGCTCTGGACGGAGTAGTTGGATGTACGACAAAGGTGGTCATCAAAGTTGCCAGTCACCAGCATATCTCAAACGTGGTGCGAATAAATGCTCATTGACATTACAGAACTTGAAGTAAGGAACGTTTGGCAGGAGTAGAATCGCTCGGATTGAAGAACCATTGCTGGACTACTTGTATTGTGGTGACTACTTTGGGTGCAGCGACAACTGCAAGCCAGTTTATGCAAAAACCAATGCCCCCCACAACCAAGAGTGATAGCATCTCATATACGAAAGAGAGCTCAAATGCACTTCGGTGAGTATTCTGGATACATTAAAGCCTGCACCGTTCATAGGAGCGACAGATGACTAATTAGTATTTAGCCTTGGAATGGCAGAAATTAGGTGGTCTAACCATCGTCTGGTGACGTAGGGACATCTTCCAACCGTCGGGAAAATGGAACAAAGGTCGGCTTGATCTCTCTGTACAGCGGCTAGAAATGACCACATTAGTGCACTTTGGGTCTAAAAATCAAAAGTAAGTGTAGATTTCCAGAAAATAAGTTTTGATGGACTTAAACACCGGATGGAACAGATCAATCGGACTTGCTTGTCCTAAATTGGTCTGCAGTCGCCAGCTTTGGCAAAAAAACTCAAGAAGACCCACGTTCAACCTTTACTGACCCTCACTGATGCCCTCCCTTCGAAACTCCTCGACTGATGCCTCAAACCCAAAAGATATGTCAGCTCACAACATTATCTCGCGTTTGTCACTTACCACTTATTCTTCACGCCTTGTATTGTTTTTTAATGACGGTATTTCTTGCAGAGCTTTCCAAAATCGATGTTGCACTGAAGCGCCTAGAGGACGATGACCGTAAGATGGATGCGGCCATCCAAAGGCATGAAAATGCAATGGCGACCCCTGCTCGTACACGTTCATCTAATCGGGCACCGGATTATCAAAAACTCATTGACCAGAAGAAGAAGAAAAAAAAAGCCCTGGAAGATCAGCGAGTAGCTCTTCAGAAGAATCGCATCGAACTTCTTGAAGCACGGACTGGTACGTCTGGCTAGCATTTACTTTCACCGTAGGCTGAAATGATTTTTTGAAGGCAACATTCCAGGTAGGTCTCACGAATTTCATCTACTCCAAGCCAATAGACAACAGAACCAGCTGAGGACCCAAAGGAAGAAGCGGGCTCAAACGAAAGGTCACCTGGCAATGATGACGGTCAGTCAGGCTTCACATATGCAAATGTAGCTGCAACTTACAAAATGATATTCAGATTTAAGCGATCTTTCTCCCAGTGAGGATGAGCAACCTGACATCAATGTACTTTCTCTCAGCAGTGCGAGGGCTCCTGAGACAACTGATACACAAGAGGGGGTGAACGCCAACGATGCACACGCCTCAGCCTCTCCTCAGACAAAAACCAACGCACCACAAGCTGACACGGACACCGCACTTGGTTTTGGCAGTGAAATCGACAAAACGAGTATCGAGACTCCGCAAACCACTGATGGTACACGATGAACTGAGATTGAGAGGGCACAGTATAGTGGGCAATAACACTAAGAGAGAGATGATGGTACTGATATATTATATCTATCCCTAGAATTCGCTGAGGGGCACGAGAACGCCGGTCAGAGATTTTCTCAGTTTGAAGACGAATTTTTACTTACAGACACCTGTTCCCTGTCCAGTTATCATTAAGAGAAAAAGAGGTTCTCCAACGACGGGGGACAGTCAACTGAACCCGAAATCAACAAAAAGGAAACAGGTAGAGGCCGCAGACTCTGGAACCAAGGATGAAGGTCCACGTCAGAAACGACTTGCGAGAGAAATGAACCATAGCGAAGAAGGTCAGTGCAGTGCATGAGATGAATATCAACATTGCCATTGTGAATAACATTATGTAGAGCCGAAGACCAAAAAGAGAAGGCCTGTGGAGAAAACTACCATTGACGGCGTGCAGAGCGCTGACACCACTGGTCAGTAAAGCATATTTCAATACGCTAACTTATCAACATGAACACACCCCATTCAGGTGCCGAAGTGTTAGAAAAGAGCGACAATGAGGCTGCTAGTGGGTCAAGTAAGTACGGCTTCATCGAAGACAACCACTGACTGACTAAAGACAGGGATAGGTCAAAAACCTGTTGGCACGAAAAAAAAGCAGGCCAAGAAAAGCAACCGCGAAACCGAGGACAAGGCACCAACAAAGAGGACTGAGGCCAAGGAAGCTAACCACACATCCAAAAACGACATGCCATCTGAGAAGATGGAAGTCGATATGAGGCAAGCTCATGAAGATTCAACAGTCATTCCCACAGCAGAGGTCAGGGCGACCGGATCAACTGAAGTGGACGCAAGTCGCAATCTTGCGGAAGATAATGACAAAGACAGAAAAGGGGGCAGGGACAACGACGATGTAGATGATGGCTACAGCACCGATGACCTCGTAGGTCCCAGAAAGTCCAATGAAAAGTTTGGTAGGTCTATCGGACTTCGCTAAACTTCTGCTAATGATTTCTTCTCAGCCGATTTTGATAAGCGGAGGGCTAAGATAGATAGTCTCCAAGGTAAGACTCACGTTCTCGTCTAAGTGATTATTTAAGTCAAGTTCCTCCACAGCAAAAGCCCGACAACAGTTTGCTCGATTCCACGAGGCTCCAGTCGGTGGAAAGATTAGTGCGAAGATTCGTCGATTGAGCCAAGAGGTACCATGGTTTGTACCAGAGGGTGGCACTATGAGTCGAGAGCTGTCTATAAGGTTGCTCACAAGCGGCCAGGGTAATATACTCTGTCCGTACCATGCTGTGAAGGACAAGGCTATACGGGCGCACGATGAAGATGGGAAACGAGACTCCCAGGATCCTAGTCTCACAGGCGTTCCTAAGGCACCCACAAAGGCGAAGTCTCGGCCTGCGGATCCGCCAGTGGGCTATATGCATTGCGGGTGCGAGCTTGACTTGGTCCTGTTAGAATTTTATTATTGGAAAACAGGCAAAATATATTCACCGACCTTGAATAGATGGGAGACATGGAAAAATGAGCAGATGAATCCCAGGGTGCGTGCTTTTGTGTATGGCGATTGGGAGAAAAAAACGGGTTTGCGGTTGGAAAACATGTGGACGAGAAAGATTAATATGAATGTCGGTGCACGGGGAGCATTGACGAAAGAAAGGACCGAGATTGAAATTCTCGAAGAACAGATTCACGTGTTGCAGGCACAAAAAGAGGCGCTAGAGGAGGAGAATGAGTGGGAGGAGGAGGAGGAGAGTTTGTTGTAGCCAATTCGCCACGTAAACAGTTTGTAAACAACGACCAGGGTTCCACGTTTTGTCTTTCTCGTCGTTCTCAATTGGACTTCTCATGAATTGAGCTCGGACCTGCTCGGACCATTTGACTTCAGCTCTAAGTACACAGCATTGAAATGTGTGGATATTACGAGAAGTTTGTGGTTACTTGTATTTGTTTGTCTCTATTAGTTTGGGCACACACACACTACAAGAGTGCCCGAGGCGCTTATGCCTGGTAGCACAAAAATGACACTATTTTAATGGTGAGACTACATTAAGGAAAGGAAGATAAAATGTTTCACGTCGTTGCACTGAAGCAAGATTGAGAATTTGTTCAAGAACAAAACAGTAAGACTTACTTTCTGCCAATAGCTCACTGCGAGCCTTGCTGGTTGGAACAGGAAGGCTAAAATGGCGGAACATGCTCTTCAGCCAGGGGAGAAACTGACCGTGGACAATCCATGTATTCATCAGGGTGAGGTCACTTGGTTTCAGGTGGCATGCTTCCTCGCCTGGTTGAAGCTCGCGCGCATTCAGTGCGAATGTAAGTAGGACGCGAAGGTCACCAATAAAAAATGGAGCGAAGTGTTCTTCATTTGCGACGTATTGTTCAGAGGGGAGAAAGTCTGAACAGAAAGGCTTGGAAAACGGAGCACTGATAATGTGGTTGTGGTGGCGAAAAGTGGTCGAAAATGAAAAAGGGAGAACAGGACAGTTTGAGTAATGGTGCTGGATCCTCATAACTGCAATCTATCACAAATAAGATGGGGTAGCCTACAGCATCAATGGTTTGCTACTCACTGCAAGATACATCAGTGTGAAGAAGCTTCGCAGGTCGTTATCTTTAAACTGTTGACGCTCAAATCTGGAGATATAGTGGTCGGCAATAATGCAGTAAAGAGAGGACAGCCGTCTGAGTCTTCGAATAGCAGGTAGATGGACCACAATCTTGGGAGGAAGCATATCAGGTTTGTCGTGGTCAAAGCCAAGGAGCAGATTTGATAAAATTGATTGTGAAGCCGACGGCGTTTCAAAAATTTTCATCTTTCCACTTAAATTTTACCGTCTAAGATGGGCTGCGCTACTTTCACAGATCTAGTCATAGGTCCCCCATCCACAAATCGCCCACAGTATAAAACAGCCGTCCCTACTCACATGAATCTAATCACCTATCCCCTGCCCTCGAGAGTCGTAAATGATTGCCTCGAGCTAGTCGCGCTGATCTTGGAAAATGTATTCGAAAACGTGAAGAACGGTTCAGGAAGAAATTACCGGAAAGACCTACGAACGGCAGTCAGCGTATGTCGAATATGGAGAACAGCTGGAATCAAATACCTTTTTCGCATCATGGTCATCGGGAGCCAGCAGCAGATCTTGAACCTATATCATTGGACGAGCATATGTGAGAATCAACATCCTTCCATGGTCCTGATATACAACCTACGAGAATCAAACTTCCGGAGGCTGGGGGAAAAAGCAGTATGGTGGAGGGATTCACTTTCGTTATTACTTCTTGGGAAGTTGGATCTTTCCAGTACCGAGGAAGTAAGGATCTGTGGAGGATACCCGGATTCTGAGGATTCAGAACATGGGGGACTAGAGCCTTTGTTCTGCTTGTGGAAGAAGATGCCTAAATTACGCCTGGTGGATTGCACATTTTCAGATTTCAGCATTTCGAGTGCATCAAGTTTTCTCCTGGGAATGGATAGGTGCAAGAAATTGACGGAAATTCGCTTTCACAAATGGTCAGTCCACAACTTCCTGCCGTCTGATGCGAAGCAGTTTCCGCCACGGACCTGTATCGAGAGACTGGAATGCGAAGGGTCGCAGTTGGAATATATTGGCGAGAAGGAAGCTATCAACACTAATAGCGTCAAGCACATTGTTCTCACAGTCGCAGGGACAACGGACATAGAGGGAATCGAGGCAGGCATGGGGTTCTTTTTGTATCTAGAGACAATAGAAAGTGAGCGAATCCATGCCGGTTTTATGAATATTACTCACCAAAGTTTGCGGCACAGTTCGAATGCTTGCCAATGATGGTTATCCAAACATTGACCCACCCTCAAGCCTCACTGAATTGATTGTGACGGTGTTTACAAAGACCTGGGCTTGCTTTACGGGCCTACACTATCTTTTAGAGTTGCTAAAGGGCCCAGAATCGTGGGATGGTTTGGTGATCCTTCACCTGAAGATGACACCAATGCATAGTTATGCGGTCACCAAGGAGCTTCAGGACTGTCAGATGTGGGAAGTATTAGGGGAGGTCTTGAAGGATGTACACCGATTTCCTCAATTGTTCACAATCGAAATCGAAATCTTGCAGGACACCCGGCATGTCTTCCCTTGGAGTGGTCAGTCTCCAAAAGATGAAAAAGGAATCCTGGCATCGGCAGGTGTAGAAACCAGGGAGAGTGAGACACGCATGGCTATATCAAGAGGATTGCAGTATTTAGAGAGCACAAGGGATGTAAATATCTCTATTACATTTGAACATTGTTACTAGTACGGACATGGTGGCGTCCAACAATTTTCTGTACACAATGATAGGTAAATGTCCATATGTAATCTACGCAATGAAACAAGTTGCAATGGTGTAGTGGTTTAGTGTAATTTGCAGACTCTCAAACAGCTTTGTCATAGACTCACAAGTTCGACCCGTTTAGGTATTTCATTTTTTAAAAATAATTGCAGGCTCATAATATAGATATAGATGATTTTTGGAATTTTAAAGTGATAGAAGTAGCCTATGATTCACATTGAGCTACCTAACAACAGCTCACCCTCTATGAACTGTTGCTCTGTCACATAACCCATACTTGTACCTTGGCCCATATATGGTTAGTGTCGACCATACCCTGAGATTCAAATGTGGTTACTGTAAACCATATCCACAGATAATATCAGGATATGGGTCACCTGAACTATAACTTGTTACTCGAATATAGTTGGTGTACACCATATCTGTGGATATGGCTCACCTCAGCTGCATCCTCTGACCCAAAATTGGACCAGATTGTCACTTAACTGTAGTTGATGTGAACGATAACTTCTTAATCAAATGTAGTTGGTGTAGACCACATCCACCAATAATTTGTGCATATGGTTCACCTCAACTATAACTTGTTACTTGACTGTGGTTGATGTGAACTATATCCCCTTGTTTTTGTAGATATGGTACACCTAAACTATAACCTCTCAATCAAATGTAGTTGGTGTTGACCATATGCACAGGTAATCTGTGGATATGGTTGACCTCAACTACAAAGGTTCCCAGATGTGGATGTGGTGAACCATATCTCCTATTTTTTTGTGGATATGGCTCAACCACTGTGGTTGAGGTGAACCGTATCCACAGATTATTTGTGTATGTGGTTCATGTCAACTATAACTTCTCATTCAAATGTAGTTGGTGTTGACCATATGCACAGGTAATCTGTGGATATGGTTGACCTCAACTACAAAGGTTCCCAGATGTGGATGTGGTGAACCATATCTCCTATTTTTTTGTGGATATGGCTCAACCACTGTGGTTGAGGTGAACCGTATCCACAGATTATTTGTGTATGTGGTTCATGTCAACTATAACTTCTCATTCAAATGTAGTTGGTGTAGACCACATACACAAATAATCTGTGGATATGGTTCACCTCAACTATAACGTGTTACTTGACTGTGGTTGATGTTGACCATAGTCGCCTGGATATTTACTATATATTGTCACTCTGAAATATGGTTGGTGGGATCTATAATCTCCATCTTGTATGGATATGGTACACATATTTTTTGTGAATTCATTCATATGTTTTGGTTATATGTGGTTGCTGCGAACCATTTTCATTATAACCCCGTCATAAACCATAGAAACAGTATATATGGTTGTACGCAACTAGAATAGGTGTGGTGGGAAATGATTTAGTAAGTAATATGCAGCGGGCTGCATTGTTCATGACAGCTGGCAGTATCTGCTTATACAGCCGATGGAGCGACGCCTATCTGGAAATCTCTCAAGGAATACATCGACGAGATGTTGGGAAAGGGGTTCATACAATCCTCCAGTTCCCCCGCGGGAGCCCCTGTCCTGTTTGCCAAGAAAAAAGATGGTACCCTGCGACTCTGCGTCGACTATCGAGCTCTGAACAAGATTACGAAGAAGAATAGGTACCCTCTACCACTGATAGGCACCTTAGTGGACCAACTCCGGAAGGCAAAGATCTTCACAAAGATCGACCTCCGCACAGGATACAACAACGTCAGGGTAGCCCAAGGACACAAGTGGAAGACTGCATTCCGAACTCGGTATGGGTCATTCGAGTATCTGGTAATGCCCTTTGGGCTCACGAATGCTCCCTCCGCATTCCAATTCTTCATGAATGAGATCTTTCACGATATGGTGGACGTCTGTGTGGTGATTTATCTGGACGACATACTGATTTACTCAGACGACGAGGAGTCCCATGTGGGACACGTCAGGAAGGTCCTGGAACGATTACAAACCAATCACCTCCATGCAAAGCCGGAAAAATGCGTGTTCCACGTCGACACCGTTGAGTACTTGGGAGTGATTATATCACCATTGGGAGTATCCATGGACCCAGAGAAAGTGAAGGCGGTAATGGACTGGCCAAAACCAAGGACGGTTAAGGAGCTCCAGGCGTTTCTTGGATTTGCAAACTTCTATAGGAGGTTCATAGACAACTACTCGGGAATCACCAAGGTGTTCACGAAGCTCCTCCGAAAAGATTCAGTGTGGAACTGGACACCACAGTGTAGTAGTGCCTTCGAACTTCTGAAGTCAGCATTCTCCGAAGCCCCGGTTCTGGGACATTACAATCCGGACCTACCGGTAATCCTCGAATGTGATGCCTCCGACTTGGCTATAGCAGGGATTCTATCACAGCTGGATCCTGAAACAGGGGAGATACACCCCATTGCCTTCCATGCGCGATCAATGATCTCTGCGGAACTGAACTACAACATTTACGATAAGGAGCTCCTAGCTATTGTGGATTGTTTCAAACAATGGAGGGCGTACTGCGAAGGATCCCGACACCAGATCCAAGTATATTCAGATCATAACAACCTCCAGTACTTCTCCATGACAAAGCAACTGACAGCGCGACAGGCCCGTTGGGCGGAACTCCTCTCGGGATATGATTTCATCATCAACTATCGACCAGGGAGGTTGGGAGCCAAGCCGGACGCTCTCACCCGAAGATCAGACGTATACCCAAAGAAGGGAGCTCCAAGGGATCAAGTGTTAGCGGGGAGGGAAAGGGTTCTCATACCTCCAGAACGTCTGAACGAGGACCTACTAGTAAACCGAGTAAGGGAAGCTCCAAAGGATACGACTATGATTGAAGCACTGAAGAGGATCGCGCGCAACGAAGAGGAATCTCTTGTTTGGGAGGGTGGACTGATAAAGAGGGGAGGTCGTATATATGTCCCAGACGTTGGAACTTTACGAAGGGAGGTCCTACAGTCGTACCATGACCATAAGTTGAGGGGACACCCAGGAGAGAAACGCACCAAGAAGCTCATAAACCAGCTGTTCTTCTGGAAAGGGCTGTCCAAAGACGTGAACTACTACGTACGGAGCTGCCACCCGTGTCTGAGAGCCAAAGCCAGTCGCTCCAAACCCTACGGGAACCTCTGTCCACTACCAATTGGTCAACGGCCTTGGTCTTCAATCTCGCTAGACCACATCACCCAGCTTCCAGTCACGGCAGGTCCAGAGAAATATGACGCCATTCTAGTAGTAGTCTGCCGACTCACAAAACAGGCCATATACGTCCCTTGTCATACTACGGATAATGCGGAGGACTTTGCAAATCTATTCATAACACATGTCTTCTCAAAACATGGGATGCCCTCCGACATAACTTCAGACCGGGGCTCCCTGTTCGTGTCTCAATTCTGGAGAGAGCTTTGTAGGGTATTAGGAATCGAATCACGCCTATCTACAGCATACCACCCCCAGACGGACAGACAGACGGAACGGGTAAACCAAGCCGTGGAGGCATACCTTCGAATCTACTGCTCCTACGACCAGGACGACTGGGACCTCCTACTCCCTATAGCCGAGTTTGTATACAACAGCACCCCAAACACAACGACGAGTGTCTCGCCGTTCTTTGCCAACAAAGGATACCACCCGAGATTATCTATCACACTGGAACAGGTGCAAGGAGCGGAGGTCAACGAATACGCCTCGAATCTAAAAGAACTACATTCCTACCTCCAGGAGCGCATTCGAGCAGCAAACGAAGTCTACGCCAGGTACGCGAACCAAAAACGCCAGGACGCCCCGGACTGGAAGGAGGGTGACCACGTCTGGTTAAACATGGAAAACATCAGGACTAGACGACCTATGAAGAAGCTGGATCATAAGTGGACGGGCCCTTACTCGATCTTATCAAGGGTAGGAAGTCATGCCTACCGACTGGACCTCCCTGGGGACCTCCACAAGATTCATAATGTGTTCCATGTCGACAGACTAAAACCTCACTTCCATGATAAATTCAAACGACAGACCTCCCCACCTCCCCCGATATTCGTAAAAGGGGAAACAGAACACTTTGTAGAAGACATCCTTGACTCCAAACCCAAAAAGGGACGGCCGGAGGAAGTGGAATACCTCGTAAAATGGGAGGGGTATAATGACGAGTTCAACTCCTGGGTAGGATGGGAAGGTATGGTGGGCTCAATCGAGCTCCTACGTAACTGGCACAAAAAGCACCCAAGGAAACGACAGCCATCGCGCCCGCAATGGGCTTCGCTAGAGCGGGAAGCACAGGAGGAGGAAGAGGAGGACAAAGAAGGCAGAAGGGAGTAACGGGGTTGAACGAGGACCACGAAAACACGGGGGGCAACAACCTCATGACATTCACGACTAACTAACGATAGATTGCATCGGAGGGCTTACGCGACCTGGTGCATGACGGTTTCACTCTTACTCAATTTCACTCAGTACGAAGGACGCTGGTAGTAGTAATACTAAAAGACAACAAAATAGAGATTTCATTCGCGGAAGGAATACGGAAGCAGGGAGTATATAACACGAGGTACCAAGAGATTACAAGAAGCTACAAAGGTTCATTTTTCAACACCTGACCAGCATCGACGTCTCCCGCATCATACAACTCCTCGTCATCGCCGGTCAGATCAATGGTTAAGGGCGCGACAGATCCAAACAAGGGGGGCAAGCTGGGTGAAGGGGGAGGAGGAGAAGGGGAGGTAGGAGACTCCTGCTCAGGCAGGAACAACGGGGTGCGAATAGGGGAACTAACGGACCGGGGTTCAACCATTGGTGCCACTCCCGCGTCGAAAGACTGTTCAGCACCTACTCCAGCTCCCCCCGATGACTCGCCACCTGGCCCCACCGACAATATAGAAGTTGCAACATCTGGAGCAGGTAGCGGGGTATCAATGATGTGGTGCATGTACTGCAACATTAATCGCTCCCAGTCCAGCGTCAATTGATCGTCACTTGGGATTGCAGGAACTAGATCGTCCCACCATCCAGCACCTTCTCGGTGAGGGAGAGCCGTTGACAAAGCTAACATACGGCGATGAAGGGGAGGTTCCAACGAGTCGGGAGGGGGACTAGTGAATCCGGCGTGTTGAGCAGCAGTCAAAAAGGGATGATCATTGTCAAAACGGGAGTTCTCCAACATCAGGGTGTAAAGACCCTCGTCTTGGTCGACAGCGTTGTTAAAGAACCACTGGATGCTGCTAAAGGACCGTATGTGGAGGTCCCCATGAATACCACGCGCCGATTGCATATAATCCAAAGCCAGCCGGAAGTTGTGCGCCATAACGTCGGGATCCTTGGTTTCCAGAGCACGACGAAGGAAGGCAATGACCGCTTCAATGATCGCACCAATGTAACGGTTGTGATGATGAAGTACGGTGGCAGGATCAGAGCGATAGAGGCGGTGGGCGAGAGTAGCAACACGACGAAGGTCCGCCCGAACCTTGACGAGGTCCCCTTCGAGTTGTGAGAGAGGAGGGAGAACCACCTCGTAGTAGCCCTCGTCGGGGTACTCCTTAATCATACGTTCGACGAAAGCAGCACGACCATGAGTGCGATGGATCTCCTGAAGCTCCTCCAAACGAGCACGTTGACGAGTTGACAGGGCATTGCCCTCATCCGTAATACCGTGTTGATACAGCAGAGCAGTAGTCAACTCGGAAATCCTATGGGAGGAAGTGGAAAGCTTCCCCGTTGCGTCATCCCGATCCTTCTTGGTGATACGAAGGTCTTCCTCCACCTTTTGGAAACGCTCTAGAAGACTCTGTAATAGGAGAGTTAGACAAACGATAGTGTGAGGACTGTAGTCCTACAACTTACTTGGTCAGATGGTCCCGAAAGAGCCCGATCCAGGGTATTAAACTGGTCGACGATGCGACGATACTCCTCCTGGTGCTGGAGGAACTCTTGACTGGAGGACCTCAATTGCTCCACCTCCCGTTGTCGAGATTCAAGAGCATGCGAGGTATCCCGAAGAGCAGAGGTCAAGGAGGAATTCTCCCACTGTGAGTCAGCAAGCTGAGACTCCAGCAAACGAACCCGAGCAGCAAGACAATGATTCTCAGCATGGTAAGGGTGAGAAGCGGGATTGCGGGGTACCAGGGCAGGACGAAGAATGGGAGGCATGGTCGAGGAGAGAAGATCCTGTCCTGCACCTTTTATAGGCGATCGAGCAGGGGAGGAGGAACCGGCTTGCTGAACCAAACCAGGATGTACTTCCGCTGCAGCCGCCAATCGAACCAAATCACTGGGACCCTGCATCGGCAGGTCCCTGTGAAGTACCTCCATTAAGGAAGGGGATGAGCGAGGGTGAAAGGGAGGGGAAGAGGAGGCTACGACGGGACGACTCGAAGGAACTACTAACCGGTGACACGCCTAAATTTTGGCTAGACGTCTATGCTGTGAATTGTGACATTTTCATGTATAGATTCGTATCAAGAGGACTGTAATTGAGACCCAGATTGACAGTCAAAGTCAATACTGAATCAGTCTAATAAGTTGAAGGGACCATATACCCATACTGCCACAAGTTGGTTAGTTTACCCATCCCCGATACTACCTTCGGATAGCAGTCTACCTGTTTGTCAAGCAGGATTATACCAGACTCGGACTACATCCGAAGGATGACCATTCACGTATGACATACCAAGGGTATTCTTATTGGACCTTACACTGGCAGGAGTTTGGAAGAACTTACTCAAGTGACCATAAACCGAGGATTGACTCGAAATGACTTTCTAGAGCTCAGGAATTATCAAATACTCCTTCTAGAACGAGATCATGCATTAATCTAAAAAGACTGCGATTTAGTCTAATAGACCAATCAAGTTGCATGGTTGAGGAAAATGACTAGAAGAACGATCGGAAGACTGCGAGGCTCCGAAGACATATCAAATGAATGTCAAAGAGTCCTGATGTAGAAAATAATGAAGAATGCAGTTAAATGAATACTATGCGTAACTCCCTTGATAGAGTATAGGCACAATGGGTGTCTATTGAAAGAGAGAAGCAATTAGTTTAATCCAGATGAATCAGATTGATAGGATTAGAATCGAGGAGAGCTGATTTGCCTCCGGACGAGGTGATAAACGATCGAAGTAAGTGTTGAACAGCGATGACAGTTGAACGCTATTCGAGTCATTCTCTAAAAACAATTAAATTAAATGAATATCGAAGTACCTACCTATGTTTGGAGGTATACTAGAATCTTGGAACCAATATGGGCCAAATAAAGACATGTAGATTCAAATTAAATGGTATCTGACCAAGTATAGAAGTTTCCTTACGGTTCCGAACGTTTATTGTTTTAAATTAATTGTACTGCGCGACTCTATATTCTGTATGTATAAATAGTGATCCGATGTATCTGGAATACAAGTGATTTTGGGATGACGTTGCAGTGCTAATCTGTAAAAAGGAAAGACACACTCCCGCCAGACTGAAGCCTCTTCGCTAGCAGCCATTCGGGCCCGGCACTTGTGAGTATAGGAACGTCGTGTTCTGCTCCTTGTGACTGCGAGAAGTATATCCAGTTGTTGGGTATTCTTCGAACTTAAGATCAGTCGTTGGTCTTAAGGGCAAATCACGCTGTGTGGTTGTGCCAGCACATAGTTCTAGCCCTCCGTAGGGGTCTGTGTGTTTCGGTTTTAATTTACTTTGATTCAAACCCCCAATTCTTGATATACCCAAATCAATACAAACTCAAGTACAAATCGTGCTGAATCTACCTTGATCAAAGGAATATATCGAATCCTTAGAACGATTCAAATTGATTGATCAAAGCTTCTTACTTAGCTCTCAAAGCTTTGCGGAACCTTTGCCAATGCTACCCCTTGCTATTAAATAAATTTGATAGCAGTGAACTCGCATATTGTGTATTAGATTGGTTGGTTGGAGTGCCCATTAGATTCCTTCCTTTCTCTTTCACACAAAAATGAGGCAAGCTCGTTACCGGATGCGAAGAGGGGAGTCTGGAATAGTTGCTGCCACAGGGGACCTACGACGAGAACGCTTCTTGGAAGTGTCCGACCGAACCTTTTTCCGGGAGGGACCAGCCACAGGCAAAGGGGAGCGGTCGCGCTTACGCTTGGCTGCGACGACTGCCTCGCCCTGTTGCAAGGCAAGGAACTCCCGTAGTTCCTGCTGGTCGGCCTCGACAGTGTCCTTTTTGTCCAGCATGTTCAACTCAAGGAGGGTTGAAGTGGAGGAGGTTTGCGCATGGAGAGTGGCATCGTATTCACGCCAGGCACTCAAAGGAATACCCCACATTGACTGATGCGCAGAAGTTCCGTGAAGCTCCAGAAACCTACGGCTGTATGCAAGGTCTTGGTTGCAATGACGAGCAAAATACTGATATCGAAGTATTTTTCCAAGACTACAAGTCTTCTTGGAGGTACAGTTGGTGCAACGAGGGGAATTCGGCAGAACCTTGCATCTACCCGGGGTCTTCACACAATTAGTACATGGAGAAGCTACCTCCGCCAGAAGAAGCCACAAGGGATCATCTTGACAATAACCCAAGAGCGGCTTGCCAGTGTTAAAGACCGTCTCGAACAGCTGAAGCTGAGGACAAGACGGCGACTCCAGGGTGAATGCCAGCTGATCTTCTTCGACCCCCCCATTGGATCCAGAATCTGGGGAAGGTACCTCCCCCAAGGCGGTAAGAGGAGGTAACAAAGGGGAGGGCGTACGAGAGGGAGAACGAGCAGGATTCGACGACATGGCAGTTAGATGAGTTGGACTCGTAAAACTGAGATGGTGGAACAGGGAAAGAAGCAAGCATCTGACGGACTTCAACAAGAAAATTTCGGGTAACACGTGAATGTCAGGTGACTTCCTGGGAAACGCGTCTACCCATCGCGAGGGCGCGAAGGGATTACAAGGGGGGTAATGTCATGCCCTGGCTACAACCAGACCAGTACCAGTACTCACCAGACGCTGTCACACCTCCTACCCACCTCCTGTTTGCCCTTTTACACCTCCCCAGGTACCACCATGCACTTCCCCAAGTGTCCTGACATACCTACCCAAATGCCACTCACCCCGACACGCATACAAGATCCTCCTAACCGCCAAGCCCCTTTAAGTAGTAATCTCAATTACCTCCCTCTCTCAATCGAACCACCTCATGTCTCCAGATGTTCTCTTGTTCACTTTCCGTACCTATTTAAGTAGCGCCGCAACGTCCCAAAAGGCCAGCTTGGTATATTTTGATCACACACCCTTTACATAGGTCCAGTCCCTGTCCCTTTGTACCTGCTAACCGTACGGAATTCTCTTTACTCTCTGTTTCTCTACCTCTGTTTCTCTCTTCTCCTGTCTATTGTCTCTCGGATCGTCTATACGATCGAATATACACTTTTACTTCAAGTCTAAGCCGTCCGAGTGAGTCTCCAAGCTCCCTCGAATGTTACTGAAGCTCCCCAACGCCTAAACGCTTTGGTGAGCTACCCTTCCCCAAACCTCCCGGAGCTCCCTAGCTACTTCGTAAGCGTCGGGACCTCGATCTAGGTAACGTCAAAGCTACCCCTCACGTCGAACTACATACCGCTTCTCCGTTACCACCTCCCACACTCGAGGACGTCCATCCTCGAGCCCAGCCCCTAGGGACCTACCCTCCCTGGTACATACCTTCTCAGGAGCTTACACCCTTGAGACCCATCTACATATACGACCTACTCGATCCTATATTGACGTTCTAGCGAGTACAACACCTACTACGCAATATTGTACGGTCCCGCACTTTTCCTTAACCTCCCTACGCCTTAGGGACCTCCTGGACCTCCTAGGAACCTCCTCCAGGGTCATCCTCTCGTCGTTCCAGCCACTACTAGGTCATTCCCGTCCTCGGTCGCGGTTCTCGTAGCTCCCTTCGAGCTCCAGCCTGCTCCTAGCACACTACAACATAAACCTCCTCATACCAAACCATACCTTAAGACCTATTTTGACCCAGGTCTTACAGTTATGCAGATGTGAGCAGGATAAAAAGGCACCTGGAGGAATGCTTGCACAAAGAGATGTATTGTTCAAGTGTGCAATAGGATAGAGTGATGAGATGAAATGATAGAGAAAGCCCAGGCCTGGAAGATGATGTGATATGTGCTTGGTCTTCTGGCGATTGACGACGCAGTTTCAGATTCCAACCTCCAATAACAGTACCCAGGACCCAAAGATACAATCGGGACGGCATGTAGTATGCATCCTGGAAATGCCAGGCAACCCAACTAGTAGCTTGCATCCTGAGGCATTTTCAAAAAGAATTCGATCTAATTCGATCTGTTTGGTTCCCAAAGGGAAATAGGTAAGTTGAAAGACAATTATGTCACATTTGGAAATCGTACACCAATGAAAACAGAGCTGCGAGCGTCGCAATCATTTTCATGAAAGGCTGGCAGGCATCGAAGTCATAATCTGCAGCAGGACCTACAACTGAGGCAGGCTAAGGCACACATAACCAGTGCTGTTTTCGGAAGGCAAGCTTTAGCTTCACCTGCCATGATGAGAACTCTGTTAGATGCCGGTGCTCCGCAAACACATTTGACGGTGTTGGCATAACCATTCGCCGATTCAGTGATACTAGTGGTCCCATAGGAAGTCCCGGTAGCCTTTGTGATCCATCTGTGTTGTACACATACTATAATATTGCTGGTGCAGCTTTCAGAATTGGTGTAGTCTAGTGCTGTAACTGTGGATTGTCCTGGCAATGCAGCTGGATGAAAGTGTGAAAAGTGTGAAATTTGTCAGCGATCAGCGGATGCAAATGGAATTGCAGAAGGTCAAAGCTGATCATATCAAACCAAAACTGGTCAACATCAACAAACCCGGTCAAATAATTTAGAGCTACTGGGCAGATAGGAGAGGGTAAAATAGAAACAGGGTACGTAGGAAGAACGGAGGTGAAGTATTAGTTGGCAGTGCATTTTTTTGAGCGTATAGATCAAATTCCATAAACGTCATAAATTATTAACTTCTTTTAATCCTTTTTAAATTTAGGCTCAGCTCAGTTATAACTGCATTTAAGGATGTTCTTTACATAAATCACTTTGCCGGAGTGGTTCAAATCATTTCCGGCAAACCGCTTTTTTATGGTCACCTTGCCGGAGTCTAACGGGATCGCCTGCTGATAGTGTTCAAGATGATCATGATGGTGTTCAGAGACTACCATTGACCTTATTCACAACGCCACTTCCTCGTGACTTCCACCGTAAGTCTTATCATCCAATTATCACCACGGTGATACTAGGTTTTTAAATATGCTCCGAGTTGCCCGCCGCTCAGCAGAATCAAGTCACGAAAAGGATTTCGACTACCCGTTTATACTTGGACTGCCGAGGTTCTATTATTATTATAAGGAACACGAGTGTTGCTACTTTTTCCTCCCCCTCTGCTTCTCGGCCTCCTCGAGCACCTTCCGCTTTTTCTCTAAGCGCTCGATCCGTTTGGCCATCCTGTCTATGGCCTCGGGATCGCTACCATCCTTCACCAGCGTCACCTGGCGAATGGTCAACAAACTGATTGCAGAGGAGATGTATCCAATAAAACTCCCAGAAAGCGAAAGTTTGTTATACTTTTCACAAAGATCTGTAAGTTCTTTCTCGAACCCAACAATATTCTCCTCAAACTGCTTGATTTCCTTCTGGGACTCTGTCATTAGAATCGTGACCCTGTCAGATTCATTTTTCGCTGCGTTATAACGTAACAGGACCTCCTGGTCAATAACCTTGTCTGTCTTGACCTTCTTCACCCATTTCGATCGGTAGTGTTGATGGTCTTCAGCTAGATGGCCACAGTCTTTACAGCGACGTTTTAGCAGCGCAACACCAGGTGTCTCGTCGAAAGAAGCGCACATCCTAGCAAGAGTCTCCCGATCCATAGTAAATCCAACGGAGCACCCAGGATGGCAATTCTTGTAACAGTTTCCGGCGACGCAGAGGGTATTGTGCTCGGAACCAGTGTCTTCGTGTTCGTAAACAGGTGATGTTATGATCCTCTCATATTTCTCTCTTGTCATCGTATGGCCCTAGTTTTCAAAACTGATGATTAGAGCTTGTTCGACGGAAGGAGAGAAGAAGCTTACTAGGGTCTGATAATCTTCTTGTAGTTTCTTCAATTTCATGCGTTTATCCTCCGTCTGAGTCATACCTGCAATCACGTTGGAAATGCGGACCTCGATATCTGTCGACATGATGTAGAGGTCGAAGATGCTGTGAGTCGGTTGGACCCTGCACTTGTCCAGGTATTGGAATAGCTCCGAGAGCATCTTCAATGTCTTATTGTATCCACGACGAGCACTTCCCAACATTTCTTGCAAGTCATCCTCACTAGTAGGCGGATCCTTCAGGAGCTCTTTTTGATACTTTAACCACTGTGCAAAGGGATTGTCAACTGGCCATATGCGAGAGTTCTGCAATTGCTTTGGTAGCGAGGTCCTCGTGAAGTTATTCGATGAAGGGTTAGATACCATGGTAAGCACGAAGGCGATATTGTCGACGATGGAATTGGGAAACATGCCGGAAATGGTGGTAAGCGTATATTCGGTCGCAGCACCTAATCTGGGCAGTGTACCGTTAGCGAGAATGATGACTGCGTCGATAACATCGAAATTCGTCTTGATAGCTTCAGCGATGGCTGCCTGATGCTCCTTGTCCTTGTCTATACCGCGGGTATCTGCGAGACCAGGTGTATCGAGTATGTTGACCTTGTGCCCATTGGCACTGGTAATACTGTAGAAGCGCGGCTTATTGGTTTGGCTACCAGCTGTACTTCCACCTTCCTCGTTATTAAGCTCGTTCTTCTCCTCGAATTCTTCCATTGGGACTCCGGCACATACGTTCGCGAGAAGGTTCAACATGGCGGTCTTTCCGACACCGGTTTCGCCGATAAGAACAATGTTCATTACGCGCTTAGCCCAAGACTGGATAGTCATGATCCTGAGTGGTTTATGACTCGTTTGAGCATTGGTCGTTTTATGTTAGGGAACCACTGACCTTGCTGGCTTATCACCAGAAACATTGGTCCCTGCACTCGCAATAGGCACAATGGGAGGGTTAGTCGAGCTATGGAAGAGCCGCATCAGCAATTGAGATGTGAGTTATTGATACACAACATACTTCGAGAGACCGGGTTGAGACATAGAGGAAATGTTTGAGATGAAGACCGTAGTTGATGCGCTGTGCTCTTATATCTTTGTACCAGCTTTTTGTGCTTCAATCCATCAATCAATCTATCTCTTCGTTTCCTTTGGGACTCTTGCGGAATGCCTATGTCCTCTATGTCCTCAATTGAAATCACTTTTAGCCCTGTGGGTACGTCGTTTCTTGTCACTTATTAGGTACACCCGAGCACCTTCCGTTTCTTGTTCTTTGCAGGATGCATAAGGATGCACAGCACCCGGCATGTTACACATGCGACCCAGGCCCAAGGTCAAAAGTGACCCTGCATAGGGGCCGACAGGGCCTAGTTCGCGTGAACGGGGACACTAAGAGACACTACAAGGACTTGAATTTTTCCATAAAGCGTTTGGCGAGGATGCTAAAGAGTATTAAAGAGTATGAAGTTTGATAGAGGCTGATATAGGTCGCTGTCAAAGGCAACGGCTCTAGGATGAGTCCGAGTCTGATCAAGGGGCTTTGGAATGACCTTTATTGACCGAGACTACGAGGCAGGTACGAGTATGTTTTCAGAAGGCGTAACGAGACGTGACAGCCAGGATTGTGAACGATAGTTAGAGGATTCAAATACTGACTTTGTTCCCAGTTTGTCCACAGTACGAAGAACGTACGCATTATTACAGGCTCAGACCGGTCATTTCTGAGTAAAACGTATCAGTTGTATATCGAGGAAATGGAATTGAGAACTAATTGTGCTTACACCCAATCCGAATACTTGCCAAAGAGCATATGCTGAGACGTCCAAATCATGGAATTTCTCCGAAGTCTTGACCTTGTGAAAGTGCTGACTTGACTCATATTTACTCCTAGGCTTGGGTTTGCTCGATTCATCTCAATAGATCGCAAAACGTTGAGAAGAGTTCCTCGTTGCGAAAAACAGAGAGAGCTGGCGTCTGCTACTCCGGCCCGGTACTTCCGAAATTTCGAGTCACCAAAGTACTAAAGTACCTTAGAAAAGTACTTGAACTTGCACAACCCAGACCAAGTTGGATTGGCCACAATAAACAATGACGCGGACCGATGATCTCTCCATAAATCCAGAGTCATCCTGTCTCGATGCATATAGATCATCCATCGCGACCCAGATATCCTCCTCTCTAGGTATACCCCTCAGTACGGCGTACGAAGGTGTTGATTATGGGAAGAAAGGCATCGATTTCACGGTGGCAATACCTCGGTTTCGTCTCAAAGAAAAACCCGCAATCTTAGCGGATAAAGTAGTTTCAGAGGTACTCTCAACACGTCTCCTCCTTTCTTGCACATCTAATATGGCTTTCCTCCACCTCCCGCTAGTTCACGCCGAATGAGTATCTACAGTCTATTACTCGAGACGGAATCTTCATACATTATATCTGTCATACCACAAATCTCATTCGAACCGTGTTAAAACAGATATACACGCTTTCCAAGCCCACAGGATCGCACCCTCATGGCTCTTACGGATGTAATAACTCTGGATCCGGAAAGCAGATTGTCATCGAGTTCAGCAGTCCAAACATCGCTAAGCCATTTCATGCGGGACATTTGAGGAGTACTATCATTGGCACGTTCCTTGCCAACCTGTTTGATGCGAATGGCTGGAAGACTATTCGTTTGAATTAGTCAGTGTCGTGGTCCTCCTACCCGTCAATGAGACTGATCATCGCAGCTACAACTAGCCTCGGTGATTGGGGGAAACAATACGGATTGCTCGCGATCGGTTTCCAGAGATATGGATCGGAAGAAAAACTCATGGATAATGCCATTCTGCATTTATTCGAGGTTTACGTTCGAGTGAACAAAGACGTCGAGAATGAGAAAGAGAATAATCCAAACAAGTTTTCACCTACTAATCAGGAAGCAAAGGAGCTCTTCAAGAAGATGGAAGACAGTGAGTGGCCTATATTCTGTTACGATTGACCCTGTTGACTCTGGAAACACTGAACTTTGTTCAGATGACAAGGAAACCCTTGATCTTTGGAAGCGCTTCCGTGACCTCTCAATAGTTGAATACGAAAAGCTCTACAGGAGACTTAATGTTCGATTTGATGTTTACGGTGGGGAAAGTCTCGTCAAAGAGGACCTCATAATGGACAGCTTGGAGAAATTAATCAGCAAAAACCTCTTGACCAAGAAGACAGAGCGTGAAAGTCGAATTGGAGCTGCTGCTCTTGCTGCTGAAACTATATCCGATGATCAAGATGCCGGCGACGATGATCAGGCGCCCGATGCATTGGCTCTCGATTTTGACCAGTATAACCTTGGAAAGCCTGTGGTACAGAAGGGCGGTTCGTGCTGTTTGAACAACCTTCTGTCTTTCACGAGAAGATACTCAAAAACCTCTTAGATGGTACAACGATTTACATCCTTCGAGACATAGCTGGTGCTCGACAACGATACCAGTTATACAAGTTTGACAAAATGATATATGTTATAGGCGACCAGCAGGATCTTCACGTCCGTCAATTCTTCAAAGCTCTTTCGCTCATGGAAGAGCCATTCGCAGACGAGCTTGAATATGTAAATTTCGGAAAGATTCATGGGATGAGTTCACGAAAAGGCGAAGTCAAGTTCCTTTCAGACATTTTGGACGCGAGCAAAGAGGCGATGTTGGATCAAATGAAGAAGAACGACGAGAAAATGAAGGATGTCACTGATCCGGAATATACGAGCGATGAGGTTGGGATGACTTGTGTCAAGATACAAGATATGTCTGCCAAACGGTCTGTAACTTTTCTCCGTTATTCAAAGTTCGTCTGACCTAGATTGATTGCTTTTGAAAAGTGCACATGCCTATACGTTTGATCTCCAAAGGATGACTTCCTTCGAAGGCGACACAGGCGCATACCTTCAATATGCACATGTCCGTCTCTGCTCTGTACAGCGTAAAGTCGCTTTGGACGGCATCATTTCCCGGGACAATCCTGATCTCATCGACACTACCCTTCTCACAGAACCCAAAGTTCGAGAACTTGTGTTCGCCCTTGCCTCGTACCCTGATGTGGTCAAGACAGCGATGAAAAATTATGAACCATCTACGATCGTTTCATATTGTTTCAAGTGCGTCCACATTCCCTTTTAGGTATTTCTCATTTTTCTTATTTGATCGTTCAGAATTAGCCACTTGGTCAGCTCAGCTTGGGAAACGCTTATCGTTCGCGGGCAGGAGACTGAACTTGCTCAAGCCCGGTTATATGTATTTCAATGCACTCGTTCTGTTTTAGCCAGTGCTATGAGATTACTTTCGTTGACGCCCTTGGATAGGATGTAATCTGTGTAACGTCTTGTTTCTTTGATGTGCTTTCGTACTGCTATCTAGATTGCTTTCTAAATAACGAGACCTTGGTTACATGCCTGTAACCGCCAAGGCAGCGCACATTACGACGCGGAAGGTCAGATACGGGAGTGTTGCCGGGATGGTCTAATCTCAGTCTGTTTGATCATATGGAAGATTGTTGAGCGAGTGCAACGGCAGGATAGACTGCTTCAAATCTCCTACTGTAAACTCGACCGTAAGATGCCGAACAATTTGCCAACAGATTTCGAAGTAAAAAAATTGAGACTTCGTCTACTCTTTCGTGTGATTAAATGGTGCGATTTTACCATGGGTACAACAGGGTACAGCTTCAGGAGGGTGTAGTGGGTGCATGACATCAGTGACACCGCGCTGTCACGTTGTCACATCTTTACTCGATCTCTGATTCCACTCCGAGTCCTAGCAGGGTCCTAGCTCCGCATCTTAGCCTTTCTAGTCTTGTTTCGCTGCAAAGCGCGAATTCTTCTAACTCACAAGCAAATCTCTAAATATTCTCCTACTTCTGCGATGTCACATAATCCTCAGTCAGACTCGACCGGCGTCTCACGGACGAAGATTCTCCTACTTGGTTTACGCAGAAGTGGTAAAACGTCAATTCAGCAGGTGCTGTTCGATAGCATGACCCCGAAAGAGACCTTCTATTTGGATGCTACAATGAGAACTGTAAAACACACGTATGAGTGAGTGTTAATTTCCAAGCTTTTCTATCTTTGTTCTTCCATGCTCTAGTACTTCGGTTGATTTTTTCTCATTATTCAAGGCAAACAATCTCATTATAACTGTACTCTAGCACTATCATACCTTTGGAGATATGGGACTGTCCAGGCAACATAACCGTTGAAACTCTTGGTGTTTCCCTGTCTGTGTTTTCTACGCTTGTATTCGTGATTGACATCCGCGTACGTCTGCTATCTCGCTTCTTATACTTTATATCCCTCATCTCCGACAATGTTAGGACCTCTACAACCAACCCATCTCTCGTCTCGTTGAATTCATTATCGCCGCATACCACCACAATCCTTCTCTCAACCTCGAGATTTTCGTTCACAAAGCGGAGAAACTACAAGAGGACGAGAAGATTGAAAATTTCAGACAAATAAACGAGAGAGTAATGGACAGATTGATGGACGTGTTGCCTTCATTACCAAATCTTCCTAATTCGAGCTCCAATCCCGGTTTGAATACGCTCGGCTCAAGTAACACACAGATAAATAGTCCAACCAGCCCAAATTATCTCAGTTGGCAGGACTTCATTGAACAGCAACTCCTTATGAATTTCTATCTTACTTCCATCTTCGACCACTCGTTACATCACGCATTCTCAAAGGTGTTGCAAAGGTTAACAGACTCATTACCGTATCTTGAGGAATTGCTGAATATATATTGTGCAGTTAGTGTCCTCTTCTCCCTCTCTCGGTATTAACTCATTCCTTGATCGTAGAACTCCCAAGCGTCCAAAGTGTTCCTTTTCGATGCCCCTTCAAGATTATATGTCGCCTCTGACGCCTCACCCGTCGATACCGCTACGTATAATCTGTGCTGTGATAATTTGGCAATGATTAACGCATTTGGGACGGGGTTGTATAAGTGAGCTTTCGTCTTCCACCTTTTACCCTCTACATTTTGTTTTGCTGCCACTTATATTCAATATCCACTCGTATTTTTGTTAATTTTGTATTTTGGTTGCTGAGAATTTATTTTACTGACTTTGAGCTCTGTGTCCAGATCCGTATCCGCAAGTCCTGTACGACGACGACGGGGCAATCTCAAACCTTCTGAATTTCGTAATCGTGATTCCGACGTACCAGCCACACCACCACCATCTGCGTCTAGTGTCAATGGCGAATCCTTTACGTCTGTGATGTCGCCTTCGTTGTCATACACACATCTCACACCGTCCAGAAAGTCGACGGGAGTATCAGGGAAATCAACATTGTCAGTGGAGGCATCTTCAGTCTCTGCTTCGACGTCATCTCCCGGAGCACCAACTACTTCTACATCAGTATCAACCGCAACAATTACGAAGACGTCGCATCATCCACATACTCATAACTCTAGCACCACTTCAACTTCCCGGAAGATTCAGATACAAACACCTCAAGACTTGTTTTACCCCTCCGGAGCTACTTCATTGCAACCCTCTTCTCTCCCGCATTCATATTCATCTTCGACGTCGTCGTCAGGGATGACAGTGCCAGGGACGACAATCATGTGGCATCTTGTGACAACGGGGGAGACCAGTTTGATTACGGAGGCGGGTTTGGTCTCATCATCGAGCGAGTGTGGCTCAATTTCAGCGGAGGATAATCCATCCTCACGAAATTCTTCAACTTCCGTTTCGGTACCCATATTCACTACATACAACAACCCTACCCTAATTCTACTTGTATTGCTCCCGACCTCTGTATGGGAAAGCCGGCGGGGGCTGGTAGAGTTAAATGTGATTGCTGTGAGGGAGGGTGTGCAGGAGATCGTCGATTTGGAAAGAGAGGGAAGGGGAACAAGAGTTGTGGGAGGCGCATTAGCATCGCAATCGAATAGACGACCATAAGGTTGGAGATAGTACATATAGAGCAAGGACGAGAAGATCGTATGATTAGGCTGTTTCTGTGTAGATCCTTCGATATCTTATACCAATATTTTATAGACTTTCACAAGTCATCATACAAGCTTTCTAGATGAATAGATTCTCGATGGTTTGAACCTTTAGCCGCAATTGATATCGAACTAAGGCGTGACGGGCGTGACGGCGCGTTAGAGTAATGTAAGCGCGCTTCCTTATCAATGACATCCCCACCCTCTCTTTGACCATGTCGCAACCAACCTTTTCCTCGACATCGCAAACAACAATCACCCCTCACAATCAGCAGCCTTTTGTCACGCGGAACTACCCTACTGAATCTGAGCTCGATGCTACGATAGTGAGGGCCGTTGAGGCACAGAAGGCTTGGGCCAAGGTACCATTAGAGGAGAGGATTAAAATTGGCCGGAACTTCATCGTTAGTAAAACATTCTGTCCCTCCTATAACCATTTGCCGATGTAATATTCAGGATGAATTCAAGTCCTTGGCCCAGTCCTCCGAACCCAATCTTTCTCTTGAACTAACTTTGCAAATGGGTCGACCGATTTCACAAATCCAAGCCGAAATAAATGGCTTCTTGGACCGTGCAGGATACATGCTATCGATTGCTTCTGAAGCTCTGGCAGATGTCCCCTTGACGGATACCGATAAACCTGGATTTCGACGGTTCATCAAGAGAACACCATTGGGTGTGATATTGGTCATTGCCCCTTGGAAGTACGCATCTGAAATTTCTGACCTATGGCTCGCCCTCATATACGATATACCCGCTCAGCTACCCATATCTAACCTCGATAAACTCTGTCCTTCCCGCTCTCATTTCTGGCAATGCAGTGCTACTTAAACCATCTCCGCAAACTCCATTAACAGCCGAACGATTCGCTTCTGCCCTTGTCTCTGCAGGAGTCCCGCCAGACGTCATTCAAGTGGTACATCTTAGTCCGGAATTAACGCGACATGCAGTGGAGAACAAAAATGTGCAGTTCGTCAGCTTCACAGGCAGTGTTGGTGGCGGGAAAAAGGTCGAGGAAGCAGCTGTCAATGCGAAAGGATTCAAGGGCGTTGCACTTGAAGTAAGCGATATTCAGGAAAGTTCGATTCTCCTGTCCCTTTGCTGACCTGCTTACAGCTCGGAGGCAAGGATCCAGCGTACGTTCGGGCGGATGCAGATTTGGATTACACTGTTGCTGAGCTCGTAGATGGTGTGTACATCGATCGATTACGTGGGATCTCATTTAAACCTTTCGACAAATAGGCGCAATGTACAATTCTGGTCAGAGTTGTTGTGCGATTGAGGTATGTGTTGTCAGCCAATATCATCACCGTGCAAGCTGATCCTCGAAATGTCATTCACCTCTGGCAGCGCATTTACGTTCACGAATCTATCTACGATCCATTTGTTGCAAAGTATGCTAATATTGTGAAGGTGTGTAGCCTTGCTTGCGTCGATACATCCTTCGTTCCCTCGTCCCAGTTGAATCTTTGAACACTGCATTGACTGACCTCCCTCATTCTCATAGCAAAATTACAAACTTGAGGATCCAACACTCCCCACGACCAACCTCGGACCTGTCGTCTCACTTGCTAGTGCAGAACGAATTCGTAAGCAAGTAGATGATGCGGTAAAGGCTGGTGCAAAGAAATTGATCCCAGAGGAGTTGTTCCCCAAAGCGAAAATGTGAGCTGATGTTTCGTTTCTTTGATCGATTGATTCATCCATTCATCTGTACAGTGGGACGACGTACGTAGCACCACAAGTGTTGGTCAATGTAGATCACTGTGAGTGTCATTTTTCTCACGCTTCTTCCATTCAACGATACTAACTTCGATGATAGCAATGGAAGTTATGATGGCAAGTCCCACCACCAATCCCCATGTCATAGTTGTGATCTCTGACCCGTCTGCGCAGGAAGAAACCTTTGGCCCAGTCGTTGGAATTCAGAAAGTCTCTTCAGACGAAGAAGCCATCAAACTCATGAACGACTCGCCGTATGGGCTTACTGCCTCTGTATGGACCTCTGCATCGACATCGGAATCGTCGGAAGAAGCCTTTCTAAAGATCGCAGATCAGATCGAGACTGGTACAGTCTTTTTGAATAGATGCGATTACCTCGATCCTGCGTTGGCTTGGACGGGGGTGAAGGATAGTGGGAGAGGAATTAGCTTGAGTCGTTTTGGTCAGTGATTTTTTGATTGTGCCTTTTTCAGCTGTTCTGACGGATGACGATCAAACTGCGCAGGATATGACCAGTTGACACGGGCCAAAAGCGTTCATATGAAGATCAAGACTAGTTAAATTGCGAGTGATATATATCGAGGAAGGTTGAGGTAGTTGACGATATTGACCTTGTGCTATTGTTTGCGCGTCAACCCGGGAAGGAAGGAAGGTATATATTACAAGCTTGGGCCAAAATCTGAACACGGCACAGTCCGGGGATTATCCTGGCGTAATGATCGTGGAGGGATCGTAGGCACCTTCGGAAAGACAATTTAGAAGTTTTTTCACGCGAGTCGTAGTATTTCGGGAAATGGTTTGGTGTGGATTCAAGTATAGCAAGCATAACAGTGCTGAAAGTATCAAGTTCTCTGTCAGAAATTTTATCATCGCACTGAATGATTTGGATGAAGTCCAGCTAAAAACGGCCGACATATGTAATGCAAGAAAAGACCAATGCAGAACTGCCAGATGATGTTTTTGATTGATATTCGATTGTCTTGAAAGTACTATGAAAGAACAACTGGCATGCTTTATGCTTGGGTGGGTAAACCTCAGAACCACCGAGCCTCACTTTATTATCCCATTCCTTCCTTCATTATTACTCATCATCAATTTCTCATATCCGTCCAGACAGAATAGTCGCTAGTTTCGTGATTCGCCAAGACATGTTCGCGAACAACCAGATGTTAAGCAAGGGCGCGCGGTGGCAGAACTTACTCTATTTCAAGTAGAAGTGCCTATCACAGTTGTAGGGCCAGGAGGCAAGGCTCGGAGGCGATTGAGAATTGGCTGTTGGAGGGGCTTATTGTATTAGCAATGAGGGATGATGTGGGTGATGTATCTGAGGGTGCACTATGCTAATAGAAATGGATGAAGCGGTGATACGAGTTGGAAATACGTCAAAATGAAAGCAGTACGAAGAGACGAGAGCCTCTCAAGGCGCTTCAAGGCGTAACGTGGCGGAATGTAGATCTTTGAGTGTGAATAATATGAATATCTATCTATTCACAAACAGTCAAGCGATTCGGATTTCAGCTCAGCCGAAGTTCTACCCGGTCGTCACTGATATCAGGATCGGATGTCATTTTCCAGTTCTATGTTTCTACTACTGACTTGGTATGAACATCAATGCGTGCATCATCTTTACGTGGCCAAGTTGCTTCCCGTATCCTGCAGAATTCTTTCTACTTCTGGAAACCGAGGGGAAAAATGACAATCGAAATCTGGAGTGGAACTGGGGATATTATAAGATCAGCATATAGATAATGCAAGTGCAGTCAAAGTCCTCTTACTTCAATATATCTTGAGCTGCTCTGTGTTTTTCCTCAGAATTTGGAGTAGCATTGGCCTTGGGCTCGATATGTAGTGCCCACAAAATCGTGCACGCAGTGATGAATAGAGAGTTTTCGGCCACGTATCGTCCAACACATATTCTACTTCCGTTCAGTATGTATTCAAACAGAGAGAGGGAGGGAAGGAAAGCAGAGAAGTAACAGCTCACCGCCTGCCAAAACCATAAGTGTAATGTCCATCGTTATTTTCAAATTCAGGGCGCAGAACAAATGCGTTGCCAGTTTCCGATTTCTGAACAAATCGCTCAGGAGAAAACTGGTCAGCATCTGGACCATATGTCTCTTGGTCGCGGTTCATTGACCTAAAGCGATTATCGAAAGCTCAAATTAATGGTTGAAATTGGGTTAACGGTTCACGGTACTCACCATACGTTGGGAAATATAATTGTTCCTTTGGGTATGAGATAACCCTCATACCAATCATCCTAAAATGCGAAAGAACTAAACGGTTGCATGCATAGTTGTAGGGTAAGAGCAACACACCTCCATTGCTGCATGCGGTACAGCCAAGGGCGTTACAGGCTGCCATCTCAAAACCTGAAATTCAAATGTTAGCGGGGCAAGTTAGTTGCTTGAATATTGGCATGTTTCGAAACCACACTGCACCTCTTTGACAATTGCCCTGATGTATGGAAGCTGCGTCATATCATCAAACGTTGGCATCCTTGACCTCCCTACAACTTCATCTAGTTCCCTTTGTGCACGCGCCTGCACATTTGGGTAAAGGCTCATGGCATAAAGAAAGTACGATATGGTGACAGTCGTCTAGTTTTATAATTTAGTAATGCATACTAGCGGGTAATGGGAGCCAAGAAAACGCACCGTGTCGAGAGAGGCAGCACTAAATCCAATCCATTGTGAGCGATTTTTTGGATACAGTCATGGTATGAACCTACGAGATGGCCCCAGTTACCCAAACCTTTTCAACTGCAGTCAACTCGCCCGCCACTTCATTTTCTGCAAGGCTGACACAAAGGTTGGGCTGCTGATTATTGTGATTAACCTTCCCAGCGTAATTCAATCAGTAATCGTATCAGGTCTCCTCCGAAAACCAAACATTTGTACTCACCGTAGTATTGTAATAATTTTCGTAAAGATTTGTGGTTTGCTGAAAGGTGAGTTTAGCATTCCTTTTCCACTTTGCCATTACTGTAGGAAGATAATCTAATATCGGTAGAAAATCGACTAGATGTGCACCTGGAGCCAAAGCGTTGGTGAATGTATGCACAGTGTCTGTGAGAGCCTGTAGTGGGTCTAAAGGAGAAGGGCCGAAAGTTTCGGATGAATGATTTTCCGGGAGTGCGTCTGACTGTTTTGGTTTCTCGGAGGATTCTAAAAGCTGTTTACCATATATTACCGAAATCATAGTAGAAGCCGATCTAGAGACATTTCATAAATTGTGAGAAGCAAGTGAATGACTGACATACCTAGCTATCTTTGTGGACAAGGGGGAAGACGTGTCGTACAGCAGTTTGTGTGCAAAAATAACAGCTTCTTCAATTTGAACAGGTTGATATTGTGCACTAGCGCGAGCATTCAGAACTGCATGAGCTGCGCGGCGCATTCGCTGCCATCTATGTATATGTACCAAGTTAAGCCGAAGTTCAGAAATCTCAGGCGATCTATACATCATATGCATATCAAGGCACGTACCGTTTGTCATATCTTACGAACGGCATTGTTAACGCTGTTCCAACATATTCGCCTACAATACTCTTTGGCCGATCCGAGTAGATTGCGGATCGACGTTCTAAAAGCTCTATTGCTGCAGCTTTAGTGTTCAGAACAACGATGTGTTGGCCTGCCAGGTTGAGATACATGATGGGCCCTATAGGGTACGAGGTTAACGGTGTTTTTGCTGTGGAATTTGAGTGATTATGCAGACACATACCGTATTGAGACTTCCATTTATCAAAAATGAGCCATATTTGAGATACCGAGGCCAGTTGCAGGGCGTTCCCCAGGATGGGCAACCCTCGAGGACCAGGAGGAAGGCGTCCTCTATTCTTGAAGCCGAGTACCAGCCGAAAGGTCAGGAGAATGAGAGCAGCAATGATAATGAGTTTCATCGGAAGGAATTTGCCTACTTCCACGTTATGGAAGAAATGTGAGGCATAGGGAAAGAGTTTGGAGTGCATTGCGATTGGCGGGTCCTTTGCCCAAAGCATTGTCACTTTAAGTAAAGTTTACATTCTATACATACCGTGTTGCCTTTCGGACCAGCTGCTCCCATCTTAATCTTGTACCGATTGCAATGAAACCTAATAGAACTAATTTGAATTATCAATACATGAATCAAATTAGTTTATCATACCTATTTTCTGAGATCACAGAGGTTCATTCCAACCGTCCTAATTTCCTTTCAGATATATGCACAGCAGTTGATCAATGAGATGTTATGACAGAAAACTAGTGTTTTAAGAACACCCTCCTATGTAGTGAATGCCGGACAGTCAATTCTTGCGAGCTAAAAAAGGGGAAACACTCAATTTTAGACGTCGTCCGCTGATAGCGTTGGCGTCTTCTTCCAATCCACACACCACAGCATCTATGCAAGTCACTGAGGAAAAACGGGACCATGGCACGGGTAATCACTGGCTGCCTGTCGCATGTCCCCATGATCTCTACCCTCATTGAGTAGTCCATTGGATACAAAGTCACATCAACGGCTGGTCCAAATCATCGTTATCCATGGGCGCTTAGAACCCACAGAGGAAGGACCTGTAAGCCCGCACTCAAAATTATATTCCTCACCTACGCCAATTGACGGACGACGAACATCGGACTCGTCTTTATCGGGCATGCGGCGTTGAGGCTGCGGAAACGGAAACCCGTTAAAGTTGTGAATAGTGATAACCCTTCGCCGGGACTTTCTCCTTTCAATTTGCCCCTCGCATCCTCTGCCATTGAACGACATCTCTTCCGACCACAACGCGGTCATCCATACGACAACGTTTGTCCAACGACGAGGGAGATGGTGGCGAGGATAACGAATAGCACTTTTGGGAACCTGATAATGTTGATTACCTGTTCTATTATTTTGTATTGTATTTCCTCTGCTAGTCTGCCATCTATTTGCAGGGTGAGCATTCGCGGCAGTCGATATGATTGGGCCCGTCTGTAGCGGAGCCGCGTATCTAGTTATCTATCCGCCGTTTTGCTCTCCATTGAACTTGCCGCGCCATTGGCACTAAGTACTCGGTTGGACTGTTTCCTTCTAAACTGCTGACCTTCGGCGAAAGATCAAGACACGTGTCCAGCGTTTCATTTGTGAATGTGAGGGCGGGAGGGAATTGCTCAATACAGTCCGGGTCATGAAGTTAATGAAGAAAGCTACTGAAGGACGGCATCTAAGTGTGCATTGAATACTTGCCTGGTACTTGCGGTCCAAAAATGAGAAAGTCAGGGAGAAAAACACCGTCTCAGCCGCGGTGATTCGTATTGGAACTGCCGAAACACAGGGTATTCCTCATTCGGTACATCGACATACTCCATAGTCTGTTTCTACACCGCGGTAAGTTTGCATACGCACATGCACCATGTCAGAAGGAGACCTGAGGAGACTCAAGAGTACGTACATGCATAAATAAATCCGAAACTTGGAATGCTGGCCTGAGCTGGCCTAAGTTGCCTCTACTTACTTACCTTGAGATTTTTCGAAAGGTTCACCAAAACATTACAGGGTGAATTCCATGAAAATAAGATGTGTTTTACCTCGGTCCAATTTTTGAATGTTCCGGAACCAGCTCCGATGTCGACCCGACGACGTAGCAATAACAACCACCCGCTCAACATCCCGACACACTGTCATCACATTGGTACAGCCTCTCAATACTAGGCTTCTCAAAAGATGTTTGGTGAATCCTGTTCTTTTTGCAGCTAGTTTGTGAAATTTCGGAAGCATGACCATCGTGAGGAGACAGTGAGCGGGAGTACGGTGCTGTTGCTGGCCAAGCAGTCCCGGTCAGCGCACCAACACTTCAGCTGTCAAACCGGAGATCTAGGTAAGTTGCTGGGACGGCCGGTGAAAAAAATCTTCCGGAAAATGTATGTACATAGTTGCGCCAGCTTGCAGACTCTTGAAAACTCTTGAGCGCTTGAGTGTTCATCAAGAGGAATAGGGCGCGCTGAATGCAACCCGATCCGTCCAGTAGAGTTTTCATCGATGGGTGTAACGAAGACTTTTAAGGAGATTGCTCACAGTAGCGGTCTATGTAGTTGTTGGGAGGCAAAGAGGCGCAAAGAGGCGCGCAGTGCACGGACCTTCGGCCCGGGCGAAAGACGACAACTGAACATACCTCCTGCTCCTCCTCAGTCCTCCTCTCCGGCTCTTTTGTCGCCTCCTCTGGTTTCGAATCATATATCAAACATGGATTCAGTGGAGCAATAGTTGACAAATCAAATGGGTCGAATATGAAAACGACCTTCATAAGCGATAGCATTAGCTATTACGCACGTTCCGTCTGCACTTCCATTTGTTTCCGATACTCATCGAGTAGTTCAGGGAGCAACCATCGGAGAGGATGTCGATGATGGGGGTTATTCAGAAGGGTATCTTCAGAAGATTCAAGAATTGGATGAGCTCTATATGTAATGACTTTGAACCATGGAACGAAGCGCGCTTCAAAGTCGCAGGGTGTCGCTCTGCTTACCTTGTACACCAAAGGTTTCTCAATCCCTCTTCATCAACATTGACGTCGACAATGCTCACTCTAGTTACGATGTACAAGACCCTCGTGCGCCCCTTGACATTTACCAATTTGTTGGGCAATTTTAACTGGCGCTTTAGGGTTAACTTTAGGTCAGTAATGTCCTCCATTACTTGACTTCAGAAATAACAATGATTGCTTTCAGAACGATCCCAATATCTTCATATATTCTTCCATGCCCATTTTGTTCTGTCCGCTTCCACACGCTGAAACGAAATTGGACCGCACAATGCTCAACAAATACTATCACACGTTTCGCTAGGGATTATCAATGCTGAGATGGATAGGTGTAAAGATTTGCATTCATCAATACACTTGAACCTCGACTTTGCGAATAGATCCAAAAAATCGAGATATTTCTACGATGGACCTGCAAATACATGGCTTCTAGGCGAAATTCTTACTGCAAGGCATGGGTTAAAGCACTCATGGTGTTCGACAGTCTCCAGTGTATCCTCTCTATTACCAGCTCTCTTGCCTCTTTCTGGCTTTCTCCCTACACCAACTTGGCGCGTGATCTTATTTTATCCTTCACATCCTGATGTTCCTTTCACGTAAACACGAAACAGTGTCACCCTGAATTTGCTGACCACGACGTATCCTGCAACTTTACGTTGGTTTCCACCTTCCTTCCTCTCCCTGAACCGCACTTAGGCCTGAAGGCGCCAGCTTCGAAGATGCTTCTTTGCTTTTCTTTTTGTTCAACGTGAACCTATGCCTTTAACACACTTTTATTCGATTTGCTCTTGGATTAATTCCAAAACTATTACTTACTACTCTTTTTGTGCGGTCGGACTCAACATCCTCAGACCTTGAAATTATGATGATTATTCCTACTTCTTTCTCCCATCCACAATACCACTGCAGATCAAGCCACGAGTAATAATGGTTTCAGCTCTCTCACAACCACTCGCGGGCCCAGGTGCGCTCAACCCACCAGCATCCGCTTCATCTTTTCTAATATCCTCTACGTTTCCCTTCTTCCTCTTACCTAGGCCGTCTATCACCATTGGGATCCTCCTAGGTCCCAGTTCAACAGGTCTGATATCCCATCAGACTTATGCTTGTTATGTGAGCATTGCTCAGATCATCTGGGATGTTTTATCATACAGATGACTTCAAATGGAAAACTATGTAGAGAAAATGAAATCTTTGTAAATCCGGAAAGGCACTGTGAGCTAGTACAGCAACAGAGATATCAGCGGGGCAGGTCATAGAAATTGTACTATTTTCTAGACGAATTTAGTCGTAACGGGATTTCTATGACTCGGTCCTCTTGCCACTGAATTGATTAACGTCTTCAGTCCGCTGTGCTCAGTGTTTTATGCAGCCTATGTTCAACTTCAATTCACCAGCTTCATTTCACGAAGCCCATCTTACTCATGAATTCCTCTACTCTTTACGCTCCCCCTTTTCGACATACTCTTTTTTTGAGAACAGCATCCGCTGAAGAAAGTTTGTCTCCTAAATCATCAAGCTTCTAGCTCAAGTTTTAGGCGTCTATCGATATCTAAATAGACGCGCATTAGTCCGGACCCGTGGTGCCCTCATTTCGTCATCGTTCAAAAAACCCTCATAGCGTCAAATTTCGCCAATTTTTTACCGACCTTTGTACCATGGCTTCTGCGGACCCTCCAATGCTATTCGAACCTCGCGTAAACGTTGATACCCCCGAGCTCAACGAGCGGCTCAGATCATGTTATGGTTTAGCTGATACCCAGCTTTCCGAAATCAAGGAGATGTTGCGGTCCTCACAAAACAAATGGACATCGCGGACTACGATTCGGAAATTAAGCGTGCTAAATTAGCATACGACACGGAGACCAGCCGGACTCATGCAGAATATAAGATGAATGCTGCAGTACTCCGCGTAAGGTATGAAGCAGAAGTTGGGCGTGCTCAAACAGCGCACTCTGCAAAGATGCATCGTATACGTTTACGCTGTCAAGGCTTGAAGAAATATACTGAAAAGCTCACCACACTACTTTCTCCCATACGCCGTATCCCTAGCGAAATTCTGTTGCGAATCCTCGTCCATTACTGCGATCAGAATGATTTGACCAGCTACGAACCTGGTGATGCTTCTGCCCTTACTATCAGTGCCGTTTGCACTCGTTGGCGGCAGTTGGCTATATCTCAACCAACTCTTTGGGCAAACCTCAAAGTAAAGTTCGATGACCAATGTGAAGACGAAGAAAAAACCCAAGCTCTATTGGTGTCCCGCGTGGAGTTGCATCTAGCTCGATCCCAAAATCATCCTCTTACATTGAGCCTCTTTCCGCTAAGCTCTAAAAATCATCCTGCTCTCATATTGGTCGCTCGAGAATCTCGACGGTGGAGGCAGTTGTCTTATGGCGGCGACGATTTTGGTTCAAATTGGAACTCTTGTCTCCAATCATTGCCTTTACCTATGCTGGAGGCAGTACGGTTTGAAGAAACAGAATACTGTGACGGACAAAGCCCACCTATAGAAGCATTTTCTCAAGCTCCTAATATCAAAGAGCTCAATCTTCGATGTATCTCTATTGACCAGCATGTCACTGCAACCTTCGACAGTGCCTGGGAGATGCTCACGGACCTCAGCTACCACTTCACAGAAGACCTCGAGGGTTTTTTGTCCATCTTGGATTGTTGCCCCAAGCTCCGTCGTCTCACTTTAGAAGGAGAAAATTCAGATCTAATCCCGGTTCACCCCATACGCTCACATCCAATAGCATCTCTCAAGATATTGAACTTGGTCTCTCCACCCAACGACCACGATTCTATGCTTGAGTGCATACTGACATCGCTCCTGTTGCCTGATTTGACCGAACTTATACTCTTGCACATCGGCGACGTAGAAGAACCTTTTCTCATGCCATATCGCATCCAGGAGGATTTCTTCCAACGTTCGCGCTGTCCTCTGTCGACTTTGACCTTGGGACAGATCTGCATGACAGACACAGATATGATTGCACTATTAGCTCACCTGCCATGTCTACGGGAACTAAACTGTGAGGATCCAGACGACGGCGACTCATTTATCACCAGATCCTTCATTCGAAGTTTCCACACTTGGGAACGAGACAGTCTTCACCATTCAATTGAGCCTCTTGTTCCAAAGCTGCGTTCCCTGACGTTGAAGGCTCATAGAGAAGAGTTCGACGCCCCTACCTTTGTTGAAACTATCACCTCTCGTTGGCTTCCGGACGAAGCTAGTGCACTGCAACTCGGTGCTTCATGCCTGAGATCAGTCGAATTGCATCTCGAGGGAGTGGTTGATGCAGATGCTTATGAGCCACTCAAGCGATTCGACAGGGCCGGGATGCGAGTTGTCGTCAAATGGCAAGGTTCACACGGCTTGGTGAACTTGGTCTGACCATATTTGCCACTCAGTCTCATTCAAGTCTTTCCTCGGACCTCTATTTATGATGCTTATCCATATTCTCTTCATGGTTGCACAATGTGAGATCGATGTATAGTTCGAAATATTTTATCTATACGTTATCTGGGTATATTATGTGGGAAAACCACTTACGAATGACTATGATATTCGAGACTTTATTCTATCCAGTTCCTTGTAACCGTTTAATCAAAGTGACGCCGTCTGTAATGTATGTCTCTTGGAGTCTTGGGCATAGTAATCATGGTCTGTTGAATTGAAGACAAGCGAAGTTCAACATCTCAGTGGGTACAGCTGATGAGCTGAGAAACATACGTGGTAATTATGAGCGGGGACGCCAGTCGGAATCTTGAACTCGAGCTTGCGAACAAGAGTAGATAGAATTGTTCCCAGCTGAAGGTAAGCGAACTAAGGGAGAAGCGGGAGAAAATTAGCCACATTGAAAAAAATGTATGCTGTTGCTTACCTGTTCTCCAATGCACCGGTGCCTACCTGCCCCGAAAGGTTGATACGGGCTATCCGTTCCCTTACTGACCGCGCCGAACCCGAAATCGATTTTCTCTCCATTCTCATCGGTGTATTCCTTCAACGCACTCATCGCCACACCCTCAGGATCATTCCACCGTGTAGGCTCCCACCCGGACGCGTTTTTCCATATTTTAGGATCCATCTGAGCGAAGAGCGGAGAAGCGAGGACAACGTGGCCTTTGCGAACGATATACGTCCCGTTGCCTGATTTCGAGGACGGGGCGGCGAGGGTTGGGGGGATAGGGACGTCGTCTCGGACTGCACGCATTATGCTGTGAATAGGAGGGTGGACACGGAGAGTTTCGCGGATGACAGAATCGAGTATGGGCAGGTCCCGAAGGTCTTCGTAGGTCAGTGGACGGAATTTGCCCGGCTGACCATTGATGCCAAAGTGTTTCACTTGCTCTTGGTATAATGCTTCACTATAAACAAGGAAAATACAGGATTCAGATCAAAAAAAATGCCAGAATGAGAACAAAGCTCACGCGACGTCCTCTCGATCAGCCAAGTGCAGTAAAGCCCACGAACCGGTAGCGGAAGAAGTATGTTGGCCGGCCATAAGAAGGGCTATCATGATGTGTGCGATTTCGTGGTCCCGGAGACTTTTACCGGAACGATATTTCTGGTTGATAAGTGCGGCGATCATGTCGTGCTGTGTGATATCGTATCAACGAATGAATGAAGTTCAAGTGAAAAAAGTCCTAACCTGTCCACTTCCCCCACCAGCCCTCCTCTTCTTGATGAACTCGACATAGAAATCGCTCATCTTCTTCTGTGCCCTATCTCTCTTCCTATAACTCTCCAAAGGCAAATTCGGGAACATGAAGTTAATCGGGGTGAATCCTCCATCTAAATCCGTATATGTTTGAGCGAAGCCGGTGGTAATGCTGTCTCTAACTTCGGACCCTTGCAATGTCCTTGAAGCAGTCAATATGGTGATTTCAGAGAGTACTTTCACTGATTCAAATTTCCCCCAAGGATTAATATCATTTTGTTGATAGATAGAGAATGAAGGATCGTTGGCAAGAAATTCCTCTACTTCTTGTTCGATCATGCCGACATAGGCGCGGAAATTGTCAGTTGAGAGACCAACTTTGACGAATTTCTTTTGTTCCATGAAAACCTCGTTGGGGACATCGTAGACTACGTCGCGTCCGAAGACTGGGGTAGTTAAATGCTAAACCCATTTTCACACTAAGATCAACGAGGGATATAAGATAATAAGACACGCTTACCGTGTAAGCATCCTCCGCGTTCAACACCGTGCTCTTCCCACCCAGCACAAAGTTGTTTCCCTTGGGACCCAAACACACGGTGACTTTGCGGCCCAATAAAATAAATGTGAAAACGTTTCCGTACTAAAAAGACACGAATCAGCCCATACGACATGGAGAGACACAAAGCCAAGTGCGCACCTTTGCTTGAGAAGAAATGAAGAACTTCATAGGGTCATTTCCGTACTCGATTGCTGAGCCGACAAAGGGGATCCAGTGAAACACAAGCGGAGGGTCTGTTTTCGAGCGGGGTATAATCTGCACAACCGAAAAGAGTCCCAATATCAGTCATTGGTCTCGTTTGAAACATACAGAATATTAGTGACATACTAGCTGCCATAGGACATTGAACACGATAGCGAGCAGCGGTATGTTAACGAGGGCCAGCAAAAGAACTCTGGTTGACGCAATCTCCTGAGCTTGAGCAAGGTAGCCTGACCAGGCGTCAGGTATCGTGAGCGGTCCAATCGTGCTATTCATCTTGTACCAGCCTCGTTCTGTGGGACAAGAACACGAGGAGGAAAAGTAGTGGTGAGAACTCCGGTAACGAATTGCTCGATACTTTTAAGCCTTCAAAATTTTCCCGGCGCTTATTACCAAAAAATCGTACCATCTTAGTTGGGATGAATTGAGATTAGATTAGCTTCATTCATTCTCTCGTCCAGAGCTGTCTCGAGCTCGCTCTTCCTACACGCTCCATTTGACCACCTCTAGACTATGAATAATCGATTAACAGCCGAAATTTGACCATCGTACGACATGAGAATCACAAATGAGCGGCAACCCCGCATTCTACATGCTCACTGTGTAGAATGGGTGCTAATGGGTAGGGATTGACAATAACACATCGAAACCTATGACACGATTTTTACTTATGATTGAGCATTTGATTGAGCAAGTGTTATTGGTGATACTGTATTAGGCAGTTTATACAGGGGTTGCGTAGGGTATATACTTGGTACATCGGTGGGTAACATTTAGTTACAAGTGCAAACAGAATTAGAGGTACTATGCCACAAGAAAGGAGATAGTAAAATGGTGTTGAAGTGGGATGTGTTATGAATCAGATTTACGCGAACGACGAAGGGCTTTGAACCATTTTCGAAAAGGCGATTTCTGTTTCTGGGCATTTTTCCGGAGGGTAGCTGTATAAAGTAAAGAAATATCTCCGGAAGAATCCGTATCCGAAGATTCGAGGTCGATACTATCATCCGATGTGTCCGGTTCAATGGATCGGTGACGATTTTGACGCCGAGTAGAGACATGGAAGTATTGAGGGTGAGAAAAGTAAGGATCGACGTCGGTGCATATACCGGCGTAGTGAGACATTATATCTTCTTCTGAAAGGCGTAGGTCCCAACGAAGACATCGGAGAAACACCAGTTCGAATTCACCGATTTCACGCGCACTGAAGATTAAGGTGGATACTTCCCAATGGAAGTTTTTGATCGTAAGATCATTTAGATACTATGAGAAAAATTAGTTGCTATACGGTCTGCCGGTGAGGACTGTACACACCTTCGATGCGGTAGTGAGAGCACCAAGAAATATTTGTTCTAACGGAAATTCTAATCCAGACATAATGGATTGAAGGCGATATTTCGCTCTTTCGATGTAGACCAGAGCTGCCAAAACTATTGGTGTTTTAACGCCGGAACGCGCAAGGAGCATCTTGACAAAAATTCTCAAATGGCGGAGAGCAATGCAACGTTCAACAAATTTGTCTTTCGACAAGGGACGATGACGACGCATGACAAAGTCGACAACGTCCGTAACACAATCCACGACATGGTCTTTCATAAAGGTCAAAATATACTCTCAATGAAAGATTGGTTTTGACCTACCGATTAGATGTGCCGAAAGGTCGACGTCAATGAGCTCAAGTAAAGCTGGGGAATGCTCCGAAGCATCGACGAGACTCGCACGATGAACGCGCGAAGTGTTTAAGTAGTCGATGCGGCTCGCTCGAGTGCCATGAGTAAACGTGGTGGTGGAACTCTTTTTGAATGAAGAGTTATAGTGAGAAACGAAGGGATTAGTCAAGGCAGTCATTTTGTTGATGAAGATGGTGTGTGGTTAAGATGGGTTGATACTGTTGCAAAACGGAGGACGTAAAGTCTGCATTTAAATACATGGCTTCAGAAGAAGGGGGTTCAGGAGTGTTGAGACCAAGACTAGCAAGACAAGTATGAAAAGGACAGACAAGGATGACTGTTTACAAGTCACGCGAGACAATCAGGGCCTCGACCGGTCTATTCCATATATGTCTCGGTTATTACCGCTTTAGGCAATGTTGTTTTGCGCGGTACTTATTTTGGTGCAAAAGAATTCAACCTTGGCTGGTGCAGCATACGGTGCGAGAAAATTACACGTAACTTCGACCGATGCTTTTGAGCTTCTTAATATACATGATGTACGCGTCCATTCAAGTTCATCTGCTTTTATGCTCGAAAGTGATGAACGCACCGAGACTCAGACAGTCGATGGCCCCTAAGTCATCTCATGTCGTCCATTGTTCGCTAACATCTTGAGGCTTTGAAGTCTGGAATATTTGACTTCAAACTGAAACCACTACTGACCACATACAGGAGGCCATCACTTGCTTCGCAGCATACTGAAGCTGAGCTTCGGGTGTCAGATTTCGAAATTCAGGCCTCAGACCCTCAAGTCTGGGTCTGAAAAAGCAGTTCTGTACTCCTAAAACAAAAGGACAATTTACTGGACTAGAATCAGTCTCAAGTACCAGACTGACGACATACATGATGTTCATATGTAGTACTAGAATTATTGAGTCAATCTACAGGTAGTCTTGTCGGATTAATTTACTCCGAGTCACTCAGTCAGCCATTTCTCATAGTAATCAGCTTGTCGATGTTGAGATTGAGTGATGTCCACCGTTGATTTTACAATTGCCGAAGGTACGCAATTTACGCTGAACAGTATATATATAAGTATGTAATTGTTTCAGTGACGTCTTTGATAATGGGCTCGAAACGTGAGCACTAGAGATGAAATATGTCCCAGCATAAATGCACGGAAGCTCGTTGCGTCCCAGTAAACTCCAATAAACCAAATTCTCAGATCATGACACAGCGCACTTGATATGCATTTCGCCCCAATTTCCGAGCTAAAAACACGCAATAATCTTATGTAGTGATAATGTGATCATTACAGCAGAGACCTCAGTGGTCGCCACTGTGAGGGTTCTTCAGAAAGGTTCATGAAAAGGACTGTGGATCGAGTAGTTTTATGTAGAACAGCTTCAACGATTCTTTCATTCCCGCTGGTCGGCCTGTTTGCCCGATTCGTCTTCTTATACAACAACAAAATTAAAGATTATCATCCCTACACATGACACAGCTCGTTTCCGCTCATGCGATTACAAAACTCTACTCTTTCCTTTTCGTGGTTCTTCAGCTGTTCCTCGCGAAGACTGTCCGGACGATACCCATTGGTTCAGTGAGTAGTGGAAATCCCCTTCCTATTCGTTGTTCAGGGTTATCAACTTCCCTAATTTCATCGCTATTGGCCATTTCTTCTCTATGCTTCACTATGCCACTATCCCGAACCTCGTCTGAATCTCAATTTCATTGCGCAATTCTTATTCACCGTCACTTGCAGGAAACTGTCCACGGTGGCTCATCTTCTGACCTGACCCTGGACAATCACAACTTCGTGACGCTGGACGTCTCCAACACTGCGGGACTGTCGTCGTCGAATCGTGCACGCGCCGAGGGACCGACAATCATTCAAGCTCACATCGTAGTCAACACAAGTTTAGAAACACCTGACGATGTCCTCCTCTCCATTCACGACGCTACAGAAACATTACTGAATCTAGTTACCTCCGACATTCGACAATCAGTAAAGCGACACCAAGATGTAGATCTCCCGGAGGATCTTGCGGTTCAATTATCTTCGATGTACGTGTATCCAACCGGAGGAAAGGAGTATTATACGGTTGAATACATCATCTTCGATGGAGTGAACGATGGGAAGACCTGGGTGCATCCGCGAACAGAGGCCCAGAACTGGAAAATGCTTATTGGCAAACAATCTTTCACCGAATCGAAGGATCGTAGTCCGGATTCCTATAACCCGAAAAAGCTTGATGCGAATCTACACGGGGAAGGTCGTAGGTTGATTCTATCGACTCAAGGTGGATATTTTCAGGTGAATTTCTCGATAACAGTTAACCCTAATTACTTTGGCTGAACACTCTGGCTTCAACTCGAAACAGCGCGGCCCTTGGCAGGGAACTAAGAAGGCAGAACGTGAACCCCTCCCGTCTCTCAATAGGAAAGTAAAGCTTTCGCATGACACTGATCGCGATATCGAAGGAATTTCAGTCAGCTTTCAGGTCAGATACCTCAGTTTTTTTTTTTTGCCATTAGAATTTACTCATCTGCGATGTAGTCTGTGGCATACGAAGAGCCTCGGACCACGAGCAAACTGAGGGAGTTGGCTGAGAGATGGGTTAAGAAGTGGGTTGGGCCGGCTCGGAACCCCGGAGGACCCCCAATTACGAACCAGTCGTGAAAAAAAAAAAAAACACGAATCTTCCACTGTGCTTCTAGGTAGGGACGGAGAAGGAACGTTAGGGAGCTTCAATTTGGAACATGTATTTGATTGCCAAGGCTTGTGGCTTTGTACGTTGTACCTGAGAGATATGCGACGCAACGCGGTCTATGTAGGCTCGGGAATGTAGAGTCGCATCTTCTGCCCGCCCGCTCGTTCGAAGTTGGGATCCCTTGAGACTCCGACAAGGGATACGCATATACTTTCTGCGCTTCGGACCTTAAGCCCCTCCGGCCAGTTCTCAATACTCTTTTTCCATTTCCACTTATGCCACTGCGCACCCTGGCTCAACGCCATGTTCCCCGCAAACAAGGTCCTCATGTACTAAAAACAGTCGTGGTTCCGGATCCATCACCTATGTACGGATGAAGGAAGCAATGTGAGTGTCAGTTCGTAGTAATATGGATGGATATAGTGAACAGCAAAGTAAAACGATGATAAAACACAACGCACCCCGTGAATTGACACAACATCGAAGGTAATCCCCCCAGAATATCTCCTCTGTGTCTTCCAGAACGCTTGAGGAATACACATGACGGCCCCGGTTAGCTTTTTCTCGTTGTTGCCTTGGGCTTGTTCTTGAGTATAAAGATGTTCTTTTTGGTTCGAGAATGAACTTGTTAAAATTGTTGGATGCGGTGTTGATCCGGGTGTAGTAGTAGTAGGGTCTTGGAGTCTTGGGTGACATATATCTGATAGACGGAATAACATGTTTGCTTTTCATACTAGGTAAGGGTTGCAGTTTCATGGGGGCCGAACAGGCGGCGACGGAGAAGATGAAAATTTCAAAGTAGGTGCGCCTGGACTGCTCGGAATTCGAGTGAGCAGTCGTTTCGTCGTCGTCGTCGTCGTCATCACCAGCAGCACTAGCAGCACCTCCAAACAACCACAATACCCATATTCCATGCAAAAGAGACAGCGGGGTAGGAATAGGCAAAGCCATATCCCACCAGGCCCCCGGAAACTACTACTGAACCCCACCCGGCCAGATGCTCTAAATGACGCTATGTTTTGGGCCCGAATGACGCTATTTCGGACAAGGATTGGTCACGTGTAGGCCAAAAATTTCTCCCAAAAGTGTAAAATTTCCATTTTTGCTACTTATTTAGGGTCTTGACTCTCTCAAGAGTAGAAGCTTACTAGCTTACGAGCCGATATCAAATCAAGTTTTCACCTTTTGAATGTTATTCCCCCATGAGTCTCAAAATTTTTTCTCAGCCAGCTTGAATGACGCTATAACGGACAAGGTCTGCCCGTTTGAGCTCTATTTGACGCTATTTTCGGGCAGGGATTGAGCAAATTTTGGGTCCCAAATGACGCTATTTCGGGTGGGGTTCTGCAGTAGTTTCCGGGGGCCTATCCCACCGCTAATATCCACAAGTGTTGAAGGAGTTCGCAGAAGTCACAGGAACATGGTGATGACCATGTAGGTCCTAATATGAGTCTGAAGTAACTACAGTCATTCCCACGTCCTTTTAACAGCGAAATTTAGTTACACCTCGGAATGCAGCATTATTATAGTATGAAACAAATATAAACTGAGCAGAAGTTTGTTAATGGTCCACTGAACAATCTTTGCACTTTATACGAACATCTTCAATGGAGGAAGGTATGCGATTGAAGCTATCAGTTTGAAATTTCCTTATCAGCCCATTTGGGTTCCTTTTAACAGTTGTCACTTTGACCCGTGATTTCCTTCTGGGGCATTAAATCCGACGTAATCCGAAGTCCGAAATCATGATCGGGCTACTCGTCCACGATGCCATCGTTTACAAATCGTTGAGATACACGTTGCCTAACTTTTCAAGCATCTGACCCTCCACCTTCATCTTCACCTTCGTCCTCCTCGTCATTATCTTCACTGTCACTTCCCTTATCAGACTCAGAGCCACATCCATCCTCTGTATATCGGATAGCATTCCTCTGATTACCGGATGGTGCAATCCTCTGAGCAGACAGGAAGTCAGCGAGTTTTGGTTTTGCCGGAGGTTTGACAAGTGCACCTGACGTATACGTGGGCTTTGAAGGCTTGGTCCATGCTGGCTTCCTTCGCTCTGTACGTGCTATATCTCGTTCCTTTTCCCACTCTTGAACTGATGCCTCCCACTCTTTTAGTGTCTGCTCATTCTTCTCTTCAATTCCTTTCACCTCAGCATCGTACCGGATCATTGCTGTGGCTAGCCGCTGATTTGCTGTCACCCTCGCATCTCTCTTCCTTGCTAACTCCGCAGTCTCTTCTGCTTTTTTGGTGTTTGCCTGCTCAACGAGGCTTGTAAATTCATTGCTGGTGAGAAGCTTTGCACGGCCGTCCACATGCAAACGAGCTGATTTCTTTGTGCTAGCCTTTTCTTCTTTGTACTCGAGCTGGCCTCGGACCTCTCTTGCGTACCAGTCCTGCAGGACATTCTGTGCCTGCATGGACATCATCCATTCATTTTGTAAGTTGAGTTGGTTATTACTGCGAAGTAGGGCTGCCTGAAGCTGAGCCTCGTACTCCGTCATAGGTTTGCGTGCAAGAAGCTCAGCATTGCGATTCTGTGGTGGAGAAATTAATGTTGTTGCTAATTGGGGGAGATGGGATGTTGATCTAATTGGAGAACTCGAGACGAGAAATGCTGCTGAAGTTGAGCTCAGACGAGAGACAGAATCTACTACTGCAGTTATTCGGGCTCGACGGGTGGGCGTATGGGGCTGCGAATCAAATCCGCCAGGTGAGTCGCTGATTTCCGATGCCTTTCGTTTCAATTGCTGATGAGATGATATCAGTGCAGCAATCTCTTTGACTGGGCTCATAACACCAAGCGGCATCAAGCGTGTAGCTGATGTTGATGATTCGAGGCTAGGAGCCATGGCCTGCTCTGAAATGACGTCCGGATTGAAGGGAACAATACCGGTTTTTCTGAACGCCGCCTTGATGTTTGACTCAGTGAATGCTCGAACATGAGCCTTTGCGTAAGTGGCCATGAAGTTGGTTTTCGTCACCTTTCCATAATTCCTTTCATAGTGATCGCGCTCATCACTCCAGGCACGTTTCAGCAGACTGAAGATGACAATGTCTAGTCCTTGGTAGATGTGAGTTGAATGTGAGGGATAGCAGAGAATGTGGATCTTCTTCTCCCGGGCATATTGTAGGAATTCGAGTGTATAGTGTGAGTTATGACCATCGACAAGAAGAAGACGGTAGCGACCATCTGCTTTGGACTGTGTCTGCTTATCAAAATCTTCAATCCAAGCTCGTCCAATTTCGCCATCGGTATAACCTTTTTTCTGATAGCCTAGCCTATACATATATGTGAATTAGAACATGAAATTGTCAAAACCAATGAATTCAAACCTCGCGTTCAAAGGATTGTTTTGTAACCATTTGCTCTGGTAACCCTCCCCCTTGTAAATCATGGCTGGTGCAAGATTGGTGCCATCTGCACATATTGTTGGTAAGACCGTGATATTCTCTCTATTTCCATCCCGTTGCTGATGTTGAACACTCTTTCCTTTACCACCAACAACATACTCTTTTGCACCAATCCCAGGTTGGATCCCAGTTTCGTCGCCACCATAAACTAGTTCATCGGGTATGTTGTCCATCTCCCGTATATCCTTCAATAACTGAAAAAACTCTGCTTTTGTAACAGGATTTACTGCTCGCGCTCGAGACGTATCAAGGGAATGTGACCAATATTGACCAAGTTGGTGGTGATATCGCATAATGAAGCGGGTTGCCCAATCGGCATTGAGTCCATTTTCAGGAGCCAAAGAACCAAGACGGTGCTTGAGAATTTGATTTGCATGTTCACGTAGGCGTCGAGGGCTAAGCGGGAAGCCACGCTCAGCCATCTCGACAGCATACTGAACAATAACTTTCTCTTCGTTGGGATAGAGCCACCTCTTTGACTGGTTAAACTTGGAAATTGTCTTTCCACCATTAGTATGATTAATCAATGTTCCGTAGCTGAGACAAATGCGCTTTCCTGTAGCTGCAAAGTGAGAGTTCGAGACCTCTTCACAGATTTTTCGTGCACCTTTCCGCCTCTCTCCATCTGCTAGTTCACGTTGTTGCTCCTCTTTGTATCGCTGTACTGCTTCTTTCTCAAGTTTGTCCTTCTCCCCTCGTGTGATTTGAGCTCGCAAAGCTTGAGATTTGGGTTTGTTCACCATGATACAGTGTCAAATATTGCACGAATATTCTGTTGCCTGCGCGTCGGTTTCCTAATTTGGTTGATTAGCGACCACCTCCTTTTAGAAAGTGTGATGTGACATCTAAAACTCCGACGTTTTGAACAATTGGTATTCGAAAGGGAATAACTTCATCCACATTACATTATATGCTGCTTCCAGTGATATGCTAGGTATAAGTAGTGTATATACAACTGGGGATGCAATTTGTTTGAGTAGAATGCATATTTCAGGACCATAGATCCTTTATTAAAATTCAAATATCATTGGTTTTACTGTAAGCAAGCAAGGATGGCAAGGATATGAAGGTAATCTGTCTGTTAAAGTATCGGATATTTAAGGAGGGCATTGAAGCTACCTATTGAATACAAGTCCGAGGCTAAATGTCTATATTTTTGTTCATTCCGAAGCCACTGTTCAAAGGAGGTAGGATGTTAAAAGGACGTGGGAATGACTGTAGTGACTGCGAACCTGGACCCTGTGTTTGTGGGGTAGTTGTAGTAACGGGGTAACGGAAGAGGGCGAAACAGAAACAATTATTATTTGAGGTGTGGTAGGTCAAGTCAAGTACGGCACTTGAAGCCCGTCAAGTATTTGAGGTCCTGTCGTACAAGAGGAGTGGTCGGTGAAAGAAAGAAAGAAAGAAAGAAGTGAAGTTACCAAAAAAATCTTAATCAAGGCTACTAGTCTCGTTTTGTTTTGTTTCAGTCAAAAAGAGCCAGCCCCCTGTTCTGTGATATGGCTGCACAAGAAGGAAAAGAAGAAGAGGAAGAAGAAGAAGAAGAAGAAGAAGAAAGGGAAGCTCCTCTCTACTCTTTGTGTTAGTGAAGTGGGATTTTTGGGGTATGTACATAATGTAATGTAACTTTGGAAGGAAGAAGCATGCGTATTGTAGAAAAAAGCAAAAGCTGAAAGCTGAAAGCGCTGAGCGCTGATCAGCCATCAGCCATCGTGATTCATTTGCAAAAGGCTACAGATACACCCAGAGACCGTGACTGTCGGGGGTGTCGGGGGAGGGGAGGAGGGGGTTCCTACTATGAATTGAAGATTCGCGAGTGTTGCAAGTCATGCCTTGCAGCGAGGATTTCACCTAGAGGCCATGTATTCGCAGGTCCTTCCGAGTGCGGATATCCCGGATCTTCGGAGTGGGGGTTCTTGCTCAGGTTTGGGTTTGGGTTTAGGTTTAGGTTTGGACGCAGGTTTGTCCCCGTACGCAAATTCACCCCCGTGCGTAAATTCACCCCCGTACGCAAATCCACCGCCGTACGCAAATTCACCCCCGTGCGCAAATTCATACACCTCCCCACCTCGGTCTTGATGATCCCTCGCGAGACGTGTAGGAGGAGTTGTTGGGCATTGTACGGACCGATCTCGTTGAGACGCACGGAGGCGGAGAGAAGAGACCGGGCGTGGAGGAATATGTGGAGATATAGGGAGCGTTCTGAATATACCCCGAGTGTTGAGAAATGATTACATGAAGGGACAATTTGATTTATTTATTAGTACCAAGTACACACCTAGAGATAATCCCAAAACACCTGTTAGGATTCCCCAACAGATCGGTAGATGTCCGGGGGCGCGCTTAGCTCGGACGAGGGTTTTGTAGTTTGTGACTAGAGAGGGTAGCGTGGATGGCGACGTGGATGTGGATGTGGATGATGTGGATGTGGATGATGTGGATGTGGATGTGGATGTCGACATGGACGGCGATGTAGAGGAATAAGGACTCTCCGAGAAACCTTTAGAGTACAAGGTAAGCAGAGCGACACCCTGTGACTTTGAAGCACGCTTGGTTACGTGGTTCAATGTCATCACGTCGTAGAGGTCGTCTAAGTCTTGGATCTTTTGGAGATATCTCTCGGAGTTTGAAGCTCCTTCTCCTCCGACATCGACATCGACATCCTCGTCGACATCGATCGTTCCATCTTCCCCAGTCGTTGCACACTCTCCGGTCGTGACCCCCCTCACCACCCGATGCACATCAGAAACAAACGGAAGAGCCGACCGCGCATAAGCGCTAATACTATCACTCATGAAACTCGTTGTCCTCTCCGTCCCATTGGATTTGGTCCTAGCCCTAGTCCTCGTCCTCTCCGAGTCCCTCCCATCGGATCTATCAACAACATCAACAACAACATCATCATCATCTCTCGCACCACCGAATCCGTGTTTGATGTATGATTCGAAACCGGAGGAGGCGACGAAGGAGCCGGTGGGGAGGTTGCTGTCGGAAAGGAGGAGGAGGAGGTAGGTTTGGTCATTGTCGTCGTCGTCGTAGTCCATCGTGGACTTGGTACGAGGAGGAGAGGGGTTAGGAGAGAGAGAGAGAGGAAGAGCAGGGAAGAGCGCTTTCTCTCCCGGGCCGAGGTTTTGGATAATGTGGGAAGGATCTTATCGACTGTTTCATCCCCTCATCATCGCCGTTAGTTGGCCCTGGATTTACTCGACGTCGAAACTGTAGTGTTTCATCCAGCATTCCGACGGATCGTACCGTACCGTAATTCCGAAACCTTGGTGTGCAGTCTATTTACATGTGGACTAAGTAGTACACCTTTACAATCATTGAATCAGTAACACTAGTACACAACACGGAAACCCCCTCATCACATCTCCTGGTTTCCCCCTGCCCAAGTCGACGAGTCTCTCCTCCTCACTCTCCTCTCTCGACCCAACTCCTCACCTCCTCACCCTACCCTCCTCGATTCGACTCTACTTCTCCCACTGCGCGCCCTTGCTCAACATCTTGTTACCCGCGAACATGTCCTTGTGCACCATGAGCGTGCCGACTTCTTTGCCTGTGGAGATGAAGGAAATGGGTTTGGAATGAGGTTTGGAAATGAAGAGGAAGAGGATGAAGAGGATGAAGAGAATGAAGACGTCAAGAAACAAGAAGATATGAAGAGGAAATGGGGTTAAAAAACAAAACGAAAAACGCGGTCAAAAAAAACACGGTCCAAATCAAAGAACGAAAACAAAACAAAAAACACCATCAAAGAACAAAACACCGCCCAAAATCAAAAACACAATCAAAAAAAAACACAGTAAAAAAAAAAACACCCCCACACTCACCTCTCGGATTAACACACATCCCTTTAATCCCCAGCTCCTTCCCGCGTGTCTCCCATACGGACTTCGGGATCCGCATCACCTGAAGTGGGAGGTCCGCACCGTGGATGGTGGCGGGGAATTGCGGTGTGGAGTGGGTGAGGAGGGGTTTGAGCTGGGGGAGGGCGAGGGACCAGGGGGGGAGGGAGGCGACGATGAAACACTGGGGGGAGGGAGGGGAGTTAGTCGTGTAGATAGATAGATAGACAGAATATGGTATGTCGTGTATCGTACTTTCCAATAAAGACCCTTCGGATCTAAGATACTGGGTTGTTGTAATAACATGAGATCCCCTTCTTCTTCTCCGGGTTGGGGCGAGGGGAGACCGGGGAGAAGGAGCTGGTCGAGGGGGAAGAGGGATTTGTCGTGTTGGGTGCCTGCGAGCTGGAGAAGGAAGGAATTAGTCATCAGCACCCAACACATGAAACTCAACACACCTGTCCGGTATAGCTAAACCCCAACAACACGTATTTCTTCTCGTCTGTGAGTTTTCCTATTGTGGATTGGGGGAGGATGGAGGGGCGGGGGAACCATCGGGGGAGGGGGGTGTGGAGTGGGGGTGAGGTGGAAGAAGTGGGAACGGGAGAAGCACGTCCCGGGATGAGGAGTGTTGGGGAGGCTAGTAATAGGAGGAGGTGGGAGAGTGGGATTATCATCAACATTTCGAAGGATCGAGGTCAAAGAACCAGCTTTGACTTTTAGAGAGTTGGAGGTGACTGCACTGCAGGAACGAAGGAAGAACCAAGACGGGGGTTTATATATGGGAATTGCATGATGACCGATGGAGATTGTAGGAGATGAGAATGTTTGAGGGTACCGACGGTGATAGCGGATTAAATTTAACCATGACCGCTTACTGTCAGAACTTCGCAGGAAACGGGTACCACTACAGATTGTACAATTCATTCAACACTTCTTGTCAGACCGCAAAGCTGCGGTCTGTGTAGACGGTATCATTTCTGACCTTGAAAATGTAACTAACGGGACCCCTCAGGGTTCCCCACTCTCACCAATCTTGTCAGCATTCTATGCAGCCGAGATTCTTGAGCTGCTGGAGTGTAAGTCACAGGAACTTTCCGAAGCACCAGGCTCAGAGGGACAAAAGACGCCACCCCCTAACCTCTTCATGTATGTGGATGATGGGAAACTATTCGTCTGCTCATACACCCTGGAGCGCAATACAGCAATCTTAAAAGCAATATGGATTGAGGTTATTGTACCATGGGGGAAGAAAGTGGGTTTATCCTTCGATTTTGAAAAACGCGAACTTATGCACTATACCCGTCGAAAATGCGATAACAATATCTCCCCATCTATAACATTCCATGATGATGATGGGGAAACCCGCGTTGTGGCACCACAAGCAATAGTCCGATGGCTGGGAGTCTACCTGGACCGAAAGCTGTTATTCAATCACCACGTTAAAATACTAGCAGGCAGCGCTGGCAAGGCTGTAGGCTCACTTATTATGCTGGCAAACACAGTCAAAGGTCTGTCCCCTTATCATATGCGAATGATGTACAAAAGCTGCGTTATTCCAGTGATGACCTATGCAAGTGCTGCGTGGTGGACTGGAAAGAAAATCCATGAGAGAATGTTGGAGAAAGTCCAGCACCGTGGGCTGCGACTGATCTGTGCCGTGTTTCGCACCACACCCATCGCAGCAATGGAAATCGAAGCATCTATCCCACCAGTCCGAGTCGAACTAGAACGATTGAACCGAAACTGCGCACTACGATTTAACAAGCTAAGTACCTCAAACCCTATCATTCAACGCCTTGACAACACATGGAGAACAGGCCTTCCGCCCTCTCAACCACCAGCAGTACACTATAAACTGAATCGGAAAGGAAAGAAGGATGGGAATCGCACGACTCAACTCCAAAACATTGCGCATCTCACAAGCTCATCCACCGAGCGTCTTCTTCCTTTCGCAACCCCACCATGGCGTAGAGTCAAATCGGACTTCGGGAACCGACTCCGATTTGTTTTACCGCCGCCGAAAGGAAAAGACGAAGACAAGAAAAAACGCCAACAGAAGCTAATAGAGGAACATAAAAACAAGCTGAGTACCCTTCAGTCCTCTGCTGCCAACATCTGTATATACACCGATGGATCGCTCAAACCTCTGCATCGAGTGAGGAGAGCTGGGGCCGGACTCGTAGCCTACCAGACTGAACACGAGGTCTTCAGCCGAAGTATTGGGCTGGGAATCCATGCAGAAGCATATGATGGAGAAGTAGTAGCACTGAGCTATGCTGCGGGCATGGCTGCAAACTTTTCCACCAGAGATATATCAATCACTCACTGGCAATTCTTTACAGACAGTGCATCAAGTGTTGACGCCATCTTTGATACGTCACCAACACCAGGGCAAATATACTGCTCTAATTTCTACTACAAAGTAGTGGATTTCCTGGACTCTGACCCATCTCACACAGTGGAAGTAGCATGGGTACCCAGTCATCTAGGCATCCAGGGAAATGAGCGCGCAGACTTCCTTGCTAAGGCAGGAACGGAACAGAAAAACGAGGCGGTGTGGAATAGATCGCTCTCCAATGCCCGACGGATGAACAAGGTACGGGCTGAAAGGGAATGGAAAAAGTTGTGGGAAGCACGGCCTGTTCAAGGTCGTTTTGCAATTGCCAACCAAATCCCACCCTCTCTCAAGCCCACAGCACGACTCAAAGACACACCAAGAGAACTATTCGGACGTCTGATGCAATGTCGGACAGGACATGCATACACAGGCGAGTACTACTCACAGTTTGTACCTAATGAGAACGTTAACTGCCCATGTGGCGAAGAATTGCAGACCCGTGAACACATATTGAGGGCATGCCCCAGATATGTAGATCATCGACACACCCTGCAGAAGGCTTCTGAAGACATCTGCCTGAAGGACATACTGGGAACGAGTGAGGGCATTGAAGCCCTAACGGAGTTCCTTGACGAGAGCGGAGCATTCACCAGGACAGGTAGACCTCGAACAACACCCACTGAGCCCAGCTATACACCACTGGGGATCTGGGAAGAAATCGCATCGCACGAAATGGAAGAAGAGAACGTAACTCTGGAGGCCGACTGGCGTGAAGAGACAGTTGATTCCACCGACGAAGGGACCGAGCCCTAATCATTGTGACGTGCAAAACCCAGCCATGGGTGGAGCATACTAATTATTCATCCTTATATCTCAAGACCTATACATATATGGTCGAGCACATTACATCTTCCCCAATTACATACACACTACACATCCATATGACCTGTAGCTATACCATCCCACACAGACCCACACCATGACCAGGACACGAGGAATGGAGGTGGACGATGACCAAACAAATGTCCGTCGCACCTTCCCGCGCCTTAGTACTATAGCCTTACTTACTTGCGGTTAATGAAGAGTTCAAAAGATAGCGGATTGAATATATCTTATCTTATCTTATCTCATCTCGTGCTTATAGACGCCGAAACGTTTTTTCTTCTTGTTCTTTAAAGGGTACGTGACTCTACATCCCACTCCAAAGCTCATATATTTGATGAGCACAGTACTGAAAGAAGATGTACACGACCACCTCGAAGGGTATACGTATACGCTGCCTGTATAATACACGGTGGTCGTCTACTAGCAGGAAAGAGGATAAGCCACGCGGGTTTCTTCCTCCCCGGACTACCAGCACACCGTCTAGGATAATAAGCAACGTGGGTTCACTGATATCCCACGCGTCGGCGACGAATGCAGCGGGGTCGGTCCCGAGTGTGGTGCGGCTTCGGGGTGAGTCGGTGGAGAAGATGGCGTGGGAGCGACGGGGGATGAGGGAGGATGAGCTTAGTGGGGAAGGGGAAGGGGAATTGGTGCTGGAACCGGGAACGTTGGTTGAACTGCGTCGGTCGACGACTGCGATTAATGCTGTTGTACTGGCTGCGTCGTATACGTCGTCGTCGAGGACTTGTTCGTCCTCGGGACTCACGTACTTGTCACTTACATCCACTGGGGAAGTATGGCCGCACACGAAAGACGATGTGTATTTTTCCGTTCCGGGGGTGGTGGCGAGGGATGTGGTGAGGATGTGTGGAGGGGAAGGGGAGGATGGTGAGGTCCCAGAAATAGCAACCACCCAACCACAACTCCAAGCACGGGTTCTGGTGCTGAAGAAACTACGCCAGATCCAACGCGATGTGGAGGATGCGATGAATACACTGCTCAGTCGCCAGGTCGACGTCTACGCACTCACGCGCGCTGTCGATGCAGAGCAGTGGGGCGAGACCACCCTCGAGGAGGTCGCGAGGATGTTTGGACCGGTGAATCGGAATCCCAATCCCACGCGGGTCGTCCGCCATCCGGGGTTTGCCCAGATATTCGCGGCGCACAAGTACATCGTGGCGAACCCGGTGTGGTTTGTGCTTGCGCATGATTATGCGACGAGTAAGAGGATCAGGGTGCGTCCTGCGGGGGATGTGCAGCGGTTGAGGTGGGTGGAGGGGGTTATTAGAGACCAGGGACATGAGATAGATCAATTCATCTCCCTCTGTCACTCCATCATCTCTACCTCCCCTCCCTTTCTCCTCTCTCCCCCCAAGTCCACATCTAGCACAACAAGGAAATGGTCTCCCTCCGCACAGATATTCATCCGCCACCTTATTAAATCCCTCAAACCCCAACACCCCGCACAGATCGACCCGTATCTCCTCGGTGTGCAGTATATCGTGAAAAAGGTGTATCCGGAGGTAGACGATGTCTTTGACGAGGTCGTTCATCGCTTGCTCGTGGATATCGGTGCTATAGCTCCATGGCAGGATCTCACTCAGCTCAGAGCAATGAGCGAGGGTGAGTTGTTTCTAGGTGATTCTCCTACTCCAAATCCTCGGATTCGTCAATCCCCTCCTCTTGGTCCAGACGATTTCTACCCCACAGACCCCGCACACGATATCCGGCACGATTTCGGCGACATGCCAGTGTACGTTATCGACGATACCAATGCCCAAGAGCTCGACGACGGGATCAGTGTCGAGCCCCACCCCTCCTCTTCCAAACTCTGGATCCACATCCACATCGCCGACCCCACCTCGCTCCTCCCCCCCACCCATGCCTTGGCGAAACACGCGGAGAAAATGACACAGTCGATGTATTTCGTACAGGGGGCGTGTGCGATGCTCCCGCGCTCGTTCACGCATCATGACAGAGGGGGGTTCTCGTTGGGGTGCACTGGGGGGGAACAGAGGACGCTGACGTTCTCGGTGTTGGTGGGTCCCCAGGGGGAGATTGAGGAGTACATGGTCAGAGCGGGGGTGGTGCGCAATTTCGTGGTGGCGAGTTATGCGGAGGTGGATGCGGTGTTGGGCTTTGTGGAGGAGAAATGGGAAAAACCGTTTGTTAGTGGGGAGTCTTCTTCTACTCCTCCTCCTAATCTCACGCACCTGGAACCCCACGTTGCGAACCTCCGAGCACTGTACACCGCATCCCAAGCTTTCGTCGCACGCAGATTCAGAGACGGGGTGTTCACACAGTCGAGACCCGTGGCTAAATTAACAGGTGTGGTGTGGCCTCACACCACCGACGTCGTTGGGTTCCCGATGAACACAGAGGATGGACAAGCATATACATATACTGGGTATCCCTTTTTTTCTTCTCTCCCTTCCCCTCCTTCCTCCCCCCTCCCCTACCTCTCCCAATACCAAACCTCCGCCCAACACTCCCTCGACACCCACTCCCGCTCCCTTGTCGCCGAATGCATGAAACTCGCCTCCCGCGCGTGCTCCATGTTCTGCAGAGACCACTCCGTGCCTATACTTCGCCGATGGGCGGAGGCTCCGGTGCTGGATAGTGAAGAGGGGCTAAGGAGGGTGTTGCAGGCGAGGACGGGGGATGGGTATTTGCTTTGGGAGTCTAACACCAAATCCTCTAGCACCGGGTACCACCTCCTCGGCACCCACCTCCTCTCCGACTCCACCGCGGGGTATACCCTTGATCTCCGCGGCCACTGGGGTCTCGGGGTCCCCCCGCACGAAGGATACGTCCGCTGCACGAGTCCGTTGAGGAGGTACGCGGATCTGGTGGTGCATTGGCAGGTCAAGAGTGCGTTGATTGCTGTTGCTGCGTTGCATACCCATAGCACTTCCCTTTCCTCAAATTCTTCTTCGACCTCTACCCACACCCCCAAAATCCCCCCCTCCCTCCTCCCCTTCTCCGCCCCCCGTCTCCGCGCCTTCGCCATCCACAACCAAGCCGCCGAGCGTTTCCGCAAACGCATCGCGGGGCAGCACGAGGCGTGGTGGGGCGTCGCGTGGCTGATGCGGTACCTGGAGGTGGTGCAGTTTCTAGAGGGTGAGAAAGAGGGAGGAGGAAGGTATAGGTTCACAGCGAGTGCTGTGATGAGGAATAATAATAACAATGGTTTTGGTGTGGGTTCTCCGGAATCTCGACTCGAATCCGGATCTCTGAATCGACATCTCCCCGATCCGAAACGACTTCTCCTCGACTTCCCTCGTGGGGTGCTTGCAGCGAACAACCCCTTCCGCACACTCACTGCGACACTCACCGCTCCCCCGGAGACGAATAGGGACTCCAAGAAGATGCAGGCCGCGGTGTATCTCACCGCTCTAGGGATTAAAGCTGTGTTGACGGAGGAGGAGAGGGGTGCGAGAGGAGGGGGAGGTGGAGGTGGGTTGTTTTTGCTGTGCTTTGTTTTGGTTTTCTGACTTGCTGACTTGCTGATTCCTTTTTTTTTTCGTTTTTCTCTTACCTCTTACCTCGTTCATCTCCGATCTCCCCCCCTTCCCTCTCCCCCATCCCTCTTCCCAATCCTTCTTTCATCTTCGATCTTCCCTCTTTGATCTCTAGACACCCCATACAACATCGCCGCCCTCCGCGTCGGCGACACCGTCCCCGTCCAAGTCAACGCCATGCGGCTGGGGGTGAGGCCGCAGGTGCAGGTCGTCCCGAGGAGGGTGTGATTAGTTAGGGATTTTAGGAGGGTGTTATTAGGAATTGGGTACTACTACCCACCCCGGGTGTAGTTGGTAGAATGAAAAAAAGTATAGGTATGGTATAGGTATAGGTATAGTAGTAGTTCACCGGCCTTGCATGGTTGCCCATAGTTGCTTAGTTCTCATAGTTCTCGTAGTTCTCATAGTCTCATAGTCGTATAATTTCACTCCCCTCACTCACTCTGATTTATACGCGTACGTGATGGATAGTTCTGAACACCTACTGAGGGCTGTCAGTAATAGTTTTTCTTTTTTTTTCTTTTTCTTTTCTTTTCTTTGCTTTGCTTTGCCTTTCTTTGCTTTGCTTTTTTTTCTTTGCTTTTCTCTTCTTTTCTTCTCTTTGCTTTTTTTTCTTTTGGAGTTCCTCGGGGTGTAATTGTGATACTAGAAGAAAATAAACTCGGGAGAATAAGAATAATCTCTTCCAGATCCTCATCACTCTCACTCTCACTCTGTTTTCTTTCTTTGTACGACTGTACTACTGTAGGTGGAGCCGTGTATCTATCTATCTATCTATCTGTACACTGTACTACAGAGTGATACTACCAGAAATTGCTTATCAGCCACGCGTCGTCCTATAGCTTAAAGCATACTGTCCCCCTGATCCAGAGCTTCCCTATCAAGACGCCCGAAATACGGGAGGTGTTGCTATCGCTGTTGGACCTTCATGGACCCGGTTCAAAACCAAATCCCAACATTTCCTGGGCTCGGGGAGCACCTAGTGTTTACCGCCATGTACAGGAAGGAATCCATTATCCCCAAACAAAAAAATGAATATTAAAAGTTATACGGACCCTTTTCCCGACCTCTGGGACTCCGGCGTATTACTCGAAACGTAGCTAATACGAGTAACTGGACTGGGATGGTGATCAACCTCGATGGCTTTGAGAAATTGCCCCACTCTGGACGAGTTTGTGCTACCGAATCCACAATGGCCGGAATTATTGGCTGCAACATTGTTTCGGTAGTAGTTTCTAAAAGGTATTCGATTTTCTCATTGGGTATTTGATTATGGAGTATGATATGACTTGGGCTTCCATCGTGTGTTATTGGAAAAGGCAGAGGCAAATAATGGCAATCATCAATGATGTAGGTTTGTGGATGAGTCGCTGCTTGGATATATCCTTGAGCGGAGGGGGCAAAAAATTTCCAGGGATTCGCCGACACTCCCTGGATTCACCGGTCTGGTGGCAATGCCTTCGAGGAAGAAGATACCCGCGAAGAAGTCTAGATAGATTAAAGAGATGTATATATGTACAAGAATGGAGCTGCATTGCAACAGGTATAGAGAACCCGTGCGGTGTTTTGTTTTTGTGTGATTGTTGATGATGAGACTGACCAGCGGCGAGGTGATAAACAGGTCTGCACATTAGAGTTGGTTGGTTTTATACCTGAAACCGCGAAACTAGCTGTGAGTATTTGTGTGCATGTACATATGTTCTTTGAACGTTCTGTGACTTATGTCGTCGCCTCGCATCTTGATGGAGCGAAGGGGAAGGCTTAGGAAGGCTCGGAGAAGGAAAGACAGTACTCATCTGGGCATGATCAGATGTACACATTCAGCTGAACCATGCCAAACCCGTTACACACTACGAACATCCATAAAAAAATGGGTCGAAATGAATTGCAAGGGACTATTTATATGTATTGGTTGAACAAGGCTGATCAGATCAGGACATCCGGGTACATCATGAAGACGACGATGAAGATCCTCCAGCCTGTTTGTTACTTCTCAGGCGATCCTTTAAACGCGAAAGTATGGACTTCGGGAAAACGCACTAGTGAGTAAAAAGGTGTCGGGTATCTAGTGAGTCATCCCGATTTGTGATTTATCCCGATTTGTGATTTATCCCGATTTGTGATTTATCCCGATTTGTGATTTATCCCGATTTGTGATTTATCCCGATTTGTGATTTATCCCGATTTGTGATTTAACAAGTGGTTGGACTGACCTCCCCATTTCGAAACTCTACCAACTTATCCTTGACCCCATTCCCTACGCTTTTCCCCCAAATGGTTCCTGTGTATTCATTTTTCCCATCCTCCACACACGTCTGACTGATCTCCCCATGATACAAGAATCGCAAAACAGTCCTCACGTGATAGTGTTCGCAATCAAGCAAGTTACACTGCTTTCCATCATGGGTAAGATCCAACTTCCCGCTCACTACCACATGAAAGGCATACATCCCTTTTGGCGAGGTGTATGGTCGGTATTGCACACTGGTCACCGGGATTTTATTGACTTTCGGGAAATCCTCACTGTTTAGGTGTGGCGAGGGTTGTTTGAACCCGCGCTGAATGTTTTTGGAGATGTCAGGAATCATGGGTGTTAGTAGTTCCTCGATAGCGGCTTCGAGGGATTTCTGGGTATCTATAGGGAGTGGGGAGACGCTGTGGATTATGACACATGCTTCGATGGGTTTTGTTTGGTGAGGGATGTGTGCGTAGGGTGGAGGTGCATCATGATTCATCCGGGGGTAGATTGACGTTGTGTTGGAGTCGTGCGAGCTGGAAGAGAACTCATCATTGGAGACGCCGAGTGAGGGATGCTGTGTGTCGAACACAAGGATAAAAGTAAGCAAGTGCCCGGCGAAAAGAAAGATTTGACTCACAGCATCAAAACTTTGAATAGGTACAGCGATGTTTACGACAGTCCCAATCGCGATGAAGAGAAAACCGATCGTGCGAGTGAAAGTGTGCAATTTCGAAGGATGAGTGAGTTGCATTGTAGTTGAACGATCAACGTCTTTTTATGCAATTGGAGGAAGAATGTGAATAAGGTGCAGAAAGGACCGACCAGCGGTTTGGTGGGTATTCGAAGAGAAGGGGAATGAAGGGACGGACGCCAACTGATGACGTTTTTATGTGTAACATATATCGAACTTTCCTTCCGTTGGGGGAAGGCGTCGCACGACGGAACAAAAAGTGGCGCTGATTATCCATGATGCTTCCCAAAGTCATCCCTCTCCGGTTTTCCTGCTCGAACGTGTCGATTACTTAGACACAAAGGATAGCGTTACTCAGAGTGCTGGTTGTGTCATGAGTGAAGCTCAAGTACTCCAGGACTCACCCTCGTCACAATCTTATCCCTCATTCGTCGGAGGCCGTACCTCTTTTCTCCGGCGGATAATCGCAGGTCGTGTTATCCTTTCCCAGAATTTATTGACGGAAACTTGCCGGGGTTGTTTTTTCTATCTTTTTTGATTACCTCTTTCCTAATTTTTCTACCTTTTCCAACTTTTCTAACTTCCTCTTCCCTATCCTCTCTCTCAACTACCTCTTTTCCTAACTTTCCTATTCAAACCTTTTCTAACACCCATCTATGCAGCGGCACCATACAACATCGCCGCCCTCCGCGTCGGCGATACTGTCCCCGTTGAGGTGAACACGATGCGGCTGGGGGTGAGGCCGCAGGTGCAGGTCGTGCCGAGGAGGGTGTGAGGGAAGGGATGGGGACTGAGAGGGAGGGTAAGGGTGGGAGGGAGTGATTTTGAGAGCTTCAGAGTTTGAGGGATTAGGAAGGATTTCATAGGAACCTAATCCAACCAAAAAAAAAGTATCTCGTCTACATAGAGAAAGTATCTACCCCTCACCCTTCACCCCTCTGTTGGTTTATCATCAATCAAAATTAATATAATAATAATAATATTGTATACAGGATCTATCTATGTAGTAGTAGTATCTATCTAGTTATACGTAGAATGAGTATATATATATATGTAGTTGTATAGGCGTATAGGCGTAGGTGTAATGGATTGCACTCCCTGCTCTTCCTCTTACTCGTCTTGCTGCTAATGCATCTCTTACTCTCGACGCACCTTTTACTCTCGACGAACATCTCACTGCCCGGAATGGCTCAATTCTTGGATAACGACCGACGCGTCGTTGACACGGGCATGGCCAGCTACTGTGGGTACGGTCAGTCCTCAGTTCAGTGTGCGGTATCTATCCTTTATCTGTCTAAGAAAGGACAGCAGTGATAATAGAACACCCTTCTGAGTGCTGATGATGTTTGAATACTAGTATACATATATATATTCGAGTTCCTCAAGAGTCAAGGAAGGAAGGATACTACATTGTATATGTACATAGTACATAGTAACGTACTATACTAGAACATAGGCTCGGGAGAATAATGAGATATGGAGAACAGAGGAGTTCCGCGAGGGATCCGTGAACTTTGAAATTATGGGGAGCGCTGAACTGTTGGGTTTCGTTTCGGTTCGGTTCGTTGCATTTCGTTTCGTTTCATTGCGTTGCATTTCAGTGCGTTGCATTTCATTGCATTTCGTTTCGTGGAACATTCAAGAATGCGTTGAACACTGATGAGAACTGCAACACACGACTCGGAGTAGAATCATAGATCTACAATTTCGTAACTCACCCCACCCCACCTCGCCCGGCTCGCTCCGCCAATCTCTTCGTTCGCCGCTGATAATGCTTGATTAGGAGGATGTCGATGAGCTCCGCTGGAGAGGCGTTGTAGCTTATGCGACGCCTTGAAACCTCTTGGTTCGAAGGCGGTAGTGAAGAGTAGGAGCAGGAGCAGGAGCAGGAGTGAGGGCAGGAGTATTAGGTAATGGGACACGATCATAAATCTCAAGGCTTGAGGGACGAGTAATAAGTCGTTTGGTGTCGGGAATAATACCTGTGGAATCAAATTGAATGGAATCGAGTTCCAACTTGAAGTGTGTTACGGGAGAGAACAGGAAAGTTGAGTTGGACTGCCATGAGCACTCATGATAACGCGTTTGGATGTACGGAAGCGGAGAGAAGACGATGAGTGAGGCTGGGAGGAATTTATGTAAGAGGAATTGGGGGGGGGGCCTTCCGAAAGTAATCATTGTTATTTCTGAAGAGTCAGGAAAAAGACCCAGAGGACATACTGACCTTCAAGCTTCAAGTTCGATAATCCCAAAGTACTGGATAGGGTTCGCCTAAACAGATTGAGATTGATATACGTATAAAATGTTCAGGGGGGGGTGCTCTCAGCTCACATGAGTGTCTTGTAATCAGCTTGTTATCCTCTTGTATCTCGGGAGTAGCTGAAGACCATCGTATGTCGTATGTAGACGTCAATGCTGATGAAGGAAGGAAGGGAGTTGAGAACCCTTTGGAGTACATGAACGTCAACAGCCTGAGAGCGACACCCGGGCCGTACGACATGTGAAGCGTGTTTTGATACATTACATGGTCCAAGGGTCAATTGAACCCGTAAATTCGAAGCTCATCCAATTCAATTCTTGCAATCTTCTAAAGAAATCCTTCTCAATGTCTTTTGGGCTTCGACCGATAAATACCATGAATATCCATGAACATCGGAAAACAAAAGAAGGGGTGCAGAACCCCGCATAAAAGGTTAAAGCTGATGCAGGATGCCCATCGCTCCATGTGCATGAAGCGTCATTGCTCTCAGGTTCGTCCCATTTGATTGGTCGGTCTTATCTTGTTCCGCCGAGTCCCGAGTCCATGTTTGATATACATATGATTCAAAACCAGAGGAGGCAGCAATGGCAGAGGAGAGGAGAGGAGTACAGTCATTCCCACGTCCTTTTAACATCCTACCTCCTTTAAACAGTGGCTTCGGAATGAGCCAAAACCATAGAATCTACCCTCGGACTTGTGGTTATTCTATGTATATGAGGCCCACCTTGAATATCCGATACCTAAATAGATAGATAATTACAAGGGTCTGTCAAAATTTGCTAACTTACAGCAAAACGGACCATCAGTCAATTATAAAGAAGAACCCTACAACATGGAATAAGCAGTAAGGTCATGAAATTTGCATCAGTAGTAACATGTAGGCTATGTGTACCTGACACAACATAGATAAGAGTACAGGATGTAATGTGCATGTAACTATGCTCTCTTGAAGACGAAAACAGAGAACTTCCTGTATTTACATGTCACAATCACGCCCTCCTAAAGGAGTAAGCCAATTGAAAAGGACCTCAAGCACATGATCTTATAAATGGAATCACGGCCAATGTGACGACTGTTCAAAGGAACACAAATGCACTGATAAGAGAATTTTGAACTGATAGCTTTCATTGCACACAATATTCTCCCAAATCCATAGACATAAAGCATTCAGAAGGTTCATTGAGCTATGTATTCACTTTCTATCAGCTTGGATACTTTGTTGAACCAGCAACCATCGATTCCGAAGTGCAACTAAATTTCACTGTTCAAAGGACGTGGGAATGACTGTAGGTAGGAATCAGGCGGGATGTATGTTTAGTTGTCATCGGGCCGAGGATGCCGAGTGGTCCGTGCGTCGAAATCTGCTTATGTACATATCCAATTTGAATCTATCTCTGGTGTTCCAACTTCCACTCCACGAAGTTGCTTTGTCCAATGGCTGGCGAAATTTTCTAGGTTCTTTGGATTGCTTCCTTAGGAGATCCCGTTCTTGGAGCTAATCTCAAGAGTTCTTGCTTGACTTTCAGCTCCAAGTACGACACCTGGGGATCAAAGTTGACCGAGGAGGATTGGAGGAAGGGGTGGCTGAAAATGTTTGTTGAAAATTTTCGGGATTTTGACATGAATTATTCGAACCAAAAATAGGTCACCATGTTTCATATGTATACGAACTCTCAAATTGAGGCCCGGGTGCTTAGGTTTTTCTCATGCTAGGATTCGGAATTTCTCATTTTTTGGAGAGAATCACAAAGTTTTCTACCACTTTCTTGTGGTCAAAAGAAGTGGAAAAATGTCCCCAGCAAATTCTGAACATATTTCAACTGCCACGCAGCTTCAGCACAGCAGCTCCCTCGCGACTTTTTCATACTACCCTTATATGGACAACCCATCTGACTTGGCTCAGAATGGGCCCTCTTATTACACAAACTTTCAACGTGGATTTTGGGTCCAAAACCCCCCCAATTATCCAAACCGGGAATGATCTGGGAGGAGGGAACGGTAGGTTTTTTTCTGTTGTTTGTTTTTGCTCTCCTGTTTCCGACTTTCCTTTTCCTTGTTTCTGATTTTTTATTATTTTTAATTTTGAGGATTGATATTGAATATTGAATCCATGTTTGATATACTTATAGTCAGCTTATGTTTGACGGGTCTCGTTCCTAAAAAACTACAAGCTAGGGTCTCTCATTCTTTCTACTGAGTTGCATTGTCCACCGCGGCCGATATTTTCATCAGAGATATTCTTTAGGTTTTCGGATCGCATACTTAGGATATCTCCTGCTAAGCTCTATTTCTAACAGGTGCCTTCAAGTGCAACATTCGGACTCAACCAAAAGCTCAACCAAAAGATATGAACACAGTACATACGAGTAGCAGGGACACAGTCATTGAAGGAATACGATACATGTGAGTATACCAAGTGTTCATATTGCTTCAAGTTGTGACTAATCGGAGGTCATGAAACTACTTTTTGATGATTGTGATGCATACAGTCATTCTGCCAGACATTGTATCTTTCATCACTAGTATGTATCCAATTCCAATTCCCTTCAGCATCTTATGCATCAAACCCAATGTGGCGAGGCTCATTAAGTAATTACTCATCTTGCACCCAATAAGCTCACCTTGTTCTATGTGCATTGGGCATGCAGCCTTGTGTTTGTGGCAGTGGCAGGCTTACCGACAATGCACATTGGGTGACAGTTTTCGATAGTCGCAACCTTGGGATACATAATTACACTCAGTATGCAAATGCTACCTTATCGCAGACTTCAAGTTCAGGTTAGACTGTTCACGTATAGAAACTCTGGAGAATGTATATGTGCCAATGCACGTCACCGTGGCTGAATGGTATTCTCCTCCCGAATTTCTCATCTCTGCACCCGCGAGGTTCTCAATGCCCGAGTATATGCTATTGTTGATCACAAGGATCATCTTTGCATCAAAAACGCTGCGTGTTTTGACAGTACATTTTACCTTTCACTGGCAAATCTTTGTGGTTTTAAGAGGAAACGAGTAGTACAACAATGGAACTGCAAAAGTCAATGGGTGGAGTAAAATGACTAAGTTCTCTGTCATTAACATCAATGTCAGTTGAGCATATTGTATTCTCACAGTACCACATACCACAGAACAGAAATACAATGTCTTGCAAGGTGTTTTTTTTCTGATGATATACAAATGTACTAAGTGCATTGCTGAAGATTGGCGGGCAACTTCAGCCAACTTCAGCCCCCCTCAATCGGTCCCCTGCAGTTGGATTAGTTCATAGAATACGAAAATAAGGTTTGTATTCATACATGGGAGCCATATTCATAGTTCGTAGCAGGTTAGCAGCAACCCGTCAAATATGCGCGGGAGGAAATTCATGTGTTTGACACCAGTGTGATTAAAGGTGAATGAACGTTCGAAATTTGAACCTTTACTTAAAAGTGACAATGTTTTGTGGAAAGGATCCCCCACTCGAAATACACTTCAACTTTCCCGCTGTCAATCCTTTGGCAACAAAAAAAAAATTTATACCATGGACATAGGCAAATCCCCTACACTTAAAGTCATGTTTGGCATCGGTGCTCTCATTCTCCTGGCCGTTCGGCTGGCACTTGGCTTCAAGAATAGAGCACACCTCCCTCCTGGTCCTCGAGGGTTGCCCATCTTGGGGAATGCCCTGCAACTGGCCTCCGTATCACAAATATGGCTCATGTTCGATAAATGGAAATCTCAATACGGTGTGTCTCTTTATAATTCAATTCAAATTTAGCAACAATTACTGACACCATCCCCCCATAGGCCCCATCATGTATCTTAATCTGGCGGGTCAACACATCATTGTTCTGAACACTAAAGCTGCGGCATTAGACCTTCTGGAACGCTGATCCGCAATTTACTCAGATCGGCCAAAGAGTATTGTAGGCGAATATGTTGGGTCTGCAATAACAATGCCGTTCGTAAGATATGTATGTTGGGTCTGCAATAACAATGCCATTCGTAAGATATGACAAATGGTATGTGCCTTGATACGACGTATAGATTGCCTTAAATTGCTGAACCTCCACTCAACTTGGCATACGTAGATGGCAATGAATGCGCCACGCAGCTCATGCAGTTCTGAATGCTCGCGCTAGTGCACAATATCAACCTGTTCAAATTGAAGAAGCTGTTATTTTTGCACACAAACTGTTGTATGACACGTCTTCCCCATTGTTCACAAAGATAGCCAGGTATGTCAGTCATTTACTTGCTTCTCACAATTTTTGAAATGTCTCTAGATTGGCTTCTACTATGATTTCTGTCATATATGGTAAACAGCTTTTAGAATCCTCTGAGAAATCAAAGCAATCAGATGCACTCACGGAGAAGCATTCATCCGAAACTTTCGGCCCTTCTTCGGACCCACTTCATGCTCTTCTAGACACTGTGCATACATTCACCAACGCTCTGGCTCCGGGCTCCCATCTAGTGGAATTTCTACCAATATTAGATTATCTTCCTACAGCAATGGCAAAATGGAAACAAAATGCCAAACACGACTTTCAACAAACCGCAAGTGTCTATGAAAGGTATTACAATTTGACAGTGAGAATATTCCCAAGCTTAATTCTATGCCGGGATGAGATCTGATATGGTTCATCATGCTGTGAAGGTTAATTCTAATAATCAGCAACCCAACCTTTGTGTGAGCCTTGCAGAAAATGAGGTGGCAGGTGAGTTGACTGAAGTTGAGAAGGTTTGGGTGACTGGGGCAATCTCGTAGGTTTATACATGACTTCATCAAGAAAAATGACTTAAGACTTTTTTGATGAATTAGTGCTGCTTCTCTCGACACTGTGAGATTTTTCTAGCTTCTTCACCGGGGTTTGCATGCACTACTAAATCGTCAAAACTAGACCACTGTCACCTTATCGTACTTTCTGTACTCCATGAGCCTTTACCCCAAAGTGCAGGAGCATGCACAAAATCTGTTGGACAAGGTTGTAGGGAGGTCAAGGATGCCGAATTTTGATGATATGAAGCAGCTTCCGTACATTAGGGCGATTGTCAAAGAGGTGCAGTGTGGTTTTGAAAATTGCCCCATTTTTCAAGTATTCACTTGCCCACCATCGCTTAGGTTCTGAGATGGCAGCCTGTAACACCCTTGGCTATACCACATGCTGCAATGGAGGTGTGTTGCTTTGGTCTATGACTACCCATGCATGCAACCAATCTTTTGCCATGTTAGGACAATTGGTATGAGGGTTATTTTATACCCAAAGGAACAGTTGTATTCCCCAACGTATGGTGAGCACCGTCAACTTCACTGATTTAGAGTTCTTTATCATTGCTTTTCCAGGTCAATTAACCGTGACCAAGAGACATATGGTCCAGATGCTGATCAATTTTCGCCTGAGCGTTTCATGCAAAAATCGGAAACTGGAGATGGATTTGTACTTTGTCCTGAATTCGAAAATAATGATGGTCATTTCAGCTACGGATTTGGAAGGCGGTGAGCTCCTTTCTTCTCTGTTCTCGCTTTCTCTCTCTGTGCATACATGCTGATTAGAAGTAGGGCATGTGTTGGACGACATGTTGCTGAGAACTCGCTGTTCATCACCGCATGCATGATTTTGTGGGCACTACATATCGAGCCCAAGGCTGTTACTACTCCAATGTCTAAGCACGGAGCAGCTCAAGATATATTAAAGTAAGAAACTCTTCGTCTTGGCTGTATTAATTTTCCATATACGTACTGATCACTTTCAAAAACATAATTTTCAGTTCCACACCAGATTTTGATTGTCATTTCTCTCCTCGGTTCCCAGAAGTAGAAGTTATTCTTCAGGACACACTGGCAGGAAGCAACATGTCAGTGTCCTGATAATATATATGTTTTTCCTCAGAAGTAGGTAAGTAGAAACCAATAACTTGAAAGCAATGAATTATGTATGATACCTGGAAAACTGGTTGCTGCTTTGAATCTGTCCGGGAAAAAAAAGTTTATAGTCATACGTATTCACAAGCCCGCTCTGCTATTTTCTATCTGCCTGTAATGCCCTTGAATTTTTCAGCAAATACACAGAGTAAATGATTTCAATCTGCGATGGAATTGGCATGAAGCAAATGGAGTTGTTGAACGTGGGAAATTGGGAGTGGGCAAAGTGGCGGATAAATCTAAAGAAAAGTTAAAGCAATCCACCAGTCACTAGCCACTAGTCATCATACCAGTGTTGGACGGTCACTTAGTCATGGTCACTTTTTTGTGACTAGTCGCCGATGGTCATTTGGTTGCTGAAGGCGACCTGACCTTCAGCGCGTGCAGACCAGGCAATTATTCATCAAACCCAAAATATTTTTGGAACAAAAAAAACATGTGAAAGAAATTTTTAGAAATTGAGGTATTAGACATTGGTACCATTGCAGAGCACCTGACCCGGGGACAAACCGAAGCCAAATAGTCATGGTCAAGTCAGATTTTGGCAACCTTGCCCATGACCACTGGCCGGTCGGTGACCTTGATGCCCGTCGCGTGACTTTGCCAACACTGCATCATAAAACCTGAACTACCCAACATCAACCAGCATCAACCCTAGCTGAAAGACTTCAAATACCTTGAGCCCGATTCAATTTTCTTAAACGTTCCTCCCTCCGTGGGGTGTTTCTGGTGGCATTGTTGTTCTTTGCCTGAGCTTCCTTCACCATCTTAGAAATCACATTGGCATGTTTTGTTTGCTTCAGCTCTATTCGGTTGATCATGAAGAAAGGAACTTGCAAGATACTGATTTCGAAAACGCGTATGTAATCCGAGGGCAGGTGAGAATAAACAGCAATCAACCAAATCAATGCACATAACTGTCTCTTGTCCAAAAAATCTCCTCATTGACCTCTCAGTTCTGGCAATCTCAATCATGCCCAAGGCTGCACATCTTCAATTCGAATTCCGATGTGCACCACAATGCAACCAAGGACCATTCACCTCGATCCAAGGCACAAACCATCATCGCAATAGCTGCTCGATATGGAGTGTCCATGTAATGGCTCAAGCCAGGAAACGTGGGTACAAGGGACTCGAAGTTAGAGGTGAGGATGAGGATCCTGCAATTGCTCGGTGGAGGAAGTTGGAACGATAACAGAGGAGGAGGAGAGGAGATGAGAAGAAGAAGAAGATACAGACAGATGAACTCAAAGCTGGAGAAGGTGCGGAGTGTGCTTAGTGGTATTGCTTCTACCCCGACTTTAACAAAGTCTCTTATATGTCATCATTATCATTCCAATCTCTACTCCAATTGGCATGAGAATTCAAGACGAAAACACTTGTTATCTAAAGCAACTAGCAGAAGAACATCCCATTGATACCAAGTTTGTCGAATGAGAGTTAGCTCCAGTTTTTGGAGCTTGCTGCTTCAACCACATTTCCACAATGGCCCTTCCTGGATATTTTGGTTCCTCCTCTTGCTACACCCTCCCCGGGTTTTGAACCAGTAGTAGGTACATTGCCCCCTGATCTCATATATAAGCACCACCATATTAAATACTGTCTTTCGAACCATTTGTCCTGAAATATCGTGAGCATTTCAGCGAAAACAAAGCTAGCGCATTCAACGACAAAAAACCCAGAAAAACATCTCTCGTTGAGACCTTCACCGGCCAAACTCTTGGAAAGCCAAAATCAACAAAGTGTGGTTGTTTTTTGCATCAATGAGGGTGTTTGCTACTTGAAAGTCGCTTCTTGACAAGAAAATGAGATGAATTTATGAGTAAAAGCTGATGCAGGATGAACTCATGTATAAAGAGGCTTTCATTCACTCATGGAGCTAATCTCCTCAATTTCCGAGTCGTTCTTGAGTGTATCAAGGGCATTCAGCTGTTGCTTTTTCGTCAACACAATGGTTTTCCATTATTCTATATCCAAGAAGTTGTACTGTCGACTTTCTTTCTGATGATCACCCCGACCTGTGCGTTTCCTTCTGACAGTGGCAACATTGTGAACCTATTCGTCACGTCTTGTCCGTACACTTTGAGTGATCTCACTTTGCATGAGTACTTCCATGCCAGTGAGTTTGGCTAGCTTCACAACACGATCCAGGTGATTAGGTAGACACCTTGGTTGAATTTCCCGAATTTGGAGAGGAGCTCGCGGTGAGCGATTTCATTTTTAGGTGGATTTCTGTTAATTCCTCGAAGTAAGCATCTCATGAGCCACCATGTTGGTGACAAGTTTGACACCCCAACTTAGGGACGCACTCATGAAAATTTCCTTGATCTTCCTGTATCCAGCACACTTTGAGTCATAAGAATAATTCATGCTATCTTCATCCTATCAAAGTTGAGATTATTTGAGTAAATTATTCCATAGGTCAATGCATAGTAGAAAAGGAAAAAGTGACATACATGGAGTTGACCAAACCATTTGTTTGCGAGTTCTTGTTCATCATTATTCCTTTTCTCTACAGGGAAGTTTTCCCCAGCTGTACCTCTGGAGAGCGGCATTGGAATGCTTGCGCCGGCAGTCTCTAGTGCCAAGTCAAAGTAGTATGAGAGATATCTGGCTTGGATCTGTCATAGGGTATTGCATCAGCGGTGAGGAGTAAAAATGCCGCGAGCCTTGATATACAACAAGGTGGAGGAAAAAGCCATATGCACAGTGAACAATTTTTGATGATGGTGATTGGGAAGGTGATGGAGATGTAAACAGCAAAAGTTCTCCAGAAAAAAGTCCGCCTTCAGTGTGTTGGATAATGAAATAGTGGAAGCAGATTCTGACCAGGAGGGATTCATATTCAGGCTTAGTATGAGTGACAAAAAGGAAAGTGAAAAGGGATAAAAAAAGTACTACTTAAAAGAGCTCATATGCTAAAGCTTAATCTCTAGCTTGAGGCCCTGACAGGGCCTTGAGCAAGATGGACAACCGACGGGCCTGATGGGAACAGGGCCGGTGCACACCAACAGAGAATCAAGTGCAGATCCAAACAGTGAACAATGAGATGATGTTGGGCAATACTCCGTACGGGTACGTATGCATGAACCTCCGAGTATGTATAACCAAGCAAGATGGCATTATTATCTTATACTATACAGTTCATACATATCATGAGCACTGGCACGCGTAGACTCCCTCAGTTGCTTGACAGACAACTGAGGTGAGCTATACTATCATGCCTGCCGGCTTTGAAAAGCCAGGGGAGTTTGAAAACATATCCTGTAGGTGTTTCTCCTTTCTTATTACTGTATATAGGCTGCGGGATTGCATTATGAATACCTGAAATACCTAGTTTGTGCTTTTTCTGCGAGAAAAACAGTTGAGATCTCCTTGCATAAGCCCTCTTGAGTGTCAGGTATGCAAAATTGTTGAGAATCACTTTATTTTATAAGCAAGATAGCTTAAACTACTTAGGAATGTGTATACATGTGTGAATATGCCTTCCATAGTTCAGTGGAACACATTTCCAAAGTTATCCGGAGCAGTATTCAACGTTGAAGAGGTTGAAGATGGAGATGTGTGACTTTTTGTGACATTCTCCTGCAACTCCTGCATCAATTTTAGCGGCAAATTGGTGACATTTGATGTGACTGATTTTTTCAAACACCCCAGGCGCGAGACGGGATCTCTATTACTCTCAATAAAAACAAGTCTTAGTAGTAAAAAGTAGATGGAAGGCATCCTAATATGTCATGCTATAAGTGTACCAAAGCCAAGAATATTACGACTATTATAAAGGCATTTTCGAAGTGATTTTTGGAAGAATTTTCAAACTCCACTGGCATGATAGTAGCCAATTCTACATACACTAAACACTAACATACCCTAGACTACACTAACAGGTACTATACACAATATATCTCAGTTGCTTGACAGACAACTGAGACTCATACTCTGAGTACGAACAAAAGTTTATCAGTGAGAAGAAGCTAAGTGAGAAATACTCACAACCTCAAATGTCGTTTGGAAACAGCCCAAATATCCCAAGACTCCCGGACGAGAAGCAGCTCGTCGGCAAGGAAAATTGGCAGCCCTAAAAGTGCAAAATTTTATTTGCAGTACAGTCGAGAGGACTGTCTGGATACATAGATGGAACAATCCCTAAACCGAACAGCTACCCAGGGCCGATCTACCCTACCAGCCAGCTACCAACCCCACTCTTCAGCCCCACACCATGCCTGAAAGAATGGGAACTACGAGACAGGCTCGTTGCAGGGGTTATAGTGTTGAACATCACAGACCCGGTAGGGTTAGGCATAGATGAGATGAAATGGGCAAGTCTGTTTTTCTGTCATTACTCTGAACTCATGCAGTGTTTTGACCCCAGTCTCCTTCTGTTTATTCGTCAGGTAGTAGGGGACCCAGAGTGAAGACCTCCCGTCAGTGCAGAGCATTAGGTAGCTCGCCCTGCTGCATGTCTGTGTTCTTGCTAGGCCAAAGAGGTCAATGTATACCCGTTCTAGGACCTCCAATGCATGTGTCAGGATCTCATCGAAGGGTCATTTTGTTGCCTTTCCGTAGAGGCAATCCTTGCACATGCTGTGTACTTCTTGCTTTGTTATGCTTAGTCCATCCACCAGGTTTGGTTAGCCATTCTCAGAATCCGGTGGATTGCTACATGACCAGATCTCCTGTGCCAGGTGAGTATGTCCACCGGCCTGTCACGCGCTCTGGAGTAGTTGACTGTTGTCCTCCCTGCCTCCAGTATTTCAACCTCATACATCTTATTCCAGCCGTACCCTTTGATGATAGTATCTCCCTTCGCTGTTCTGACCGTCATTATTCCTTGCCCCCAGTCACCTTGCATTCTGCGTCTGTTGAGGGTAGACATGGATATCAGGTTGTGTCCAAAGGAGGGGGTGTGTTTTACGCCTTGCAACTGGATTACCCTCTCACTATCCCCAACTCTCATGACAGATTGAACAGTTCCCATACCCGGTATCTGGAACTTCCCCGCTTCACCTGATATTGCGCTGCTTCCACCCTGTCCTTGTACCTCCACATATTCCATGAAGTCTGACCTGCATACCCAGCAGTGTTCTGATGCTCCTGAATCTAAGAAAGTTTGCACTCTGTTTATGGGTGACGAATATAGGGATGTATTGCCGTGACTGTTAAGATCATGTACACCGCATAACTGTGCCAGAGGTCACAGGGTGTCTAAGTGCGGGAGTCAAGTGGGACAGTAGTGAAGTTATTAACAACACCACCGTTACGCCGTTAGTCCCTGGAGATCAAAAGTATAGAGGGAAGAGACCAATAGCAGCCAAGTCAGAGCAGCAGTATCGCTGGTGACGAGGAGCGAGCCAGAGAACTTATAAGTCCAAAGGCTATAGAGAGAGCTTCAAGGTAGTGAGCCTGAAGACTTAAGAGATAGACTGAGGCAGAAAGGGAATCTCAGTCGATGAGAGATCTAAGTTGATAATTAAACTGAGGAACTACTGTAGCGTACAGGCAGTATTTATATCTACAGATCGACATATCGGGGCGGAATGCCAGACTAACTACTAGGAGCTATACATGTAGTCCTGCAGGGTAAAGTAAAAGACAATAAGGAAAGACTAGAATGAAAGGGTATGTGTAGCGAGAAAGAACAATAAGGAAGAGATTACAATAAACGGTGGATCTTCAGAATACTGAGTGGCGGAATGGAGGCCCGAGGCATGGGCTTGACAGTGACATGCGATACACTCTCCTAGTGAAACAGTAGTATAGCTAGGTACGCCGTTATCTACATCCTCTGTCCCTGACTCCTGCTGATCCTTGGCTTTCAGAATGGGATTATTCTGCTTGCCTTCAGGGTCAGCAGTTGTCTTGGCCTTCAGGACGGATTGGGACGTACTTGTTTCATTCCCTGTTCGGACTGACATCATGTATGTGGCTAAGGGTGAGGGAGTTTCTGTATCATCTGGGCTTGCCGCATTGGCATTCACTCCGGGCTTGGGTTTGCCTGATTGTCCTTGTTTCGGCCACTGGCCTTCCATACCTCCACCCTTTGCGCAGCACTTCTTGGCGATGTGTCCTGGCTTGGAACAGTTGTGGCAGATGGTCGTCGACCTTCCATTGGCTCAGGGTGGATTTGTGGTATGGGAGTGCGCTGCCATCAACGTTTTCACCCATTTGGTGTCCCTCTCCTCTTCCTTCCACTCCTCCTCCTTCTGGTACCAGAGGGTGTGGAGGTAGGTGAATGCTTTGGCGCTCGAAATTCCTGGGATGCTGTGTACATCCTGTCTCCAATTGTGGGGCATTGATGAGATGACCATGCACCAAAACTGGGCGTCCGTAGCCATCCCTCCAAGATCATGGACTATCTTCAGTAGGTTCTGCATCATTTTCTCGTGGTCCTCCATTGTGTTCTCAGACAGTTCATATTTTTTCTGTCGGAGGTCTGTGTCGGCCAAGTGAATGCTGTCATGAAGTATGTAGCCCCTGTCATTTTCCTTTTCTCACTGTTTCAACGCCTTTACTTTATGATTACATCACCACCAAATCCCATTGATTACTGATCCACCTGACCCCCATCATTGATTACTGATCCACCTGTTACCCTTCTCCTTCTACTGGCTTCCGCCACCTTCCTTGTTCCTAAACTGTACAGTATTACATTGTCATTTCTCGCAGATCGGATTATGTATAAATAGCCAAACCCCCACAGCCTGGTCCCTCTTGACCTCTCTGTCATTATCTTGGGACTAGTCCGCTTCTGCTCCGCTTAGTCACTCCACATTTACCACTCTGCTCAGTTGCTCCGCCTGCCTGCTCCGCTTAGTCACTTCGCCGCTGCCGCTTTGTGACATCAGGTCAAGATCCATTACTGCACTGACAGCCTACCAATAAGGTTGTCCTTGCAGGATCTGCATACATCACGTCTTCTACACCTGCAGATCTTTCTGATCATACTACTACAATGAACTGCTCCGCTCTCCAACACGCACTTGACCCCAGAGATAAGCACCATGCCCACAATATCGGTTATAGCTGGTACGACTGTGACTCTCAGCCTTGCCCCCACGCACTCTCCAATTCAGTCCAGGGCCCAACTACTGTAGAAAATATCACCTTCTTGCCAATTCCCCAACCCCGATTGCCTACTCCTATCATGTCAACCCCTGCCCAGACTACCTCCGCAGATGAGCTCATGACTCAGCTCATTAAACAAGTAGCCAACCTTGCCACAGCCATGGAGGAACGCTCGTCCTCCAAATCGAGCATGAACAAACCCAAGGTATTCAAGGGTAAAGACAGTAATGAAGCACATCGTTTCAGAGCTCAATTCCAGAACTGGGCATCAGAACAACCTGATCTCGCCAACAGTATGGTAAAGCTCATCAAGTTGGCTCTGGGCTTCTTCACAGAAGGTGCTGGAGATTGGGCAACTCCCCACTTGCTACATTTCAGTGCGGAGAATCCTCCATTTGAAGGCAGTTGGGAGAACTTTCTTAAAGAATTTGGTCAACAATTTGAATCAATAGACCCAGGTATGGAAGCCCGTAACGCGATCCAATCCCTTAAGCAGGGTAAAGGGCAGACAGTAGCGGAATTTGCTCAGAAATTCCAGGACATCAGAAGTCGGACTGAGATGTCCGACATTGACTTAAAAGAACACTTCTACTCTGCCCTACTTCCGGAGATACGACAGAATCTGATTACGGTAAACATTGGTCAAGGAGCTGCTCGAACCCTAAAGGAGGCCATCACACGGGCTGTATCAGTGGATGTCTACTTGCATGACCCTACTCTGACTGGTTGAAACACTGGACCTACCCGCTCCTATGTGGCCCCTGCTGACCCCCATGCCATGGATATTGATGCCACCCACACCAGTAATGGAAATACGAGGGAGGCTTTCCTGGCCTGCATGCGTGGACAATGCTTTGGCTGTGGTGCCCAAGGTCATGTCAAGCAGAATTGCCCACACCGAGAAACCACCTGCCGTTACTGTGGACGTCTAGGACACCTGGAAGGACAAGTTCATGGGACTCGGACAAGACCGAGGCCGACACCAGCAGCCCCGTCGCCAACAGATATCAGCCACTGGATCCACGCCATTCTCCTTGTTCCCAAATGAATCAGTCCAGATCGCTGCCTCTACCCCACCATTTGCTCCGTCTACCGTACCTGCTACTCCGAGCCCCCCTAACCAGGACTTCTCCAGCCAAATCGGTCAAATAAGGGAATTACTCAATTGTGCTAACGCTATGTCCTCCTCGTCCTCTGGCTTACAACAGGGTTTTTAAAGAGGGTACCCCCTTTGGCTGCACCGAGAGTACCCCGTAATCAGTTTTCTATATTCACTACTTCTTTGTATGACTTGCACCCATCATGTACAATATCGTCAATCTGGGAATTAAACTCCACTTCTCCACATTTCCAAATTCATGCGAGACTAAGAGGAAGGAATCATAGTATAACAACTGCAGCCATGGTAGACTGTGGAGCTACCGCCCTGTTTCTAAACCAAGACTTTGCCACCTGGAACCGTGTAAGATGTGCACCCCTTCATAAACCAATTGACATTTTTAATATTGATGGAACACCTAACTGAGCTGGACGGATCACCCATTTTGCACATCTAGCACTCACAGTGGATAATCAGGAGCAATGGATGGACTTCTTGATCACCAACCTAGGAGGTGAAGACCTTATTCTTGGACTTCCCTGGTCACGGAAGGTAAATCCGGAGATTGATTGGGAGAAAGGATGACTTTCAGTGAAACTCCCTCGAGTAACTATAGCAGAAGTCCAAGACGAGGAGATCTCATACCCCCACCTAGCTGCTGCTAACACAGAGAGCCCCATCCCTGAACTCCCAAACCCAGAACCTCCTTGCTTTGAGGCGCCACTGGCAGCAATCCTTGAAGAGAGTGAACCAGCAACAGTGGAGGAATCTCCAATACACCGAATCCAAGCCAATCACAAAACCCGTCGGGCATGGGTTAAAGCAGGAATCCTAGAGGAACAGACTGAGGAAGTCTGGTGTGCAGCGGGATTCACTTATTCCCAGCAACTAGCAGAGGAAGCCAACCGAGACAAACCTGTTAAAACCTTTGCAGAAATGGTCCCTGAGCAATACCATGAATTCAAGAAGGTCTTCTCAGAATCCGCCTCCGAACGATTACCTGCCCATCAACCCTGGGACCATACAATTGATCTCTTGCCTGGAGCACCGGCAACCATGCGCACCAAGATCTACCCCATGTCCCTAAACGAGCAGGAGGAGCTGGATTGCTTCCTGGAAGAAAATCTGCGGAAAGGTTACATTGTTCCCTCTAAATCACCCATCTCATCCCCAGTCTTCTTTGTTAAGAAGAAAGATGGAAAACTCCGTTTTGTACAGGACTACCGGAAACTGAACGAATACACTGTGGAGAACCGCTATCCCCTCCCCTTGGTTGCTGATATTATTAGTCGACTTCAAGGGGCCCGATATTTCACCAAGTTTGATGTCCACTGGGGTTATAACAACGTCCGAATTAAGGAAGGTCATGAATGGAAAGGGGCCTTTGCAACCACACGAGGGCTGTTTGAGCCTAAGGTTATGTTCTTTGGTCTCACCAACTCCCCTGCAACGTTTCAAGCACTTATGAATGCTATATTTGCAGACCTTATAGCAGCTGAAAAGGTAGCAGCTGAAAAGGTAGCAGTTTACCTGGATGACATCCTCATCTTTAGCAGTGACCTTCAGGAGCACCGACAAGTGGTACGGGAAGTACTAACCCGGCTGGAGAAGCATGACCTGTACCTACGACCGGAGAAGTGCGAATTCGAACAACAACAGATTGAATACCTAGGCCTTATTGGTGAGAATGGATCCGGTAAAGGTAGCTGCAGTTCGCAACTGGCCAGCCCCCACTAACCTTCGAGAGCTACGAGGGTTCCTTGGATTTGCTAACTTCTATTGGCACTTCATCCGGAACTTTGCGAGGATAACCAGGCCCCTGAACAACCTCACTCAGAAAGATATATCCTTTACCTGGATGGACACCCAGCAGAAAGTGTTTGACACCCTCAGAGAAGCCTTCATCTCCGCACCCATCCTAGCCCTGTGGACTCCGGACAGACTGACCCGAATCGAGGTAGACGCATCAGGCTTTGCTACCGGTGGCGCCCTCATGCAGCAGCAAGAGGATGGCCAATGGCATCCTGTTGCTTTTAGATCAGCCTCAATGCAACCAGCGGACCGAAACTACAAGATCTATGACCGGGAAATGCTAGCCATCATAGAAGCATTGAAGGACTGGAGGAACTTCCTGGAGGGACCACCCCAGCCATTTGACATCATTACTGACCATTCCAAGCTCGAGTTTTGGTGCACAGCACAAGACCTCACCCGTCGACAAGCTCGCTGGGCTCTATACCTCTCACGATTTGACTTCCACATGATCCATTGCCCCGGTAGAACAAACACTCAGGCAGACGCTCTCTCTCATATGGCAGCCCACCAGGTACTAGACAATGAGGATAATCGACAGCAGACGGTCCTCAAGCCCAACCATTTCACCAAAATTGCAGCCTCTATCCTACAGAACCCATTAGAGGATTGCATCCGGAAAGCCTCACAGCGGGAAGCACAGGTACTGGAAGGTCTCAAAACAGTCAAAGAGCATGGACTACAGTGCTTGGCTAATGGGATCGCCAAATGGGAAGAGGACAACGGTCTAGTCTATTACCAGGGACGGGTATACGTACCCACAGACAATGACCTATGCATGGAAGTACTGTGTCAATGCCACGACCATCCCACGGCTGGACACCCTGGGCTCCATGGAACACTCGATCTAGTTAGTACCCACTTCTGGTGGCCAACACTGCATTCCTTTGTGGAGAAATATGTAGAGGGATGTGAGACATGCGCACGCAAAAAGATCCAACGACACCCACCAGCTATAACTCAACCACTGGATGTACCCACAGGTCTATGGGAGGAGGTAGGGGTGGACCTAATAACGCAACTACCTAACTCTCAAGGATACGACACAGTCCTAGTCTGCATGGATCTTTATGGGAAACAAATTCACGCCCTCCCATGTACTAGCTCCATCACTGCAGAAGGCATGGCCGACATCTACTACAGGGAAATCTTCCATCTTCATGGGCTCCCTCTCCACTTCAAATCCAACTGGGGGCCTCAGTTTGCAGCCAAACTCATGCGATCTCTACTCGCTAGACTGGGAATAAAATCAGACCTTACATCTGGGTACTGTCCTCAGTCCAACGGTCAAACCAAACGCCAACCAAGAAGTAGAAAAATACATCCGACTCTACGTAGGTCATTGGCAGGATGACTGGGCAGAACACCTTCCCATGGCAGAGTTCATAATCAATTCGCGAACCCACTCTGCACTAGGCATGTCCCCATTCGAGCTAACCTACGGATACCTCCCCTTGTTCAACATCCCGGTGGGACAATGCAGCGGGATCTCAGCTGTAGATGACCACATACGGATACTCTGAGAAGCCCAACAGGATGCAGGGGCTGCCTTGCACTTAGGGAAAAAGCAGCAAAAAGAGGGATATGAATGAGGGAAATGGAAAGCTCACCAGTTTAAAGTCGGAAATTTTGTCTGGCTCAGCGCAGAGGACATCAACCTCCAACTATCCAGTGAGAAACTAGGAGATCGGCAGCTTGGACCTTACCGAATCTTAGAGAAGATTGGACCCCTGGACTATTGCCTTGACTGCATCCACCCCGTCTTTCATGTCGACAAACTCTATCCCTGGAAAGGTAACACCATCAATGGAGAAATACCAACACCACCAGAGCCGGTCTACCTAGAAGATGAAGACGAACCGGAATATGAGGTAGAGGAGATTCTGGATAGTCGAGTCCGGTGGAAGAGGTTGGAATACCTGGCCAAGTGGAAGGGATACGACGCAGGGCATAATTCCTGGGAGCCAGTGCCCAACCTCAGCCGTGCTCCAAAGATCATTTGATCCTTCCACAAGAAACACCCCACAGCAGCAAGGGCTTGACCATCGAGGGCAATGGTCAAAAGAAGGGGGGCAATGTCATGAAGTACATAGCCCCTATCATTTTCCTTTTCTCACTGTTTCAACGCCTTTACTTTACGATTACATCACCACCAAATCCCATCAATTACTGATCCACCTGACCCCCATCATCAATTACTGACTCATTCTGGGGGGAGGCATCTGCTACCTTCATCTATGTCGACAACTTTGTGCCATCCTTGAGGTTCCCAGATATAGTCCCTATAGAAGAGTGGACATGGAAACATCATGACGTCTCCCACCTGCGACCATTTGGCTGTGAATGCTGGGCAACATTACCCTGAAGATGGACAGATAGGAAGCTGGGATGGCAAGCAGTCAAAGGGATACTATTAGGATATATGGGCAGGCGGGGGTGTTGAATCTGGATACCGGTGACACGCCTAAATTTTGGCTAGACGTCTATGCTGTGAATTGTGACATTTTCACGTATAGATTCGTATCGAGAGGACTGTAATTGAGACCCAGATTGACAGTCAAAGTCAATACTGAATCAGTCTAATAAGTTGAAGGGACCATATACCCATACTACCACAAGTTGGTTAGTTTACCCATCCCCAATACTACTTTCGGATAGCAGTCTACCTGTTTGTCAAGCAGGATTATACCAGACTCGGACTACATCCGAAGGATGACCATTCACGTATAACATACCAAGGGTATTCTTATTGGACCTTACACTGGCAGGAGTTTGGAAGAACTTACTCAAGTGACCATGAACCAAGGATTGACTCAAAATGACTTTCTAGAACTCAGGAATTATCAAATACTCCTTCTAGAACGAGATCATGCATTAATCTAAAAGACTGCGATTTAGTCTAATAGACCAATCAGGTTGCATGATTGAGTAAAATGACTAGAAGAACGATTGAAGTACTGCGAGGCTCCGAAGACATATCAAATGAATGTCAAAGAGTCCTGACATAGAAAATAATGAAGGATGCAATTAAATGAATACTATGCGTAACTCCCTTGATAGAGTATAGGCACAATGGGTGTCTATTGAAAGAGAGAAGCAATTAGTTTAATCCAGATGAATCAGATTGATAGGATTAGAATTGAGGAGAGCTGATTTGCCTCCGGACGAGGTGACAAACGATCGAAGTAAGTGTTGAACAGCAATGACAGTTGAGCACCATTCAAGTCATTCTCCAAAACAATTAAATTAAATGAATAACGAAGTACCTACCTATGTTGGAGGTATACTTGAATCTTGGAACCATTACGAACCAAATAAGGACATGGAGATTCAAATTAAATGGTATTTGACTGATTGTAGAAGTTTCCTTGCGGTTCCAAATGTTTATTGTATTAAATTAATTGTACTGTGCGACTCTATGTTCTGTCTGTATAAATAGTGATCCAATGTATCTGGAATACAAGTGATTTTGGGACGACGTTGCAGTGCTAATCCGTAAAAAGGAAAGACACACTCCTGCCAGACTGAAACCTCTTCTCTAGCAGCCATTTGGGCCCGGCACTTGTGAGTATAGGAACGTCGTGTTCTGCTCCTTGTGACTGCGAGAAGTATATCCAGTTGTTGGGTATTCTTCGAACTTAGGATCAGTTGTTGGTCTTAAGGGCAAATCACGCTGTGTGGTTGTGCCAGCACATAGTTCTAGCCCTCCCTAGGGGTCTGTGTTACGATCACTTCTTTTCATCTTATCTTTTCCTTATCTTGTCTTATCTTTTATCTTTTGTCTTATCTTCTATCTTCCTTATCCTATATCTTGTCTTATCTTGTCACCTGACCTATTATTTATGCTTACTGATACAACATGTGCTTTTCATTTACTTATATTAAACACAGCAGTCTCACAACACATATACAGCATGACGATCGAGCTTTCATTACTTACACATTGCTTTACTTATGTTCTACTCATGTTTACCACTAACCCAGGGCATTGGGCATTAGTAGGGCGGAGGGTTGTTTACTCGTATATAAGCTGTAGTTACTTGCTGTATTTCCTTAGCTTTGATCTCGTCTATTCTACCTGGTTTAGCCCAGAACTTTGCTTGTTCCCTTTATCGCTCCGCTGTTTGAGGTTTTCTTGAGTGTGACACCTGGTGACACCCATTACTAGAACCAGTCGCTGACACAGTGGAGGAAGAAAACGGAGAGGAGGCACCTGCGGAAGTTAGCAAAGACATGCGACAGGACACAAGTAAACAAAAGACAGACACCGAAATTACCGCCAATACAAACCCCGGGAACCAACACCCGGCAGAACACGATGCCACTCAGGTCCCCAAGGATGACCCTATGGGGATACCAGCACTCACAATACTGCTCCCACCAGAACCTCTGCACATTCGGCATAGCAAACAGGGACACATCCCGTCCCATAGACTGCTTGAAAGCGAGGAGTATGAAACACACAAAAGGGAGGCACAGATACAAGGTGAAGAATGGACCCAAGACACTGAGACACTCGGACAACCACTGGCATTGATCACGCAGAGTCTGTACTCATTTGCGGCAACAGCTGGAGATCTGTGGGTACCCCAGTCATTCAAACAAGCAATGAAATGTGCTGACCTATGGAGGGAACTGATGAAGCGAGAATTTGCGACTCTGGTAACAAAAGAGTGCTGGGATCTAGTACCGCTACCACCAGACGCAAATCTCACTGGAGGACAGTGGACCTACGCAATCAAGTTCAATGCCTGTTAAGATCATGTACACTGTGTAACTGTGCCAAGGCCACAGGATGTCTAAGGGCGGAAGGTCGAGTGGGACAGTAGTGAAGTTATTAACAACACCGCCATTATGCCGCTAGTCCCCGGAGATCAAGAGTAGTGAGGGGAGAAACTAGGAGCAGCCAAGTTAGAGTGGCGGTACTGCCGGTGACGAGGAGTGAACCAGAGAAAGGTTATAGTAGAGAGTGCTTCGAGGTAGTGAGTCTGAAAACTAAGAGATGGTCTAAGTTGATAATTAAACTGAGGAACTACAGTAGCATACAGGCAGTATTTATATCTATGGATTGGTGCATTGGTGCGGAGCGCCAGACTAACTACTAGGAGCTATACGTGTAGTACCTGCAGGGTAAAGTAAAAGACAATCAGGAGAGACTAGAATGAAAGGGTATGTGTAGCGAGAAAGAACAATAAGAAAGAGATTACAATAAACAGTAGATCTCGGAATACCGAGCAGCGGAATGGGGTCCCAGGGCATGGACTTGACAATGCCCAAGGCAACTTACTCAATCAAAAGGCTCGATACGTCGCACAAGGGTTCACACAGGTACAAGGCCAGGATTATGACAAGACATATGGGGGAGTTGCTCAAATGGAATCAGTGCGAATCGTACTGGCTATCATTGCAGTTCTGCGGCTGTCAATTTTCCAGGTAGACTTCATGGCAGCATTTCTGAACAGCCCCATCACGCATGATGTCTACATGAAGCAACCGGAAGGCTTCGTCCAGCCAGGAGCCAAACATCTCATGTGTAAGCTGAAGAAATCCATATACGGCACCATGCAAGGGAGTCATGATTGGCAAGAAACGCTAGCTGCTGGGTATGCGGCCGATAGGTACACCACATCCAGAGCAGATCCGTGTATTCGGTATAAACGCACGGGCAATGACTACACCATCACCAGCACCTATGGTGATGACGTATGCGGAGGAGCCTTGAGCAGAGCAAGCAGAGACCAGGCAATGGCAGACCTGGAGAAATGCTGGGAAGCGAATGAGGTGACCACCAAGGTGCTACTAGGGATAACCATAAGGCAGAACCCATCCACAAAAGCCATTACGATCTCACAAAAAGCTTACTTCCAAAGAATGCTCACCCATTTCAGTCTTGACCATGTCAGACGCCAAAACACCCCACTCCCTCCAAATGTCAAACTCCATGAGTCGGCTACACCACTACTGGAGGACAAATGTCAGTACATGGCGGACAAGCCATATTGGGCTGCCGTCAGGTCAATCCTGTGGGGACAGGTTTGTACCAGGCCAGACATAGCCTTTGCTGGGAGTCTCCTCGCTAGATACCAGCTCAACCCAGGATGAATACACTGGGAGTGTGTTGAATGGGTTGCAGGGTACATTCTGAATACACTCGATTACTCCATAACATACCGGGCACCGCTGATATGACTCATTTTTATTTGAGTCTATAATGCAGTAATTATGCATTTTCAACTGTAAAGTACTATCAGTGATGCTGAGACTGGACAGTACATTGTATTCAGAGAAGACACACAGAACTACACAGTGATTGCATCTGAATGACACTTCAGTGGGTCTTCATAGCATAATACAGTTGTATTTCCAAGTAATAAAGCTCTAATACTAAAACCCACACTTGTGTTTGACTTGGACTATAACAATATCTGTAGGATCAAAGTGTTCCGAGCTTCATCTTTGTATGGCATTGCCATAAAGCTGAATGATTAGATCAGAAGATAATAATACTCCGGGCCTCTGGAGTTAATTCCGAGAATATCAGAATTGATTTGGCATATGTCCCTCATCCGGAAAGCCTTCCGAGGTACAGCATGATTTCCATCAAAGGTAGCACATGGTACAACAGGTCCACATGCTACTCCAAGATGCAGCATGATTTCCATCAATATTAGCACATGCTACAAGAAATCCATATGCTACAATGATTGATATCAGTTGTTAAGGGTTGTTTTGAGAATATATAAGGAGGGTGCTGGCCTCTAAATGAGAACAAGCACTTTCCCCCCCACTTCCGAGAGGATTTGGTTGGTTGGTTAGTAGCTTCTGGCTATAGTGACAAGTGCACTTTAAACAAAGATGATATAGTGTTAACTTTCACTGTAAACAAGTTAGAGTTTAAGAAAGACAGAAAGAAAGAAAGTTCAAAGTCACAGAGTATTATTATGCTTCAGAGTTAATAGCAGTCAGAGTATTGTGAGTAGTGCACACTCTTTCTGTGGATTGTACTTGTAGTGTATAATACAAATCAGAGGTTTTGTTCAGTTCAGATAAAGTCAAAGAAAGAATTGGCATGCCCGAGTTTGATAGAATCTCGAGAAGAAAAACTATTCAACCTTAAACACATGATGTAGATATTTGTAGAGTTGCAGTTTTATCTTGCTTTTTCAATGATAAACCCCCTTGAACTTAGTGTTTGATGATGGTTTGTGTTGGTGTTGGTGTGAGTGTTAGAGCTTGCATTAGCATTTTATGCATAGCCCAGAGTCAGCATATCACCGCCACAGACACCATTGCCGAAACTAGGAGCTGGTCTGAAGCCCTATGCATATGTGGACTCTGACCATGCAGGGTGCCAAGACACCTCCCGCTTTATGTCAGGATATGTCTTCTTCATGGCGGGAGCCCCGGTGTCCTGGTGTTCAAAGCGACAGGCCACAGTAGCACTCTCCACCGTGGAATCCAAGTATATTGGCCTATCTCAGGCAACCCAGCAGGCGGTATGGCTGGCGTCATTCCTGTCAGAAGTGGACCTCACACAGCCGGGACCTACCAGTATAATGGGGGACAACTTCGGCTCGGTCAGCATCACAGAGAACTCCAAATGACACGTGTTAGTGAAGCACATTGAAATGCACCATCATTATGTTCGCAAAAAGGTGGCCAGTGGTGAGGTGCTGATCCAACGCATCTGGTCTGGGGAGAACATGGCCGACATATTCACCAAAGCTCTCAACAGCACTACACACTCCAAATTGGTCCATCTCCTCGGACTGGATCATACAGAGTAGGGGGGGTGTTGGGCAATACTCTGTACGGGTGTCAAGCCCATGCCTCGGGCCTCCATCTCGCCGCTCGGCATTCCGAAGATCCACCATTTATTGTAATCTCACTCTTATTGTTCTTTCTCGCTACACATACCCTTTCATTTTAGTCTCTCCTTATTGTCTTTTACTTTACCCTGCAGGTACTACACGTATAGCTCCTAGTAGTTAGTCGGGCGCTCTGCACTGATGCGCCGATCCGTAGATATAAATACTGCCTGTACGCTACTGGAGTTCCTCAGTTTAATTATTGACTTAGATTCCCTTTCCAACTTAGTCCATCTCTTAAGTCTTCAGGCTCATTACCTCAAAGCACTCTCTACTATAACCTTAGACTTATAAGTTCTCTGGTTTGCTCCTCGTCACCGGCGATACCGCCGCTCCGACTTGGCTGCTACTGGTCTCTCTCTTCTGTACTCTCGACCTCCAGGAACTAGCAGCGTAACAGCGGTGTTGTTAATAACTTCACTACTGTCCCACTCGACTCCCGCACTTAGACACCCTGTGACCTCTGGTTGTCATGCCTTGGCTACAACCAGACCAGCCCCAGTACCCCCAGTATCCGCCACACGTTGTCATACTTCCTACCCACCTTCTGTACCTCCTCTGCACCTCCCCAAGTATTCCTGATATAACTCCCCAGACGACCTTCACCCCGACGTGCATACAAGATCCTCCTAACCGCTAACCCCTTTTAGTACAAATCTCGATTACCTCCCTCCCTCAATTAGCTGCCTCATGTCTCCAGATGTCCTCTTGTTCACTTCCCGTACCTATTTAAGTAGCGCTGCATCGTCCCGAAGCCCCAGCTTGGTATATTTTGAACACACACCCTTTACATAGGTCCAGTCCCTGTCCCTTTGTACCTGCTAACCGTACGGATATCTCTTTACTCTCTTTTTTCTTATCTCTGTTTCACTCTATTCTTGTCTACTGTTTCGACGATTGTCTACACGATCCAATATACGCTTTTACTTCATGTCTAAGCAATCCGAGTGAGTCTCCGAGCTCCCTCGAACAATACTAAAGCTCCCCAACACCTAACGCCTTGGAGAGCTAACCTCCCCAACACCTCCTCGAGCTCCCCCATTGCTCCCTAAGCTACGGGATCTCGATCTAGGTAACACCGAAGCCGCTTCCTATGTCAAACTACGTACCGCTTCGCCGTTACAACCTCCCACACTCGAGGACGTCCACCCTCGATCCCAGTCCCCAGGAACCTACCCTCCTGGGCATATATCTTCTCAGGAGCTTAGACACTTCATACCCAATTCCAATACAACCTATTCGATCCTATATTGATGTTCTAGCAAGTACAACTCCTACCACGCAATACTACTAGGTTCCGTACCTCCATCTTCCCTACCTACACCTTAGGGACCTCCTCCAGGGTCACACCTCTCTGTCTTATCAACTACTAGGTCATTCCTGTCCTCGGTCGCAGTTCCCGTAGCTCCCTTTGAGCTCCAGCCTGCTCCTAGCACGCTACAACATAAACTCTTTATACCAAACCCACCCTAAGACCTATTCTGACCCAGGTCTTACATTATACCAAGCTCTCCCATCACCGAACGGACTCGTCACGACAAAATGTCTGCGACGTCAATGGAACGACCTTCAAGTTCCAAACTCGAATCAAGGAAGCAAAAGAGCGCCTTATCTTGTGGAAACATGACACAAGCTCAAAAGTCAAACCAGGCTGCTAGCTCCGCCATCGTCACGGTGGCAGCTGGTCAATGCCTGATGTCCATCCCAGAACAGTCGTTCAGGGATGAAACTGCTAGCAACATAAGGACCCCTGAGGGACGTCAAACTGCGGTTCAGGAGCCCCCTCCAGTGGAACCTGGGATGGGACCACCACAAGGGAGGTATACCTCCATGGGTTATGCCCAACCTGCCAGTAGTCCCATGGGAGGTTTCGCCTACTCCCCTACCTGGGGAACAAGAGGACCTCCTCCTGGACCGGTACCGCAGCTAAACATGGAGTCAGCTTCAAACGTGGGTGGAAGAGTCAGCGGCCAAGTAGCCGCTATCGAAAGGATACAAGGGGAGAATACAAATCCTCTTACAGTACAACAACAGGAGAAACTTCCGGAGAGGAGGGTATCACCTGCAGTTTCTGAACAATCTCGGACGTCGTCCAGGAGGCTACCGACTCCTCCCGTACAGTCTCCTAAACCTCCTCCTTTGAGATGAGGAAGCTCACTCTCAGGCCTTTTGAAGAGTCCAGCTATGAATACGCCTAACTGGGAGCGTACTCACGCACTCCATCATAGTAGGACCACCTTCCCAGTGCAACCATTGTCAGAGATGACGTTGCGACTGGAAGACGTCATTAGAATCCAGGAGTGCCTCCCGGAGGACATAGCTATGGTCTTACGGCAGGTATTGGGGTCGATGGGGATCGAAACATTGGGAGAGGGTCTCGAATTTTCAGACCTACGGGTACAGTTCCTAACGGTGGGAACTCAACTGGAAATAGACCTCCCAGAGAAAGCGCAACAGTGGCTGATGACCCCGGCAAACCGATCAGACTTCCTCTGGTTGTACAATGTCCTACTGGACCCAGAGCGGATGTTAGAATTGTTAGAGGCAGAGGCATGTTACGGGCGATTGTTCCGAAACTTGAGGGGAATACTTCCCCTCCTCCCTCATACCCATGGAAGGGAGAAGGAATTCTGTGGCAAAGAGGGGCTACGTATATTGTACCAAGCATCTAACTACAGATTAGGAGCCGTATGATTTGAACCTTCCCCTTCGAGGGTTAATATCCCGAACTACCAGGCGATCCAAATACTTCGGAATGCAAACCTAGCGGTGACAGCTGCAAAAATTGATGAAGAAAGCAACGAGGAGGTCAACGCAATCACTGCAAAAAATCATAGACGCAGGAGATACACCACGGCTCACCTCCTGGCCCCAGTGGAGTCAATGCCTGATCAGGATAGTCCTGTCCGGGTCCGTAACGGGCAGACGGTGTACACATACATGCCCATGAGGCACATGCACCAGCTTCTGGTGAGAAGTGAGGAGTCTGAAGCGATGTTGTATTCGCAGGAGACCCGACACCGGACGTTACTAGCGGAATCAGACACTCTGATGATGTCGGAGGAACTTTCTGGATCGAATCTGGAAAGAGCCTTGGAATTCCGTCGCAGACTGGTCGCGGATAATTGGGGAACCTCGTATATGGTTCAATGCAAACCAGTGAGTGTAGGGGAGTTCCCTCCGGAACAATTTGACCAGAAAAGGCAGCTCCATGGATCTGAGGGTCGTATCCTGGCACAAAAACATTCATTGCCCAGGAATATCGAGGTTCCTGAACTTCTTAACCCCGGTAACACGGCCACGAGGAGCCCCCAGTTACGCTCGGGGACCTCCCCCACTGCACATGCCTTGGTTCAAAATGCGACTCCTCCCCCCAGAGTTAACCTGCAAACGAAACCGGTAACTCCAGTTTCGACGCAGCGATACCAGTTTGGCGAGGTAAGGATGGATGGCAAGCAACATTCATCCCAGATCTCTGGACAAGATCTGACAGCTCGGCTGGTTCCCAACCCTGTACACGTTCCTCCAAGACGAAGCAATCCATCAGTCATACCCTATCAAGGGTCGGTATCGATGCAGTCTCAGGCAGTGGGAGCGGAAAATCAAAGGGGTCCGAACCAATGAAGGATGTTGGCAGTCCACGAGGAGGCGGTACCCCCGCAGGAAGCTCCTTTTGGAATTCCCTTTGTAACGGGAGCTCAAATGAACCAACCTGGCATGGCCGTCAACTTGACATGCTCTCAAGAGTCAGTAGTAATGATCCAACAACAGGCTTGAGTTATTGAGATGCTTCAGGAACAACTCCGGGAAGTAAGGAAAGGATTCACAGCGGGGGGAATACCGACTGGTGGACCGTTTTCCAAAACAGGAAACACGGCGGGGTTATTTGGGCAGGCGCCCTTGGTAACGATAGAGGACACGAGGGGGGGTCCCTCTCCTGTAGTTCCCCAACCAAGAAGCTGGCAAGCTACGGAGCCAATATCCTTTACCAGACAAACTCCTATGGGAGTTAGGGAAGGGAACTTTCAGGAAGGGCAAACAGCCCCCCTACCTGCCACTCCGAGTGTGGATAGGAGGCGTATTCAGGAATGGGGAGCTCGCGTGCAAAGAGCGGAGCTCGGGGAGTACGTGAGACCAGAGGGAGGAAGGTACGCAATGGAGGACAGTGGAGGAGGCAAAGGGGGGTTTAACCTCCCTTCTAGAGTACCTCCCCCACACTTCTCGAGCCAATCGAGAGATTGAGAATGACCTCTGAGTCGAGGGGGACGGGCTCAAAGGGGACAGGAAGGAAGGAGCGGGGGAGGGGCACCACCTCCGCCACCTCCTCCTCCACCACCCTCGGGAGGACCGGGTGATAATGATTCCGAAGGTTCCAACGAAGGGGAACACACTGGGTCACGTAGGTAAGATCGAAAGCTTCGCAGGTGATGACCGGTCTGCATGGAAGACGTGGGTCCTCAGTTTGGAAAGGATGTTTGGAGTACGTCCTACCATCTATGCTCGTGAAAAGGACAAATGTGCTTTGGCAGCCAGCCATCTCACTGGTGCAGCACTCTCCCACTTCGACACATTGAATCGGCAACGACTGAGGGGGGAGCACACCTGTCTCGAAGACTGGACAGAGTTCAAACGAGAATTCAGTTCCAAATTCGGACCCATCGACGAGGCGGACGAGGCAAGGAGGAGATTGGCCTGGATGAAGCAAATGCCCGAGGAAAGTTTCGCCAACTTCTTCATCCGCTTCAACGAATACGCACCTCTGACCGGATTTAACAATGAGGCCCTAGTGACATACCTCAAGAAAGGGGTAGCTCCCTGGTTGCCTCTACAGGTTGTTACCAGAAGAGAAGAACCTCGATCCTACGATGAATGGACTCGAGTATTCACGAAGTTGGATGGAGCCATATGCGTGCAAGCGGAGAGTCTGAGGAACCTCCACGGCAAAAAAATACTGCAAGGATGACTGAGTCAGTTCCCCGGGTTGGAACTAGCACCCGAAGCCCCTTATAAGTCCCCTCTGCGTAGGGAACGAGATCCAGCTGACGTCTGGACCTCCAATCCAAAACCAGCTGTAACAGGGAGGTTCCAAAACAGGTCCAACTGGAAAGACGGACGACAAAGGGCTTCCGCAGCGTGGGGAGAAGAGGAAACCTACGATAGCAAAAATCGAGGGGAGAGCAAGGACTGCTGCCACTGCAGGGACAGAGGAGAATGGACTGAAGCGATCCTCCGGGCAGGAGTTACGGATACCGGGAGGAAATAGACTTCCAAAGAAAGAGCGGAGAAGTGGAGAAGACAAAGGCAGGAACTCTGCATGCGTTGTGGATGAAAGGAGCACTGGGCGAAGGACTGCCCCAACCCGGAATCACTGGAACGCCCAGTGGAGGAACAAGGGAGCTCTGAGAGAGCTTCCAAGGCCGATTCAACTTGAGGGAGAGGGACGACCAACCAAGGAGGAGGTCGTAAGGACAATTCAACTCGTCCTTTAGAACGGATTTGCGCCGGGATCGTAGTGGAGGAACGGGAAGGAATGGACGATCTATGGAATGTTCACATCTTAGACTCACCAAAGGAAGGTGAGCAAGAACTGTTGGACAAAGTGGGAAATGGGCAGGGGGCTTCAAGGTAGATCAGGGCGAACTGCGAAGCCCCGCAACACCTTCGCCTATCACAATAAGAGCTGCACTCGCGGGGAGTCAGCCAGCTCGTCTCACATCCCGATTCTACAACTTCTTCATCATCCTTACACGCTTTCCGTTCTCCGACCTCGATGAAGACAAAGAATACGCCACACTAGTGGATAGTGGAGCAACTAGATGCTTCATAGACAAAACCGTCGCTATGCGACATCCCGAAAATTTGGTTGACCTAACAAACAGCATCCCTTTGGAGCTGTTCAACGGGCAACCTACCTCCGCAGGATTGATAACTCAGACCTACACTGACCAGATCAGTTTTGCGGATGGAACAGTTCACAAGGTGGAGTTCCTAGTAACTCGATTACACCCCACGGCTCCAATTGTGCTAGGACTGCCGTGGCTATGCCTGCACAACCCAGTAATTGACTAGAAGGAACTTTGCCTAACGTTCCAGGACCGAAACGTCCAAATCTCAGCAGCCCTTGCGTCAGAAATTGTCCAACCAGGCGACGAGGTGTTACGATCACTTCTTTTCCATCTTATCTTTTTCCTTATCTCTTGTCTTATCTTTTATCTTTTGTCTTATCTTCTATCTCCCTTATCCTATATCTTGTCTTATCTTGTCACCTGACCTATTATTTATGCTTACTGATACAACATGTGCTTTTCATTTACTTATATTAAACACAGCAGTCTCACAACACGTATACAGCATAATGATCGAGCTTTCATTACTTACACATTGCTTTACTTATGTTCTACTCATGTTTACCACTAACCCAGGGCGTTGGGCATTACTAGGGCGGAGGGTTGTTTACTCGTATATAAGCTGTAGTTACTTGCTGTATTTCCTTAGCTTTGATCTCGTCTATTCTACCTGGTTTAGTCCAGAACTTTGCTTGTTCCCTTTATCGCTCCGCTGTTTGAGGTTTTCTTGAGTGTGACGCCTGGTGACATCCGTTACTAGAACCAGTTGCTGACACGAGGGAGGTACTGAGGAGCTAGGAAGGGGAGTAAACGGCGAAGAAATACACGAAGGAACTCTTCAACCACCTCCTGAAGCTCCGCAACCACCTCCAGAAGTTCCTCAACAACCTCCTGAAACTCCGCAACCACCTCCAGAAGTTCCTCAACAACCTCCGGAAGCTCCCCTTAGAGCTCCAAGGACGGGGGTGAAACTAGAGGAAGTAAAGGACGAAGAGTACGAGGCAAGTCAACCAGGTCCACATGAGTTATTCCCCTCGGACAAAAATCTAGGGCCAGACGACCCAATCCTTATGGGGATCAACGAATGGCTAGCATTCGCGAGTGAAAGCACGGAAGAAGAGGTGGAGGAAATCCTCGAGGCTGGACGATCCACCATGGAGAAAGTAACCCCGAAACCAGCGAAGGATTCAGAGGAGGCCTACCAAAAGTGGAAGAGTAGGGACACGGAACGATCCTCCTCCTGGCCTGGAGCTAAGCAAAAAGTCCGGTGGAGGCAGAAAAGGAGGGAACATGGACCTTATCCCAACCTCCCCACCTTAGACATTGAAAGCCTGAACATATCCAAGATTCCTTCAAGGTCTGGTCTAACTCCCAAGGGTTACCACTGATAGGAACCTTAGTGGATCAACTACGGAAGGCGAAGATCTTCACAAAGATCAACCTCCGCGCAGGATACAACAACGTCAGGGTAGCCCAGGGACACGAGTGGAAGACTGCATTCTGAACTCGGTATGGGTCATTCAAGTACCTGGTAATGCCCTTTGGGCTCACGAATGCTCCCTCCGTGTTTCAATTCTTCATGAATGAGATCTTTCACGATATGGTGGACGTCTGTGTGGTGATTTATCTGGACGACATACTAATTTACTCAGACGACGAGGAGTCCCATGTGGAGCACGTCAGAAAGGTCCTGGAACGATTACGGGCCAACCACCTCCACGCAAAGCCGGAAAAATGTGCGTTCCATGTCGACACCGTCGAGTACTTGGGGGTGATCATATCACCATTGGGAGTATCCATGGACCCAGAGAAAGTGAAGGCAGTAATGGACTGGCCAATACCAAGGACGGTGAAGGAACTCCAGGCGTTCCTAGGATTCGCAAACTTCTATAGGAGGTTCATAGACAATTATTCGGGAATTACCAAGGTGTTCACAAAGCTCCTACGGAAAGACTCCGTGTGGAACTGGACCCCACAGTGTAGCAGTGCTTTCGAACTGCTGAAATCAGCGTTCTCGGAGGCTCCAGTCTTAGGACACTACAACCCAGACCTACCAGTGGTCCTCGAATGCGATGCTTCCGACTTGGCGATAGCAGGGATCCTCTCACAGCTAGACCCAGAAACGGGCGAGATACACCCTATCACCTTCCATGCACGATCAATGATCTCCGCGGAACTGAATTACGACATCTACGATAAGGAGCTCTTGGCTATTGTGGACTGCTTCAAACAATGGAGGGCGTACTGCGAAGGATCCCGACACCAGATCCAAGTATACTCAGATCATAACAACCTCCAGTACTTCTCCACGACGAAGCAACTGACAGCGCGACAGGCCCGTTGGGCGGAACTCCTCTCGGGATACGATTTCGTCATCAACTATTGACCAGGGAGGTTGGGAGCCAAGCCGGACACACTCACCCGAAGATCAGACATATACCCAAAGAAGGGAGCTCCAAGGGATCAAGTATTAGCGGGGAGGGAAAGGGTACTCATACCTCCAGAACGTCTGAACGCGACCATCCTCATGAACGAAGACCTCCTAGTAAATCGAGTGAGGGAAGCTCCAAAGGATACAAGTATGATTGAAGCATTGAAGCGGATTGCATGGCATGAGGAGGAATCTCTCATTTGGGAGGATGGGCTGATAAAGAGGGGAGGTCGTATATATGTCCCAGACGTTGGAACACTACGAAGGGAGGTTCTACAGTCATACCACCACCATAAGTTGAGGGGACACCCGGGGGAGAAACGCACCAAGAAGCTTGTAAACCAACTGTTCTTCTGGAAAGGGTTGTCCAGGGACGTGAACTACTATGTGCGGAGCTGTCACTCATGTCTGAGAGCGAAAGCCAGTCGATCCAAACCATGCGGGAACCTCCGCCCACTGCCAATCGGTCAACGACCTTGGTCCTCGATCTCCCTTGACCACATCACACAGCTCCCAGCCACGGTGACACGCCTAAATTTTGGCTAGACGTCTATGCTGTGAATTGTGACATTTTCACATATAGATTTGTATCGAGAGGACTGTAATTGAGACCCAGATTGACAGTCAAAGTCAATACTGAATCAGTCTAATAAGTTGAAGGGACCATATACCCATACTACCACCAGTTGGTTAGTTTACCCATCCCCGATACTACCTTCGGATAACAGTCTACCTGTTTGTCAAGCAGGATTATACCAGACTCGGACTACATCCGAAGGATGACCATTCATGTATGACATACCAAGGGTATTCTTATTGGACCTTACACTGGCAGGAGTTTGGAAGAACTTACTCAAGTGACCATGAACCGAGGATTGACCCGAAATGACTTTCTAGAACTCAGGAATTATCAAATACTCTTTCTAGAACGAGATCATGCATTAATCTAAAAGACTGTGATTTAGTCTAATAGACCAATACGGTTGCATGATTGAGGAAAATGACTAGAAGAACGATTGAAGTACTGCGAGGCTCCGAAGACATATCAAATGAATGTCAAAGAGTCCTGACATGGAAAATATTGAAGAATGCAATTAAAATGAATACTATGCGTAACTCCCTTGATAGAGTATAGGCACAATGGGTGTCTATTGAAAGAGAGAAGCAATTAGTTTAATCCAGATGAATCAGATTGATAGGATTAGAATTGAGGAGAGCTGATTTGCCTCCGGACGAGGTGACAAACGATCGAAGTAAGTGTTGAACAGCAATGACAGTTGAGCACCATTCGAGTCATTCTCCAAAAACAATTAAATTAAATGAATATCGAAGTACCTACCTATGTTTGGAGGTATACTAGAATCTTGGAACCAATATGGGCCAAATAAGGACATGTAGATTCAAATTAAATGGTATCTGACTGAGTGTAGAAGTTTCCTGGCAGTTCCAAATGTTTATTGTATTAAATTAATTTGTACTGTGCGACTCTATATTCTGTAGGTATAAATAGCGATCCGATGTATCTGGAATACAAGTGATTTTGGGACGACGTTGCAGTGCTAATCCGTAAAAAGGAAAGACACACTCCTGCCAGACTGAAACCTCTTCGCTAGCAGCCATTTGGGCCCGGCACTTGTGAGTATAGGAACGTCGTGTTCTGCTCCTTGTGACTGCGAGAAGTATATCCAGTTGTTGGGTATCCTTCGAACTTAAGATCAGTCGTTGGTCTTAAGGGCAAATCATGCTGTGTGGTTGTGCCAGCACATAGTTCTAGCCCTCCGTAGGGGTCTGTGTGTTTCAGTTTTAATTTACTTTGATTCAAACCCCCAATTCTTGATATACCCACATCAATACAATCAAAGCACAAACCGTGCTGAATCTACCTTGATCAAAGGAATATATCGAATCCTTAGAACGATTCAAATTAATTGATTGAAGCTTCTTACTTAGCTCTCAAAGCTTTGCGGAACCTTTGCCAACGCTACCCCTTGCTATTAAATAAATTTGATAGCAGTGAACTCGCATATTGTGTATTAGATTGGTTGGTTGGAGTGCCCATTTGATTCCTTCCTTTCTCTTTCACACAAAAACGAGGCAAGCTCGTTAATGGCAGGTCCAGAAAAATACGACGCCATCCTTGTGGTAGTCTGCGGACTCACGAAACAAGCTATATATGTCCCTTGTCATACTACGGATAATGCGGAGAACTTCGCTAACCTCTTCATAACACACGTCTTCTTGAAGCACGGGATGCCCTCCGATATAACTTCAGACTGGGGCTCCCTCTTCATATCCCAGTTCTGGAGGGAGCTTTGTAGAGCACTAGGGATCGAATCCCGCCTATCCACTGCATATCATCCCCAGACAGACGGACAAATGGAATGAGTAAACCAATCTGTGGAGGCATACCTTCGGATCTATTGCTCCTATGACCAGGACGACTGGGACCTCCTCCTACCGATGGCTGAATTCGTATACAACAACACCCCAAACACAACGACCAGTGTCTCACCGTTCTTCGCCAACAAGGGATACCATCCAAAGTTGTCTATTACGCTGGAGGAAGTACAAGGAGCGGAGGTTAACAAATACGCGTCCGACCTCAAGGAACTACATGTGTACCTCCAGGAACGAATTCGGGTGGCTAACAAGGCCTATGCAAAGTACGCGAACCAAAAACGCCAGGAGGCCCCGGACTGGAAGGAGGGGGATCACATTTGGTTGAATATGGAGAACGTCAGGACTAGACGACCTATGAAGAAACTAGATCACAAGTGGACGGGTCCCTACTCAATCTTGTCAAAAGTGGGGAGTCATGCGTACCAATTGGACCTCCCGGGGGACCTCCACAAGATTCATAATGTCTTCCATGTCGACAGGCTGAAACCTCACTTCCATGATAAGTTCAAACAACGGAACTCCCCACCTCCCCCAGTCTTTATAACAGGAAAGACGGAACACTTCGTTGAAAGCATCCTAGACTCAAAACCAATAAAGGGGCGACCAGGGGAAATAGAATACCTGGTTAAATGGGAAGGGTACGGTGACGAATTCAATTCCTGGGTAGGATGGGAGGGTATGGTGGGCTTGATCGAGCTCCCACGTAGCTGGCACAAGAAGCACCCAAGGAAACGGCAGCCGTCGCGTCTGCAATGGGCTTTGCTAGAGCAGGAAGCACAGGAAGACAAAGAGGAGGACTGGGAAGGTAGGAGGGAGTAACGGTGCTGAACGAGGACAACGAAGACACGACAGGGGCGATAACCCCACGACATTCATGACTAACTAACAATAGCTCGCATCGGGAGGTTCACCCGACCTGGTGCAGCACGATTTCACTCTTATTAAGTTTCACCTAGCACAAACGACGCTCACATTAACTGATAATAAAAGACAACAAAAAAGACATTTCAAATTTCTATGATTTATCGATAAGGATCTAATACAAAAAAGGACACGAAATTACTACAAGGGTTCCTCCTTGGGGACAGCATCCATTCCATCCGCCTCCGAGACCCGAACGCGACGAGATTCCTCCGGCTCGTACAACTCGTCGTCATCCCTGGTAAGATCAATGGCTAGATTTGCTACTGAACCAAAGAGGGGAGGAAGATGAGGAGAAGGAGGAGGGGGAGAAGGGGAGGTCGGGGAATCTTGGTCAGGGAGGAACAGAGGAACATGAGAGGGAGCTGGGGGAGAAGGAACACCTTCACCTACAACAGAGGTGGGCTCGTCCGATGGCACTGGAATGGGCATTGGGGTATCAATTATATGGTGAAGGTACTCCAGAATTAACCGCTCCCATATGACGGTCAACTGGTCAAGACTCGGAATGGCGGGGACAACATCGTCCCACCTTCCAGCACCATCACGATGAGGAAAAGCGGTCGTTAGCGCCAACATCCGACGATGGAGAGGTGGCTCCATTGACCCCTCGGGAGGGGCTGCGAAACCGGCATGCTGAGCCACGGTCAGAAAAGGGCCATCATTGTCGAAACGAGAGTGCTCCAACACCAGGCAATGGAGACCCTCATCCTCATCCACTGCATTGTTGAAAAACCATTGGATGCTGCTAATGGACCGCATATAGAGATCCCCATGAATACCCCAAGCTGTTTGCATGTAATCGAGAGCAAGTCGGAAATTGTGGGCAACAACATCGAGATTATCAGAGTCTAAACCACGCCGGAGGAAGGCGACGACCGCCTCAATGATGGCACCGATATAACGACTGTGATGATGGAGGACAGTGGCGGGATCGGAACGATAGAGGCAGTGTGCAAAGGTGGCGACGCATCGAAGGTCCTCATTGGCCCTCTTGAGGTCCCCCTCCAGTTGAGAAAGGGGAGGTAGAACCACCTCGTAGAAACCCTCGTCCGGATACTCCTTGATCATCTGCTCCACGAAGGCAGCACGATCTCGAGTACAATGTATCTCCTCCCGGAACTCCTCCAAGCGACGATACTGATGGGTCGCCAAAGCATTGGTCTCGTCCACCAGGCCCTGTTGCTGCAGTAGAGCTGTCTTCAACTCGGAACCCTTATGGGAAGCAGTGGAGAGCTCCCCCACTGCGACGTCGCGATCCCTTTTTACAATGCGGAGCTCCTCCTCCAACACTTGCAAACGCTGAACAAGGGTCTACAAGAGAGGAAGTCAAATTAAAAGGGAAGTGAATACCAGTTAAATCACAACTTACCTGACCAGGAAACACCGACAAAGCCCTGTCCAGTGCATTGAACTGGTCCAACACAGTACGATACTCGACCTCGTGCCGAAGGACCTCCTGGCTGGAGGACCGAAGTTGTTCGACCTCCCGCTGATGAGCATCGAGGGCGTGGGACATGTCCCGAAGAGCAGTGGTCAGAGAAGAATTCTCCCGCTGAGAATTGGCAAGCTGGGACTCTAGTGCTCGAACCTGAGCAAGAAGACGCTGATTCTCAGCGCAATAGGGATGAGCGTTGAGAGTGCGGGGTACCAACGACGAACGCGAAGTGGGTGGCATGTTGGAAGGAAGGGGGTCGGACCCAGTACCCTTTATAGGCAAAGTAACAGGGGAAGGGGAATCAAACCGCTGAACCACACCGGACTGGACCTCGGCAGCAGCTGCCAACTGAACCAAACCACTGGGACCCTGCATGGGTTTGTCCCTGACAGATACCTCCATGGAGGAGGGAAGGGCGCGAGGGAGAGCAGGAGTGGAAGTGGAGGCTGCCAGCGAACGACCTGGAGGAACCATCAGTCGAATACGACTGGGAGACTCCTGAGCTGCCCCCTCCACAGGGATCCTATGACGGGAACGCTTTTTGGGACCGTCCGACCGAATCTTTTTGCTGGAAGGACCAGCCATGGGCAAAGGGGAACATTCGCGCTTGCATTTAGCCGCGACAACTGCCTCACCCTGTTGCAAGGAGAGGAAAGCCTGCAACTCTTGCTGGTCAGCGTCAGCGGTGTCCTGATCGTCAAGCATGTTCAGTTCCAAGAGGATGGAGGTCGAGGAGGTGCGAGCATGAAGGGCAGCACCGTAGCGACGCCAGGTACCCAAAGGAACACCCCATGTCGATTGATGTGCAGGAGTTCCGTGGAGCTCCAGAAACCTACGACTGTATGCAATATCTTGACTACAGCGACAAGCGAAATACCGATACCGGAGGATCTTCCCCAGACTACAAGTCTTCTTCGCGGAACAATTGGTACATCGAGGGGAGTTCGGCAGAACCTTACATTTACCCGGAGACTTCACACAGTTGGAACAAGAGGAAGCTACCTCCGCCAAGAGAGGCCATAAAGGGTCGTCCTGACAGTAGCCTGATAGCGGCTTGCCAGTATTGAAAACCGCCTCGAACAATTGGAGTTGGGGACGAGACGGCGACTCAAGGGTGAACGCCAGCTGGTCCGTTTCGACCTCCCCATCAGATTCAGGAGTCGGAGAAGGTACCTCCCCCAAAGCGGTAAGGGTAGGTAACGAAGGGGATGGTGTGTGAGAAAGACATCGAGCAGGTGGAGAGGACATCGCAGTTAGATGAGTTTTGACTCGTAGAACTGGGTGGTGAAAGAGAGGGAAAAGGAAGTACCTGATGGACTTCAACAAGAAAATTTTCGGGTACCATGTGAATGTCAGGTGACTTCCCAGAAAATGCGCCTACCCATCGCGAGGGTGCAAAGGGGTTACAAGGGGGGGTAATGTCATGCCTCGGCTACAACCAGACCAGCCCCAGTACCCCCAGTATCCGCCACACGTTGTCATACTTCCTACCCACCTTCTGTACCTCCTCTGCACCTCCCCAAGCATTACCATGCACCTCCCCAAGTATTCCTGATATAACTCCCCAGACGACCTTCACCCCGACGCGCATACAAGATCCTCCTAACCGCTAACCCCTTTTAGTACTAATCTCGATTACCTCCCTCCCTCAATTAGCTGCCTCATGTCTCCAGATGTCCTCTTGTTCACTTCCCGTACCTATTTAAGTAGCGCCGCATCGTCCCGAAGCCCCAGCTTGGTATATTTTGAACACACCCTTTACATAGGTCCAGTCCCTGTCCCTTTGTACCTGCTAACCGTACGGATATCTCTTTACTCTCTGATTTCTTATCTCTGTTTCACTCTATTCTTGTCTACTGTTTCGACGATCGTCTACACGATCCAATATACGCTTTTATTTCATGTCTAAGCAATCCGAGTGAGTCTCCGAGCTCCCTCAAACAATACTAAAGCTCCCCAACGCCTAACGCCTTGGAGAGCTAACCTCCCCAACACCTCCTCGAGCTCCCCCATTGCTCCCTAAGCTACCGGATCTCGATCTAGGTAACACTGAAGCCGCTTCCTATGTCGAACTACGTACCGCTTCGCCGTTACAACCTCCCACACTCGAGGACGTCCACCCTTGATCCCAGTCCCCAGGAACCTACCCTCCTGGGCATATATCTTCTCAGGAGCTTAGACACTCCATACCCAATTCCAATACGACCTATTCGATCCTATATTGATGTTCTAGCAAGTACAACTCCTACCACGCAATACTACTAGGTTCCGTACCTCCATCTTCCCTACCTACACCTTAGGGACCTCCTCCAGGGTCACACCTCTCTGTCTTATCAACTACTAGGTCATTCCTGTCCTCGGTCGCAGTTCCCGTAGCTCCCTTTGAGCTCCAGCCTGCTCCTAGCATGCTACAACATAAACTCTTTATACCAAACCCACCCTAAGACCTATTCTGACCCAGGTCTTACACTGGCACGGTTACGCGGTGTACATGATCTTAACAGTTTAGTTAAACTCAATCCGTTAACGTCGTACTGACATATCATTTTATATGCCTCCGAAAACCCGAGCTCAATCTAGAGCTAATTCCGAAGAAACCACTTTCTTCACCACTGCCCAATCCTTCGCCCCTTTCTCCGAATCAATTTCTGCCATCGGTCAACCACGTCGCCATAATCGCGGTTTCGGTCCAGCTACAGTTCCTACTATGTCAACTCTTCCTGAAGCCATGGAAGAAGACCAACAATTCGAGTACAGCACCTTGTATACTGGTGATGGACAACCTGTCCAAGTTTTGACCCCTTGCCGTGGACAACCCCCCGTGGTCGCTCCGGCTTGGGGTCAGTCTACTACTCGGATTGAATCTCCAATCCTCCAAGCCATAGCTCGTTGTACTGGAAAACAACCTCATGTGAGGCCCTGGCACAGAAGGCCTGCTCTGGTCTTACCCAGACTGGGCCTAAGCGAAGGCGGTAGCCGCCTAGGCCGTACAAGGAGGTATGGGAAGTGCCAATACTGGTGAGGGGAGCCTAACCAGAGGTAGTTGTGGAGCTTGGGTAGACCTAATAGAGGGTCCTAGAGGTGTAGAACGTAACACGTAACCACCGCTTCGATGTGGAGGGGAGGTGTAGCCAATACGAGTGGGAAGCTGTGGGGAGCTTAGGGAGCAATGAAGCGGAATTGGGAACCTAATGGGAGGTTCCGAAGGATGAAGGACGAATTGTAGAGCCTCAACGTAGATGGTGAGTCGAAGGAGAGGCGTAGACAATACGAGGATTGACAGAAACAGGCCAGAGATGGGAAACAGAGAAGAGAAATAGAGTTGAGGTGAGACAGAGATAAAGGAAACAGATAATGAGGAAATATATGATAGTTGAGACGTGTCAGGCCCTGTTAGCAAGTACTAGTAGACTGTACTAAAGGGACCAAGCCAGGTAGGAAGAGTTTCCAGGTAAGATTTGACAATAACACGCTGGGGAGCTCCGAGGGGAGTCCCCAGCCTATATACTGTACATGAGGCTGTCAGGTACATATGTCATGTGGCTACTGGAGTGACAGGTAATATGTATCATGAAGATCGTAAGGATGGTGCATAGAATATCGGAAACATGTACAAGTGATGAACCGGAGCTCTGGAAAGGAAAGAGAAAGGTCTGGAGAAGCAAGGCATGACACCTCAACGTCGTGCTGCTTCAGAATCTCCTTGTGACCCGCCTCCTCACTTTGATTTGGACACTGGCGATCATGACAATCAAGACACTCCTGTTGACCCCGACGATCCGGGCGCCAACAATAATCACGACAATCTGGATAACGGCTCCGGCGGTTTACCGCATGGTGAGCCTGGTGACCCCAGTGGACCTGGTGGACCTGGTGGACCTCGTTTCCCAAACTCTCCTGACACCCCCAACGAGCAACGTGCTATGTTGGAACTCCTCTTGGGATTCAAGGGTTCCATTGAAACCCTCGGTACCGTTCTCGCCATCCCTCTGACAGCTCTGAATCCAAGAGCAAGGTCAAGGAGCCAGAGGTATTTGACAGTTTGGACCCCCGAAAACTCAAGACGTTCTTCGTCAATCTCGCCCTGGTCTTCAATGACTGTCCCAAGTATTTCACCAACCAACGGAAGGTGAATTATACTCTTTCCTATCTCAGTGGGTCAGCCAAAGAATGGTTTGTCCCTGATATCCTCAACCCGGACCTCGACTTGCTGCCGGCATGGACGTCCTCCTTCAAGGCCCTTGTAAAGGAGCTTCAGGACAATTTCGGCATTTATGATGCCCAAGGCGAGGCCGAAGATTCTCTCAGTAATCTAAAGATGAAGGAAATCGAGAACATCCGGAAATACAACATCCAGTTCAACACCCTGGCTGCTAGCACCAACTGGGATTCTGCTGCCCTGAAATGGGCTTATGGACGAGGTTTGGCTGAATGCATTAAGGATGAAATGGTGTGTTTGCCCGAGCCGGCGACACTCACCGACTATCGTCAAGAAGTACTTCGTATTGACAATTGCTATTGGAAACATGAAGAAACTCGAAAGCATGAGGCTGGTAAGCCTTTTATTGCTCGGAACCCAAAGAAGGGTTCCTCAGACTTTAAGACTGGTTCTACTAACCAGCAACACAACTCTCAGCCATCTGGCTCTTCGGCGCCGTTCATGCCAAAGCCTAAACCCTTCTCTGGAGATAAACCTAACAACAATGGTAAGCCCCAGAATTCTTCGAATTCCAGCCACTCCGGCAGTCAGTGCCCCGCGTTCAACCATCTAGGAGCAGATGGTAAGGTACTTTCCTCCGAATGGGAAAGAAGGATGAAGAACAACCTTTGTCTCTTCTGCGGTGGTAAGCATCAGATTGCTGACTGCAACAAGGGAAAGGCCCGAGAATCGAAGGGCCGCGCTGCCGGGGTTGAAGAAACCCCCGAAGCAACTATTGAAGTTGTGGAAGAGGATTTGGAAAACTAATCCGCAGCTCTTGTTCCCCGGTACAAAACGGGAGCTGCGTTGATCATTCATTATCTTCTAAACCCATTACTGATATGGCGAATATTGCCATTCGGTTTCCTTCCAGCGAGCTGCTCCTATTGCCCTTTTATGTTACACATTTAGATTCATCCTGTAAAGCAGTATTAGGTTACAGTTTCTTATCCCGCTACAATCCGTTTTGATGCAAAGGTCGCTGTTCCGCTACCGGAACCTTCGCCGTTGGTTATACCGACAATTTTGGAGACCCCTCCCAGGGACTCACTTTGCTCTCGCTCTCGCTCCCGCTCTCGGACTTCACGGGCCAAGCCCCTCTTGTCCAAATTCCCTTTTGAACCCATCTATTCGTATCCTACGGTCTCTCAATTCGCTGCTCAGCTGGAAACTCCCGAGGTTGACATTGCACTCGTTAGTGCTGCAGTCTTTAACAGGGTGTTACGATCACTTCTTTTTCATCTTATCTTTTTCCTTATCTCTTGTCTTATCCTCTATCTCCCTTATCCTATATCTTGTCTTATCCTGTCACCTGACCTATTATTCATGCTTACTGATACAACATGTGCTTTTCATTTACTTATATTAAACACAGCAGTCTCACAACACATATACAGCATGACAATCGAGCTTTCATTACTTACACATTGCTTTACTTATGTCCTACTCATGTTTACCACTAACCCAGGGCATTGGGCATTACTAGGGCGGAGGGTTGTTTACTCATATATAAGCTGTAGTTACTTGCTGTATTTCCTTAGCTTTGATCTCGTCTATTCTACCAGGTTTAGCCAGAATCTTTGCTTGTCTCCTCCATCGCTCTGCTCTCTAAGCTTTCCCTGAAGTGTGACACCTGGTGACATCCGTTACTAGAACCAGTCGCTGACACAGGGCCTGCAAGGACGCTGGTATGGAACCTATTCTTCTTCGTGCTATTCACTCAGAGGTTGCGGCCCGTGCCGCCGACCGCTCCCCCATCGCTCCTACTGTTCCTCCACATCCTCATTCTATCCCAGCAGAGTACGCAGAGTTTGCAGACGTCTTTGACAAGATTGCTGCAGATTCACTCCCTGAACACAGACCCTATGACCTGAAGATTGAGTTGGAAGAAGGCGCTTCGCCGCCTCTCGGTCGTATTTATCCTTTGTCTGAAAAGGAGCTAGTCGCCCTTAAGGACTCTATTGACAAACAGCTGGCTACTGGTACCATCACCCCATCTTCCTCGCCTCATGGCGCTCCGGTACTCTTTGTTCCCAAGAAGGACAGGAAACTTCAGCTTTGCGTGGACTTCCGCGGTCTCAACTGTATCACCAAGAAGGACTGCTACCCTCTGCCGTTGATCTCGGATTTCCTTGACGCTCCGAAACGAGCTAAAATCTATACCAAATTGGACCTTGCCCATGCTTATCACCTAGTCAGAATAGCAGAAGGTGACGAATGGAAAACCACCTTTTGGACCCGCTACGGCTCTTACAGATGGAAGGTCATGCTGTTCGGCCTTACGAATGCACCTGCTGCTTTCCAATGTTTTGTTAATGACATTTTCTCTGACATGCTAGATGTTTGTGTCATCGTCTACCTCAACAACATTCTGATTTACTCCGACACACCGGAGGAACACCAAGAACACGTCAAGGAAGTTCTTTGGCGGTTACGGAAACATCGGCTTTACACCAATCCTGACAAATGTGAGTTCAATATGGATACCGTTGAGTACTTGGGTTACATTCTTTCTCCTGATGGATTGACCATGTCCAAAGAGAAAGTACAGACCATTCTGGAATGGCCTGTTCCTAGGAAGGTTAAGGACATTCAGTCCTTTTTGGGTTTCTGTGAAATTCATGCCCAACCACTAACACAAAATCCAACTGAGCCAAAAGGCTACTATGACAGGATAATTGTCATAGGTGGTTGGGACTATATATACCACATGTATTAAGACCTCTCTGCATAATCTTAACAGTGCCCCCCCTTTAGGCACTGAACCCTTGAAGTGCAATTGAAATTGGCCATGGAAGACCCGAAAGATTGGACATGGAAGTCCCAGAATTGGTGAGAAGAAATCACCCGAATGGAGATGAAACTCCGAAATTGCCACTTCAACAGGTCACATGCTTAATGTACAGCACAGCCCCAAGGGTTTCCCAGGCCCTTTAAGCCACCTGATCAAAGAGCTGCCTAAGAGGTAAACTGAGAGCAGCCCGGTTTGAACTGGTGACCTTGGGATCCTGTCATACTGTGAAATTCATGCCCAACCACTAACACAAAATCCAACTGAGCCAAAAGGCTACTATGACAGGATAATTGTCATAGGTGGTTGGGACTATATATACCACATGTATTAAGACCTCTCTGCATAATCTTAACAGTTTCGCAAACTTCTATTGTCGTTTTATTTATAATTATAGTGATATTGTTGTACCAATGACTCAGCTTACCCGGAAAGGCGCTCCCTGGATCTGGGACAACAACTGTCAAGAGGCTTTTGAAAACCTCAAAATTGTGTTTACTTCTGTGCCTATTCTCGCTCACTGGGAACCCAACCGTCCTATCATCGTGGAAACCAACGCTTCCGACTACGCCATTGCAGCAATTCTCTCCATCCAGACTGTTGACAGTGAAATTCATCCTTTAGCCTTCCTTTCCAGAACTCTTCATGCTGCGGAGCTCAACTACGACACTCACAACAAAGAGCTTCTTGCCATCTTCGAAGCTTTCAAAGCTTGGCACCATTATCTGGAAGGTTCCGGCGATCCGGTGGACATCGTCACCAATCACAAAAATCTTGAGTACTTTTCTACTACCAAGATTCTCACCCATCGACAGTTCCGTTGGTCAGAGTATTTTCACCAATTTAACATGGTAATTCGCTTCTGACCGGGGAAGCTTGGCGAAAAACCAGATTCGATAACTAGACGCTGGGACATCTATCCCAAAGAGGGGGATATCGGCTACGCACAAGTCAACCCTCACAACTTCAGACCTATCTTAACTAATGAGCAACTCACTACTTCTCTTCGAGCTACCTTCTTAGAAGGCCCGATGCTCCGAGCCTCTATCGTTATGGATATCGAAGCTCTGCATCAAGCTATCATTCTCGCTCTTCCAAAGGACCCAAGCTCCGTTGTTGGCTTGGAACTTGCAAAAGATCCTTCCAATGAATGTTGGGGCTTAGGTAGTGATAGATTATTACACCTTGATGACCATATTTATGTTCCTAATCATGGCAATCTTCGCCTTCAAGTTCTACGCTACTTTCACGATCATCCACTCTCCGGCCATTTCGGCCAGAACCGCACTCTAGAAGCTGTACATCATCAATATACCTGGCCCAAGGTCAGAGACTTCATACGTGATTATGTTACTTCTTGCACTATTTGTGGTCGCAACAAGCCTCGCTGCCATCGGCCTTACGGCTTGTTGAAACCTCTGCCAGTTCCGGTCCGACCATGGGATTCAATCTCCATGGACTTCATTGAGCAACTGCCAATGTCGAATGGCTACACAGCTATCCTAGTCGTTGTGGATCGATCATCCAAGCAAGCCATCTTTATTCCAACTTATGACACCATTACTTCCGAACAATTAGCTGAGCTTTTTGTTATTCACATCTTCTCTAAGCATGGTGTTCCTAATCATGTTACTTCCGATTGTGGTTCCGAATTTGTTTCGCGTTCTTTCGGGCTCTCGGTAAAGTGCTCTCCATGGAACTGCATTATAACTCTGGATACCATCCAGAAGCCAATGGGCAGACTGAGCGTGTCAATCAAACTCTTGAACAGTACATCAGGATCTACTGCTCCTATCAACAAGATGACTGGTCGCCTCTACTTCTGATCACCGAGTTCACCTATAACAATGCTCCCAATGCTTCCACTGGTATTACTCCATTCTTCACCAACAAAGGATACCACCCAAATATCACTGTTCGGCCCGAGGTCGACATGAAGTCTGATCTAGCCAGAGACTTTGTTGTCAACCTCAATGAACTCCACGTCTTCCTTCAAGAGGAAATCCTTTTAGCTCAATCTTGTTACGGAACAGGCTAACAGGAAAAGAATCTCGCACCCGGAGTTCCCAATCAGCTCCGAAGTTTTTGTTCTTGCTAAGCATATTCGATCTACTCATCTTACTGAAAAATTCTCTGAAAAATATCTTGGTCCTTTCAAGGTCATCAGTCGACCTGGTACTTTATCTTACGAGCTCAAGCTCCCGGATTACCTTCGCCGTATTCATCTGGTTTTCCATGTCTCTCAGCTGGAGCCAGTTACACCAAATCCATTCCCGAATTGTACTCAATCTCCTCCACCTCCAATTGAAGTTGATGGTGAAGAGGAGTACAACGTTGCCGAAATTCTGGACTCCAAGCTGGACAGAAGGTATAAATGTTGTCCCCTATGTTATTATATTCGGTGGGCCGGTTACGAAGGTACTGATGATGAGTTCTCTTGGGTTGCTGCTGACGAACTTGTATCGGCATTCCACGCCCAATACCCTCACAAGCCTGGACCTTGATCACAAAAAACATTTTATTCTTTTCCCCGATTTCGCCATGCTCCGCCAAAGTTTACTTCGTGTGTTTAGAGGGTAAACACAATGATAGCAAATTGAGTGTTTATCCCTCTTTCTTACTTGCTTATTCTGGGTTCTTTAGTTACTGTTTGACTTAGTTTCCATTCACACTTAAACTACTTATACTTCAAACTAATTACTTCTTATGCCGCTTCGCGGCCCATTCGCTTCCCGATTTCAAAACGCAATAACATTTTTTTTACAAGAAAGCAAACAAAAAATTACATGTAGGGAGAACCAAGAGGGCAAGAAGATTACAAAAAGGGCCAGGGAGGCCGATGTTATTCTCCTCTACTCCTCCCTTTCCTTCCTTTCTCTGACCGGGCCTTCTTTGGCGCCAGTTCATCTCTCTCCTCTTCTCCTTCTCCCTCCACTTCCACTTCTTCCCTTTCCTTCTCCATTTCCTCTTCAATCTCCCTTTCCTCTTCCTTGTCACTATCCACTACCCTCCTTCTTTTTTCAATGTTCCCAACGGCCCGGCCTCCGGCAGTTCAGGGGGCGATCTCCTTCTCCTAGCTGCATCCGTTATCAGCCAGTCCAACTTCCGGTTGAAGTGGCAATGGTAGGTATTCGCCTTTACCTGACCATCTCGGAGTTGCCGGTTGTCCGCGAGTAATTGAGCCACCTGGCTCTCAAGGACCGCCAGGCGCTTGCCGGTCGGGTTTGCTCCTCCCTCTCATTTCACCGTCAAAGGTCGTCCGGAGTACGAGCATCATACCTTTGCGTCATGGCAGGGTTTACAAATGATTGAGCTTCTCTTTCCAGCCTGCATCTGGCAAGGAAGTTTCTTGTTTCAGCACCGCTCGCAGGGCGCCCGTTCGTCATCGTCGTCGCCATTGCCACCATCATCCGGATCCTCGTCAATGGGCTGAAAGTCGGATGGTTAGTAAAAGGAGGTTATCCAGAGTTCTGGGTACTCACCGGGGCCCTTGCCTTTCCTTTCCCTTTCTCCTTCCTAATCTCCACTACTGGCCTATGAGAAGACCCCGAACCCTCCCCAAGGGAAGAGCCTCGCTGACTGCGAGCCGTGGCTGCCTCCGCCATCCTCTTCCTTCTCTCCTCTCTTGCCGCAGCCTGCACCCTTTCCTCCTCAGCTACCTTTCTGGCCACCTCCTCTTTGGCCTTTTGCTTTGCAGCTGCCACCGCCGCTGCCTTCTTCTCCTGAGCCCATCTCAGGATTTCCTCCTCATCCTCCTCCAAGTCTTCTTCCTCGAACGGGGCCGGCTGGATAGGTGTTGGAGGTACTCGACGGAATCCCGAAGGGCCAGCGGTGGAAGATGAGGTGGTAGTCGTTTGAGTTTGGCTCATAGACATGTTGGGACTGAGAGGACTTTGGAAAAGTTAGGGCCATAGTGGTGAAACCTGGCCCTTTTTATAGGGACAAAACAGCACACGGACGAGCGAAAATTTTCCTTTGAATTGTGTTTGGTTTACAGGGAACCGGAAAATTTCTTGGATGACTAACAGCAATTCCCGGTACCAACGGCTTTCGAAAATTTTTCTGCTAACTGATAGGATGAATTCCCGATGCTGACGGCTTTTAAAATTTTCCTCTGGTGACTAATCACAACTCCTGATACTAACGGCTTTCGAGGGCTCAAGCCTAAGAGGGGGATACTGTCAAGCCCATGCCTCGGGCCTCCATCTCGCTGCTTGGCATTCCGAAGATCCACCGTTTATTGTAATCTCACTCTTATTGTTCTTTCTCGCTACACATACCCTTTCATTCTAGTCTCTCCTTATTGTCTTTTACTTTACCCTGCAGGTGCTACACGTATAGCTCCTAGTAGTTAGTCTGGCGCTCCGCACCGCTGCGCCGTTCCATAGATATAAATACTGCCTGTACGCTACTGTAGTTCCTCAGTTTAATTATCGACTTAGATTCTGTCACAAAGCGGCAGCGGCGGAGTGACTAAGCGGAGCAGGGAGGCGGAGTGACTTTAAGCAGAGCGATAATGCGGAGCGACTAAGCGGAGCAGAGACAGACTGGTCCCAAGATAATGACAGAGTTATATTAGTATTGTAGTTGTGGGTACTAGTAAGTAAGCACGTACCTGGTCCCAAGATAATGACAGAGAGGTCAAGATAAGGGACCAGGTAGTGGGGGGCTGGCTTTATATACGCAATCCGGTCTGCGGGAACTGACGATGTAATACTGTACAGTTTGAGAATAAAGAAGGTGGCAGAAGCCGGTAGAAGGAGAAGGGTAGCTGATGGATCAGTAATCGATGAAGGGGGTCAGGTGGATCAGTAATCGATGAGGGTTCGACAATGGTGGGACGTGAAAGTGATGGAGTGATGTATCGTACAAATAAGGGCGTAGAGACGGTGAGAAAAGGAAAATGATAGGGGCAGTGTACTTCATGACATTACCCCCCTCCTTATGACCATTGCCCTCGATGGTCAAGCTTTAGCTGCTGAGGGATGTTTCTTGTGGAATGCTCGAACAATCTTTGGCGCGCGGCTAAGGTTGGGTGCTGGTTCCCATGAGTTATGTCCTGCATCGTAACCCTTCCACTTAACCAGGTATTCCAACCTCTTCCACCGAACCCGACTGTCCAAGATCTCCTCAACTTTGTACTCCGGCTCATCTTCATCTTCTAGATATACCGGCTCCGGTGGTGTTGGTATTTGTCCATTGATAGTGTTCCCTTTCCAGGGATAGAGTTTGTCAACATGAAAGACAGGGTGAATGCGGTCAAGGGAGATGGGGAGGTCAAGGCGGTAGTCCAGTGGTCCGATTTTCTCCAGGATGCGGTAAGGGCCGAGTTGTCGATCTCCTAACTTTTCACTGGATAGTTGGAGGTTGATGTCCTCCGCACTGAGCCAAACAAAATTTCCGACTTTGAACTGGTGAGCCTTCCGTTTTCCTCGTTCATATCCTTCTTTCTGTTGCTTCTTCCCTAAGTGCAAGGCGGCCCCTGCATCTTGTCGGGCTTCTCGGAGTATCTGTATGCGGTCATCCACCGCCGGGATCCCGCTGCGCTGTCCAACTGGAATGTTAAACAAGGGGAGGTATCCGTAGGTAAGCTCGAATGGGGACATGCCAAGTGCAGAATGGGTTCGCGAGTTGATTACGAACTCCGCCATGGGGAGATGTTCTGCCCAGTCATCCTGCCGACGACCTACATAGAGTCGAATGTACTTTTCTACTTCTTGGTTGGCGCGTTCGGTTTGACCGTTGGACTGAGGACGGTAGCCGGATGTAAGGTCTGATTTTATTCCCAGTCTAGCGAGTAGAGATCGCATGAGTTTGGCTGCAAACTGAGGCCCGCGGTCAGACTTGAAGTGGAGACGGAAGATTTCCCTGTAGTAGATGTCAGCAACGCCTTCCGCAGTGATGGAGCTAGTGCATGGGAGGGCATGAATTTGTTTCCCATAGAGATCTGTGCAAACGAGGACTGCGTCGTATCCTTGGGAGTTAGGCAATTGCGTTATCAGGTCCACTCCTACCTCTTCCCATAGACCGGAAGGTACGTCTAATGGCTGCGTCACAGCTCGTGGGTGTCGTTGAATCTTTTTGCGTGCGCACGTCTCACATCCCTCTACGTACTTCTCCACAAAGGATCGCAGTGTTGGCCACCAGAAGTGGGTGCTAACTAGATCGAGTGTTCCATGGAGTCCAGGGTGTCCAGCCGTGGGATGGTCATGGCATTGACGCAGTACTTCCGTGCGTAAATCATCGTCCGGGGGTACGTATACTCGTCCTCGGTAATAGACCAGGCCGTTGTCCTCCTCCCATTCGGCGATCCCATTAGCCAAGCACTGTAGTCCATGCTCTTTGACTGTTTTGAGACCTTCCAGTACCTGTGCTTCCCGTTGTGAGGCTTTCCGGATGCGATCCTCTAAGGGGTTCCGTAGGATAGAGGCTGCAATTTTGGTGAAGTGGTTGGGCTTAAGGACCGTCTGCTGTCGATTATCCTCATTGTCTAGTACCTGGTGGGCTGCCATACGAGAGAGAGCATCTGCCTGAGTGTTTGTTCTACCGGGGCAGTGGATCATGTGGAAGTCAAACCGTGAGAGGTATAGAGCCCAGCGAGCTTGTCTACGGGTGAGGTCTTGAGCTGTGCGCCAAAACTCGAGGTTGGAATGGTCAGTGATGATGTCAAATGGCTGGGGTAGTCCCTCTAGGAAGTTCCTCCAGTCCTTCAACGCTTCTATGATGGCTAACATTTCCCGGTCATAGATCTCGTAGTTCCGTTCCGCTGGTTGCATTGAGGCTGATCTGAAAGTGACGGGATGCCACTGGCCATCCTCTTGCTGCTGCATGAGGGCGCCGCCGGTGGCAAAGCCTAATGCGTCTACCTCAATTCGGGTCGGTCTGTCCGGAGTCCACAGGGCTAAGATGGGTGCGGAGATGAAGGCTTCTCTGAGGGTATCGAATGCTTTCTGCTGGGTGTCCATCCAGGTAAAGGATATGTCTTTCCGAGTGAGGTCATTCAGGGGCCTGGCTATCCTTGCAAAGTCCCGGATGAAGCGCCGATAGAAGTTAGCAAATCCGAGGAACCCTCGTAGCTCTCGAAGGTTAGTGGGGGCTGGCCAGTCGCGAACTGCAGCTACCTTTACCGGGTCCATTCTCACCTCCCCTTCCGATATAATAAGGCCTAGGTATTCAATCTGTTGTTGTTCGAATTCGCACTTCTCCGGTCGTAGGTACAGGTCATGTTTCTCGAGCCGGGTTAGTACTTCCCGTACCACTTGTCGGTGCTCCTGAAGGTCACTGCTAAAGATGAGGATATTGTCCAGGTAAACCGCTACCTTTCCAACTGCTATAAGGTCTGCAAATATCGCATTCATGAGTGCTTGGAACGTTGCAGGGGAGTTGGTGAGACCAAAGAACATAACCTTAGGCTCAAACAGCCCTCGTGTGGTTGCAAAAGCTCCTTTCCATTCGTGACCTTCCTTAATTCGAACGTTGTTATACCCCCAGCGGACGTCAAACTTGGTGAAATATCGGGCCCCTTGAAGTCGACTGATAATATCAGCAACCAGGGGGAGGGGGTAGCGGTTCTTCACAGTGTATTCGTTCAGTTTCCGGTAGTCCTGTACGAAGCGGAGTTTTCCATCCTTCTTCTTAACAAAGAAGACTGGGGACGAGATGGGTGATTTAGAGGGAACAATGTAGCCTTTCCGCAGATTTTCTTCCAGGAAGCGATCCAGCTCCTCCTGCTCGTTTAGGGACATGGGGTAGATCTTGGTGCGCATGGTTGCCGGTGCTCCAGGTAAGAGATCGATTGTATGGTCCCAGGGTTGATGAGCCGGTAGTCGTTCGGAGGCAGATTCTGAAAAGACCTTCTTGAATTCACGGTATTGCTCAGGGACCATTTCTGCGAAGGTTTTAACAGGTTTGTCTCGGTTGGCTTCCTCTGCTAGCTGCTGGGAGTAAGTGAATCCCGCCGCACACCAGACTTCCTCGCTCTGTTCCTCTAGGATTCCTGCTTTAACCCATGCCCGACGGGTTTTGTGATTGGCTCGGATTCGGTGTATCGGAGATTCCTTCACCATAGCTGGTTCACTGTCTTCCCGGGTCGCTTCCAGTGATGCCTCAAAATGAGGGGGTTCTGGGTTTGGGAGTTCAGGGATTGGGTTCTCTGTGTTAGCAGCGGCTAGGTGCCGGTATGAAGTCTCCTCGTCTTGGACTTCTTCTATAGTTACTCGAGGGGGTTTTACTGAAAGTCGTCCTTTTTCCCAGTCAATCTCGGGGTTTACCTTCCGTAGCCAGGGGAGTCCCAGGATGATATCCTCTCCGCCTAGATTGGTGATCAGGAAGTCCATCCACCGTTCCTGATTATCTACTGTGAGTGCTAGGCGTGCGAAGTGGGTGATTCTTCCAGCTCGGTTAGGGGTGCCATCAATATTGAACACGTCAATTGGCTTCTGGAGTGGAACACATCTTACACGGTTCCGGGTGGCAAAGTCTTGGTTTAGAAACAGGGCGGTAGCTCCACAGTCTACCATGGCTGCAGTTGTTATACGATGGTTCCTTCCTCTTAGTCTCGCATGAATTCGAAAATGTGGGGAGCTGGAATTTAATTCCCGGATCGACGATATTGTACATGATGGGAGCGAGTCATACGAAGAGGTAGCGAACATAGTAAACTGATTACGGGGTACTCTCGGTGCAGCCGAGGCGGGTACCCTCTTTAAAAACCCTGTTGAAAGCCAGAGGACGAGGAGGACATAGCATTAGCTCGATCAAGTAATTCCCTTATTTGACCAATCTGGTTGGAGAAGTCCTGGTTAGGGGGGCTCGGAGTAGCAGGTACAGTAGCCAGTACGGGAGTTGGGGTCGAGGCGGCAATCTGGACAGATTCATTTGGGAACAGGGAGAAAGGCGCGGATCCCGTAGCTGATATCTGCTGGCGCCGAGGTTGCTGGCGTCGGCCTCGGTCTCATCCAAGTCCCATGAACTTGTCTTGGCAGACTGCTTCCAGATGTCCTCGACGTCCACAGTAGCGGCAGGTAGTTTCTCGGTGGGGGCAGTTTTGCTTGACATGACCTTGAGTACCACAGCCGAAGCATCGTCCCCGCATGCGGGCCAGGAAAGCTTCCCTCGTATTCCCATTACTGGTGTGGGTGGCATCGATATCCATGGCATGGGGGTCGGCAGGGGTCACATAGGAGCGGGTAGGTCCAGCGCTTCGACCAGTCAGGGTGGGGTCATGCAAGTAGACATCCACTGATACAGCCCGTGTGATGGCCTCCTTGAGGGTTTGAGCAGCTCCTTGACCAATGTTTACCGTGATCAGATTCTGTCGTATCTCCGGAAGTAGGGCATAGTAGAAGCGTTCCTTTAAGTCAATGTCAGACATCTCAGTCCGACTCCCAATGTCCTGGAATTTCTGAGCAAACTCTGCTACCGTCTGCCCTTTACCCTGCTTCAGGGATTGGATCGCGTTACGGGCTTCCATACCTGGGTCTATCGATTCAAACCGCTGGCGGAATTCTGTGAGAAACTTCTGCCAATCGCCTTCAAAAGGGGGATTCTCCGCATCGAAATTCAACAAATGGGGAGTTGCCCAGTCTCCAGCACCTTCTGTGAAGAAGCCTAAAGCCGATTTAATAAGCTTTGCCTGACTGTTGGAAAGATCAGGCTGTTCTGATGCCCAGTTCTGGAACTGAGCTCTAAAACGTCGTGCTTCGTTACTGTCTTTACCCTTGAATACCTCGGGTTTGTTCATGCTAGACTTGGAGGATGAGCGTTCCTCCATGGCTGTAGCAAGACCGGCTACTTGTTTAATGAGCTGAGTCATGAGATCTTCTGCAGAGGCGGGTGGGGCTGGTGTGACAGGCGGAATGGGAGTCGACATGATAGGAGTAGGCAATCGGGGTTGGGGAATGGGCAGGAAGGTTATATTGCTCACAGTAATCGGCTCTTGGATTGAGTTGGGAAGGGCGTTGGGGCAAGGTTGAGACTGGCAATCGCGCCAATTTTCGTTGTTGTTGTGGGCGTGGTGCTGATCTCTGGTGTCAAGTGCGTGTTGGAGAGCAGAGCAGTCTATAAGGGCAGCGGGTGTTTCAGAATCGGGCGGGACTGGGGAAGACGTGGTGTCTATGGATCCTGCAAGGACAACCTTATCGGTAGGCTGTCAGTGCAGTAATGGATCTTGACCTAATGTCACAAAGCGGCAGCGGCGGAGTGACTAAGCGGAGCAGGGAGGCGGAGTGACTTTAAGCAGAGCGATAATGCGGAGCGACTAAGCGGAGCAGAGACAGACTGGTCCCAAGATAATGACAGAGTTATATTAGTATTGTAGTTGTGGGTACTAGTAAGTAAGCACGTACCTGGTCCCAAGATAATGACAGAGAGGTCAAGATAAGGGACCAGGTAGTGGGGGGCTGGCTTTATATACGCAATCCGGTCTGCGGGAACTGACGATGTAATACTGTACAGTTTGAGAATAAAGAAGGTGGCAGAAGCCGGTAGAAGGAGAAGGGTAGCTGATGGATCAGTAATCGATGAAGGGGGTCAGGTGGATCAGTAATCGATGAGGGTTCGACAATGGTGGGACGTGAAAGTGATGGAGTGATGTATCGTACAAATAAGGGCGTAGAGACGGTGAGAAAAGGAAAATGATAGGGGCAGCGTACTTCATGACAGATTCCCTTTCTATCTCAGTCCATCTCTTAAGTCTTCAGGCTCATTACCTCGAAGCTCTCTCTATAGCCTTTGGACTTATAAGTTCTTTGGCTTGCTCCTCATTACCGGCGATACCGCCGCTCTGACTTGGCTGCTACTGGTCTCTCTCTTCTGTACTCTCGACCTCCGGGGACTAGCGGCGTAATGGCGGTGTTGTTAATAACTTCACTACTGTCCCACTTGACTCCCACACTTAGACACCCTGTGACCTCTGGCACGGTTACGCAGTGTACATGATCTTAACAACGGGTACGTATGCATGAACCTCCGAGTACATATAACCAAGCAAGACAGTGTTATTATCTTATACTATACAGTTCATACATATCACAAGCACCGGCGCGCGTAGACTCCCTCAGTTGCTCGACAGACAACTGAGACTACACTAACAGATGAGTTTATTTTGAGCAACTTCTTGGAATCGAGTGAACATCGGGGAACCAAGTTTCTGTCAATAAATTCTGAGAAAGGATAATTCTCGTGTGATTCTCACATGGGTCAAGCTGCCCAGCTACTAGACTCGAACCAGTCTGCTGCTGAGAAGCGATATGCGGAATCACTTTCTCGGCAGAGAGACTGGAACTTAATCTCTATTTACAGTTTACTAAAATTGATGTTCAGGACACGCCTTTTCGAAATTTTGTTGAAGTCAAAAGAAGCACGTGATAAAAACCCGACCTGCCAAAAGTGCCGGATTAAATGACACCTTTGAGCGCCAGTTTCCAAAGTGTCAACATCCGAAGCTACTGGCTCGAGTCTACCCAGCTACTTACCGGAGACCCACGGCATCATGTTACAACCTGCGATTGTCCTCCGGAGAAAAGAGGTCTAAAGAGGTGCGGCCTCCGACGAATGATTTTGTGACGAGGGTGAGTACTTGAGTCCTTGAGCTTGACTCGTGACACAACCAACACTCTGAGCAACGCTGTCCTTTGTGTCTAAAGAATCGACAAGTTCGAGCAGGAAAACCGGAGAGAGATGACTTTGGGAAGCATCATGGATAATCAGCGCCACTTTTTGTTCCGTCGTGCGACACCTGCCACCCGAAGGAAGTATATGTTACATATAAAAATGTCATCAGTTGGCGTCCGTCCCTTCATCCCCCTTCTCTTCGAATACCCACCAAACCGCTGGTCGGTCCTTTCTGCACCTTATTCACATTCTTCCCCCAATTGCATAAAAAGACGTTGATCGTTCAACTACAATGCAACTCACTTATCCTTCGAAATTGCACACTTTCACTCGCACGATCGGTTTTCTCTTCATCGCGATTGGGACTGTAGTGAATATCGCTGTACCTATTCAAAGTTTTGATGCCGTGAGTCAAATCTTTCTTTTCGCCGGGCACTTACTTACTTTTATCCTTGTGTTCGAGACACAGCATCCCTCGCTCAACGTCTCCAATGATGAGTTCTCTTCCAGCTCAAACAGCTCCAACTCAACGTCAATCTACCCCAGGATGGATGCAGTTCCAGGCTACACAGACCTCCCTCTCCAAACAAAACCCATTGAAGCATGTGTCACCATCCACAGTGTCTCCCCACTCCCTGCAGATACCCAGAAATCCCTCGAAGCCGCTATCGAGGAACTACTAAAACCCATGATTCCTGTCATCACCAAAGACATTCAGCGCGGGTTTAAAAAAGTCGTGCCGAATCTGAACATCAAGGATTTCCCGAATGTCAGTGAAATCCCGGTGACCAATGTGCAGTACAAACAACACACCTCGCCGGAAGGGATGTATGCCTTTGATCTGGGAGTGAGGGGGAAGTTGGATCTTCTGCATGACGGAGAGCGGTGCAACTTGCCTGATTGCGGATGCTACAATGTGAAGAATGCATTGGGATCCTCGTATTATGGGGAGATCAGTCAGGCGTGTGTGAAGGATAGGAAAAAGATATACACAGGATTTATTGGGGGGAATAACATGGAGACTGGGGTCATGGATAAGTTGGTAGAGTTTCAAAATGGGGAGGTCAGTCTAATCACTTGTTGATTTACGAATCGGTAGAACTCACTAGATACCTGAAAACTTCTCACTTACTAGCGCATTCTCCCAAAGAAATCCGTGCTTTCGCGCGTAAAGGATCGCCTGACAAGTAACAAAGTTGGAGGATCCTCATCGTCATCTTCATGATGTACTCAAGTGTACTGTACTTATCTGAGTTTTGAGTCACCGCAATTCCCGACTCTGTTCACATAGTCCCTTGCAATTCATTTTGACCAGTTTTGTTTATGGATATTCGTAATGTGTAGTAACGAATATGGAGTTGTTTGATGTGTTGAATGCGCACAGTAAGCATCTTTGCTTCACTATACCCACTACAATTCCGGGAAGAGATGGTATACCATTCAACTTAAAAGGCTCTGATCAAGCCCGGATAAGCGCAGACGAGGACTGCTTTTCCTTGCCCCGGCCGGGCTTTCCCTTGCTTTCCCTTTCGCTCTATCAAGATGCGAGGCGACGACGGAAGTCACAGAATGCTCAAAAAACATATGTCCAGGCACACAAGTACTCACAGCTAGTTTCACGGTTTCAGCTATAAAATCAACTCTAATGCGCAGACCTGTTCAGGACCTGTTTATCACCTCGCCGCTGGTCGATCTTATCAACCTCACAAAAGGGTTCTCTATCCCTATCGCAATACAGCTCCTTTCTTGTATGCATATCCTTTCTCTAGGTCTCTTAGCAGGTACCTTCTTCCTCGGGAGCATCCTTGCCAGACCGGTGAATTCAGAAAGTGTCGGCAACTCCCTGGAACTTTTGCCCCTCCCCTCAAGGATACATCCGAGCAGCGACTCATCTTCATCTTCCACTAGCTCACAAAACGACGGCATTCATGATTGCCATTATCTACCACTGCATTTGCCAACATACGCGATGGAAGCCCAAGTCATACTCCATGATGAAATACCCGACGAGAAAATCGAAAGCCTTTTAAAAACAACTATTGAAACAATGTTGAAACCAATAATTCCGGCCATTGTGGATTCGATAGCACAAAGTCGTCCAGAGTTGGGGAATTTCTTGAAGTCATTGGGGTTGATCACCATTCCAGTTACTCGTGTCGGCTACGTTTTGACGCCGGGAGTCCCAGAGGTTAGGAAAGGATCATACAACTTTGACCTTAATTTTTTGGGACAATGGCCCCCTGTACGTGACGGTAAACACCAGATGCTCTTCAAGCCCAAAAAATGCTGGGATTTGGTCTTGGACCGGGTCCATGAAGGTCCTACAGCAATCGCGACTCTCCCATATTTGGGGCTTCTCGACCGGGAAGCTCTTGTTCATAAAGACAATATGCTTAAGCTCAGAATCGATCAGCTTACCGGGGAGATAGGACGACGTGTCGTTGATAAGCAATTTCTGATGGTATCATGGAAAAACGGAGAAGTGAGTCATTTAATTTTTGAATGCATGTGCTGGTCGACTTAAGAGAATTTCCGCTAAAGCATCACTTGACAACAGCAAATGCAGTAGGTCCTATTTCGGGATCGCCTATACATGCATCCTCGTCGATGACACAAGCTTGAAGCTTTACGCCCGTGTGTCCATGCACGACAATATGATTGGAACGGAAGTGTAGCAGCAAGGGTTGAAAATCCTCTGCCCTCCACCCCCCGCGATAGCTCTCCGTTACCTTGATCTCCACACCGTATATCTCTCTCAATCCTTGGACATTGTGCTCGACAAACGAATATTATAGATAGAAAGAAACAGACAAAGGAAAAAATGATTCACTTTTCAAAAGTTGGAAATATTGTAGATAGTTCCAAGGGCTACTATGTCCTGAAAATGTCCTGAATGTGTGGCCTTGAGAGGAATGAAGGAGGAAAACAGCACAATGCGAACAGAGCCTCGTGAACACAAAGCCCCGTGTTACTCACATAACATACACCGACCGTTCCCGCTATCGTCTTCGTCAGACGTCTGGTCTGGCACACTTCGCTGTACAACGTGCGAGTCGAGTGAACGAGATGGAAGAACCCGTCGGACGAGCTGATGAAAGGAGTGAGTATAGCACGAGCCAGCCAACGACTGCTGAAAACGAACCAAGCCTATTCACCCCAAACACTCGGAATTTCTTCAACCATCCAAACGAGTCATGCGCCCAACTTATTACTCGAAGCCTCTAAAACACTCCAAACCTCGAAACTCTATCTAAATTGCGTATAATATCAGGCTTCGGCTCCCTGAAATTGCATTCGTCGAGTCCGCCCCCTGGGTGGAAGTATTCGCATAGCAGAGCAGGAGGAGGCACGCTTCGATTTCGAATCGTAATCGGCAATGTCCACTTTTGAGCTTTGCAACCATACCCTTGATTTTGGAAAGATTGGTATAAGTAGCTGGAGGTATCCACTGGATATTCGAGAAAATATTCTTGCTTGAATGTAGAAACCTGACAGTATCTGACATGCAAGCTTTCACTAGACACAAATAATTGAAGCTAGAGCTTTGTCAGGGTCCCGACCTAAAAACACGAAGATTCCGAACCACCAACACCCTGCCTCAGAGCTTCAAATGAGGACGATCTATCCAAGAGGGCAGTAAACTGAGGGATCGAGGAAGGTACATGGAAGAGAAGAACTGGGATCTCGTGGGAAACTACTAAGTAATGGTGTACTACTTGCCGTTGACCATCTCCCATAACATCCGAACTTCTCTCTACTTCCCTGGCGGAACAAGTCGAATAGCGCATCTGTTTACTGATCACGAATACGATGAATGAAGGGCCAGAAAGCTCGATTTCCACCCTAGTTCACCAGAATGCGGCCGCCATGAAAGAATTAAAACTTGGATTTGAGCTCGCCAAGTACCAATTTCTAGTAACTTCGGAGCGCGTCGAGGCCGGAATGAATACCGTGAAGGAGCGGCTGAAGCAGATGCTTGTTCACCAACAGCGGATCACCGTGAAGGAGCATTTGGATGTAAGTGTTACGTCCAAGTTTTACGCTATTCCGTTTCGACTGACCGTCATATCATCTACATATGTAGGTTTGTGTGACTGCCGCCTGCTCAAGCTTTTCTTTGCATAGAATACACCGGCTTTATCGCGTATTATTAACGTTGATTTCACTGGAACACATCATATTGACTGAGAATCACTTCTCAATTCGAGATACATGGCTACCTGTGGTCACGGGTGTCGGCGAGATGCTTGCAATCCAGTGAGTTCCCTCCTCAGCACGAGTTTCTGCGATATACCCATTTCGCACATTAGGGACATGTCATCCACCCGAAAGAATTCTTCCATCATGGAAACCGAGACGGTACGAAGATAATTTCTCCTCACGTTGCATGGAACTGATATAATTAAAGGATGAAGGAGAGATATGTGACAGGGCTCAGGGAGACATGAATCTGAAGCCTAGTACGTCGCTAAAACCAACTTGCATAAGCTCATCTTGCTTATGTTGTTTCAGAATTCTCGGCTGGAGCGCAATCCACTTCGGAGGCTGTGGACAAGGATCAGCCGTTTAGAGCAACCGCTGGGCGTGCCGCCATATCGGGTCACGATGGAAGCGTTGGTCCGCCACCTCAAGATGATCTCCCACTTCTTCCACCCCCGGTTATGAACTCTGACTGGGGGGATTTACACGTCTCCGGAGCTGTTTCGGTTCGTCGAATCCAAACATACCCCTTTCACTTATCCGACCAATATTCCCTAGCATCCCAGGATATCCGTCGAAGACCTTCCCTCGACACCACATGAACTTGTGAGTTTTCAGTTTCAAATCTCCTTTCGCCCGAGGTTACTCCTCTTTTCGTACAGTCAGATATCATGGCTGATATGACTCCCGAGAACACCCTGGACATCATTGAAGCTGATCTTGGTCATTTCGCTCCTTCGCCTTCCTTCACTGCTACTATTCTACTCCGTCCACCTCTCACAAGTCCATTTCCGGCAATTCCGCCTCTCCCTTTAACTTTAGCGCAAGATTGTTCCCAGTGCGCTGGTCGCACGCCGAGTGTTTCGCAAGACTACCTAGTTGACACATTAATTGACCTGATCGAGGCAGAGCTAAAGTCGTCGACGCCGTCGGACAATCGTTCGGTTTTCGAATCTTCACCGCTACTACTTTTGTATACTCCCCCTTCGCTAATCGCTTCGTTCAATGATTTCGATCCTTCAATTGCAAGTTTTTCTTCCGCTTCTGGTTTGGATGTCGGTGTCAACCTACCGTCCGAGCATTCAGGATTTTTCGAAGACGATAGTTCCCTGCTCGACCCCGAGTCATCTGCAAGTTGGGACGACTTTGGCTACACATTCTCTCCCGTGAATATGCTCTCCACGATGTCTGCTCCCGCTACTATGCCGGCCACAGTTTCGTCGCCCGGGAAATATCATCTGAATATTCTTACGAGCAGGATCCTGCGATCGTCGTTCTCATCTTCTACTCCTGCTTCGAAGCGTCGCATCAGGCATCCTCAGAATTCTCCTTCTTTCTTCGTTTTCCGTTCGGTCATCAACTTCAAGTCTTCAAGTCTTCGTAAGGGTCTACGCAAAGCTCCTAGTGCATATTGGAATCGAAGAAGAACCCTTACGCCTGCATCTACTATTATTGGTGGGAGAGTAAAAGTCCGCAAGATCCGGGTTCGTGCTCACTACTTGAATTTTTGAAGAAGAGTAGGTTCTGGTTTCCGCGAGTGTTCTTGAAACGGTAGGTTTTGTGACTGTATTTGAGAGTAACTTCTTGTGCATTCCTATCCTCATTCATATCTACACTGTGTACGCCATACTTAGATTTGTTCTGTCACGTTCAAAATGCATTTTCTCAGTCTTGTTCAAGCCAGTGCGTGTAATCCAAGGTTGGGGCTTTCATAAAGCTTAATTGTCCACTCTTCCGCTAACCACTGAGTTGACATGTTAGATAACAACTCGACAAGTCTAGTGTCTCAGTTGCACAGTCATCAAGGACCCCTGTTCTATACAAAGTTGAAGGGAAACTGGAACCCTCTCGAAACAACTGGATGGCTGTTCTGTTTTAGACATGATGCCATTTGTACTCTCTCTGAAAACATCGCGGTCTATCCATTGCGGAGGTATCAATTCGTAGCTATCCATAGTAGGTGAAGGCATGCACGCTGTTACGCAGAAAATGAATATCTTACGAGGATACACTTCGAATTGTGCGCAAGAGTGCAACCAGTCCTTACCTTATATTTCGGTTTGTCTTCCGAGAAACTTGAATAACATTCTAGACCTCTATGACGCAGCCATGTCTCAGTACACGATCGATACGTCTTGAACTGTGTCTGTTCAAACTTCCACCAGTTCTCATTATTACACCCCTGAGGCCTTATCATGTTCACTCCTGAATATTCCTGAATCACTCCTTTCTTCTGTGCCGCAATATATATAACAAGAACATGCTAATAATGATTTCCTTTGCCAACATGTACTCAAACAACCGTCGTTCGTCCACATCAATTTATTCCTCGGGTTCCGATTCAGACTCGATATCAATATCTTCCACCCGATACTCTGCCGCTCCATCGTTCTGTGCGCCAGAGGATGCTCTGGTCCAACTGGAGAGTTATGCACCTTCAAAGGAGATCATTGGTATGTACCTCTAGCCTACTTGCTTACAATCACTTTACGGACTTTTTCTCTCTTCAGCGTACGTCGTAGACTTCATCATGGATGCCGTTGATCACACAAATGCATCCAAGACGTCAAAAGACAAGCCTCGCACGATTCCTCGCCTTGCAAAATTCACGGCGTTCGTGACGAAGGTTGTCGCCCGCCTCCCACTGACAACACCCGAGCTCCTTTTAACTGTTGCCTATGTGGATAGAGCACAGTACCGGAACAATTTAAAGTCGTTCTCGTCTTACGGTAACGAGCGTATGTTCCTTGGCGCCTTGGCCCTTGCACTAAGAGTACGTATTGTTTTGCCAAAGCAGATAATGCAGCTGACGCCCTTGCCTCATCTTTTAGTACCTCGACAGTCACGTTTCGATCAGAGACATTAACTGGCAGTTATGCACTGGTCAATATTCCCGTACAGATGTTGGTCGCTTCGAGCTGGACTTCATTCAAATTATCAAGTGCAATGACAAATTCACCGACAAAGAATTGTCTGCTCATAGCGCCGTCATGCTTGCTGTCCTTGAAACTGCACCAAATGAGTTTTTGAAGTATCAGCATTCTTGGGATAATACTTCGCAATCACCTTTGCGAAGGTGCATCCGTTTCCTCCACAATCACCCGCGTCTCATACCCAAATCAATCCCCCGAAAAGTTTGAAAATTACACCTCCTACCACTCAACATCTTTTCGTTCTCATTGAGTCGATACATTTCCATTTCCATTTCGTATTCACGCATTCTGTACCTCCCGTTCACGAATCAACTAGATCAACGCTTGAGATCACGCATTATTTAGAAACAAATCCCTTGGTAATCCTCATGCTTAAAACATGTCAATTGAAATAGTAATCGTATTTTATGTGCTTATAACTCTTCGCGTGCCAACAGTTGTATCCTGAGCAGCCCGGAACCCGTTCAGTCAGTGTAAATAATCGTCAGACAAAGAGTTAACGATCAAGGCAACTTACATCCCCAGAACCCTTCTCCCTCATCGATAGTACTAAGTCTACTCGGAAAAGGTTACATTTCAGTAGGCCTGTACCCTTCTAAATTGGATCTTCGATATATTTAAAAAAAGCTGGCCCTATGTGTAGATATAAAAATCCATGCAATGAGTTGTCCAGACTCCATGAGTTTAATAGCTGCCCCGAAGGTACTCTTTCTGGAGGCCAACGACGGGGCCGAAGATGTCTGAAACAAACTACAATCGTAACATAGAGGATAGAGAGTTTACCAAGGCTTATAACGTCCATAGCTGTCAAATCAACTCACATTTCTGCCTGAGGAAACGACTCCTCTAGTGGCTCCAGCCTTGACTGCATCGTCTACTTACGGATTCGTTCTGCACTAGCGAGTGGGACAAAAGGTCCAAAGTTGGTTGTTGGGAATCCTGGGTCGGAGTATTTATAATGTTGCTATCAAATAGGAACAGGCGAGGTCAGTCGCAGAAATCGGGAAAGGGAAAAAATCAGTCAGGGCATTAACTAAGTATATGCTATAACGGACACTGGCAATAATGAATACAAAAAGAAGTACAAGTAGAGCCCCACCTTCGCTTATACTAGCATAGTTCCGACCAACGGAGTGTGGAAAGAAGAACCGAGGGATGGGTGAGAGTGAACAAGACTGGAACCAATCGGCTTTGGGCGAGGACTCAGTTCGGCACGCCTCTACAAAGGGAATTTCCTTCTTTCCGACCACCATCGACGAACACCTCACAGATTTCTGGTTAGCATTTTGTATGCAATATGTATTTTCTCAAGAAAATATGAATCAACTTACAGCGCGTAGTAACGACCAACTTAGTTACGAATAAAATACAACACCTCTGTAGGTTTCCGAATCTGATTCCGTTCACTCTAATCATGATCTGTTCTTTCGCTTTCAGTCATGGAATCAGACACCACTGCTCATCGCAAATACAAGTTCCCTCCATTTCCTTCTGCCCCGGAGCATCTTACCGTAGTTCCTTTCGAAGACTTCAAAGAGAATGGTCTCAAGATCCAAAACGATGACTACGATGGACCAGAGGTAGATACTCTCAATATCCCTACTGTCGTCATCGGAAAAAGACATGCTGGGGATGTTTGCAAAACGAGGTCCGAACGAACGATGAGCGTAGTGGCTCCTCAAGATGAGGCCCAAAGTTTTGAGTTGCCTCAGCAAACGACATGGCTTCATCGATGGGAAGATCTAAGCACCAGAAGAAGCTGCGAAAGATACAATCGGTGAGCAGTTACACCTAATTTTCTATGATACGCGAAAACCTATATTGATCGTATCTCCAGAAATCAAAATCGTGCAGATAGAATTCATCAGGCGACACGCGTTTTCAACACCGGCCGTCCCTGGCCCAAGACAGACAAACACGTCAGAGAACAATGGGATCAAGTAGGTAGTCCTTCATCACATCGCTGTTCTTTGTTTGTCTTAATCCCCACAGTTTCAATTGTATATAGGAATATTGAATATCATGCCTATCTGGAGACCGATACAGGATTCTATAGAGCTGGAAGATGACGCGGATGTTGAAGATGATTTCGATGATGACGAAGATTTGTTCTCGCCGGACCCCAAAAAAATTACGAGAAGAGTCGAGATGGGTACCGAACGCGGAGAACGATCTTCTTACCAGAAGAAGAACCCTCGACCTCGACCGCCCTACGAGAATTATGACAAGCCTCCTGTTGAGGTCAAAAGTCAGCAGGAGATTGATCAGCTTCTACAGGAGTCTCGCGACCGTAAAGCGGATCGATTGGATGAGTTTTTGAATAACCCCAAAGAACGCGTCCAAGTGTACCTATCGAGTTACATGAGAAAACAAGGATTGCATTAGTATGTGAAGCTTGTCTATCGTCTATTGTCTTTTTGTAACTGGTCCAACTTCATCTTAGTGTGGATCGCAACCTAACCCTTATTCCTTTGCTTATCCGTTTCTACATCAACTTCCTCATCAAGGAGGAAGTTTTCAGCATTGAATCCGAACCCGAACTTATAGCCTCTCTCCATGAAGCCCTGATTATCATCAATCTCGCCGAATTCGAACTTCCACTCACTTCTCAGATAACCAAAAGTCTTCCGTGGAACGATGTATTCAGTGGAGGATGTGAGGAGTTATTTGACGTAAGGAGCAAGGAACAGGAAATATCAGCTTTAGAGTGGGCTCAAAGAAATCAGGGACTATTTTTGGATGTTGAAAGTGGGGAAAATGGTGTCAGTTCGACGGCGGCTGCGACAGTTGCATCTACTCCACCTGCTGAAGAAGCCAAGGGACTTGAGCTGGAAGTAGATATTGATATTGTTACTCCGACAATGGAGCAAAACTCAGATGATGTGCTCGAAACGCCTACCCAAGTAACCCAACAGAGTGAGTCTAAAATACCTAAAGTGAACACTTCCAAAACTGACATTCACAGAAAACGACGCACCATCTCCTGTCACTACCTCCCCTTCAAGTCCCTGGGGTTCGGACGAAGGTACCGCCATGGACAATTTCGAACCTCCTGCGAATACATTTGGTTCATGGAACACAGACCTCCACAAGGCTGACCCTTCCGCGGCTGGCTGGGGAGGAATGGAACTTGACGACATCACAGAAAACCTTTGGGTCGGAGACGATGTAGACACATGGGAGATCCCTCCTCCTCCCACACTCTTTCCCATTCTTGGACCTACAGCGCTTCCACTTACACATACGAGTGGTGTTGTGGAATGGAGTATGCGTCGAATCCGATCTGTTGTTAATCCTGGGGATGATAATGATAGCTCCGCTACCAATGTCATTGCGTCGAAATTTCTCAGCGATGGTCCTTCAGCGAATGCTGTGGAATCCGATTTCTCTTCCCGCTTGAGCAAGGTCGTGATGGAACCCTGGCTCGATTGGGAGACTTCTGGAGAAGAGGGTGATACGGCGTCCCCCCAGATCAAAGGCACCTCCAGAGGAAGTGTTAAGGTGTACGAAAAGGGTCAGGGTGTGATGTATGAATATGACTCTGATGTACGGTCGAACGCTTTCGCCGCTGCCCCATCTCCCAATGGCACTTCCCTTCCTGCTCATGACCCCCTCAAGCACACGATCACTCTCCTTGTTGCGCCAGAGACCGCTAAGCTCTTAAGGGTCGGCATGGGTTTAGGTGCTACATGGGTGCAGATTGCGCGCCAGACGGATTTGAGGAATGAGCAAGAGGTGAGGGAGACAGAGATCGAAGGCAGTGGGGGTGAAAGTATAAGTTCTCCAGATGGTTCAGGTGACTCTGATATTCATGGAAGATTTTGGTATCTTTCTAATTTGTTGATTGTCCTTCCGAGCTTTCACATTGTATAAGCTGCCTGTGCAAGTTTCGGAGATCTTGTTTAGTTGTCATTTGATACAATTTACATACTGTACTTTTGCCTGCAGATGATACTTCTTGAAGTGAAGAATTTCTTCCATCGCTCACTACAAAATTCAGCAGAAATCCTGTTCAGTCTTTCCATTGCTGTTCAAGTTGGGTCCCGACTCGGATTGTTGGACTAGTACTTCGTATGCTCAGCTTTATTCTGCGCAACTATTCTTTCCGGCCGCCGAATTCGACTTACTCCCATTCACTCTCGATCACCTTATATACTCAATACATAACTTTATACTCCCTCAGTTGTTTCTCTTATTAACTGAGGTGAGATTACTAATTTTTCTTTCTTCTAGCTTTACTAAAGTACCATAGAAGTGGCCACATTACCTGAACTGCTGACTCAAGGAACCTCGTTATTCCTGGGCAATAAATGTTCCTGCACAAGGAAACAAAATGTCCATCAGAATTAGGGAGCTCCCTATTCTGGTCTGATTGCCCCGAAGAAGCTCCAATACCCCTTCTGGTTCACAGTGAACCATATACAAGGTTCCCCAATTATTTGTGACCAGTCTATGACAGAATTCCAAGGCTCTTTTTAGATTAAATCCGAAAAGTTCCTCCAACAGCATCAGAGTATCTGTTAAGATCATGTACACCATGTAACCGTGCCAGAGGCCACAAGGTGTCTAAGTGTGGAGGGTCGAATGGGACAGTAGTGAAGTTATTAACAACACCGCCATTACACCATTAGTCCCCAGAGATTGAGAACAGAGAAGGGGAGAACTAGTAGCAGCCAAGTCGGAGTGGCAGTAACGCTGATGACGGGGAGCGAACCAAAGAACTTATAAGTCCCAAGGTTAGAGTAAGAAAGGCTTTGAGGCGACGAGCCTGAAGACTCAGAGACAAGAGAGGACAAACTAAGTCAAAGAGGGTAATCTTGGTTGGAGAGAAGAATCTAAGTTGGTAATTAAACTGAGGAACTACAGTAGCATACAGGCAGTATTTATATTTACAGATTGGCGTATCGGGGCGGAACGCCAGACTAACTACTAGGAGCTATACGTGTAGTCCCTACAGGGTAGAAAATAAGACAATAAGAAGGAACTAGGATGAAAGGGTTTGTGTAGCAAGAAAGAACAATTGGAAGAGGATTACAATAAAGAGTAGATCTCGGGGTGCCGAGCGGCGGAGTGAAGCACCGAGGCATGGACTTGACAGTAGTAGAGCTTGGAGTCTCAGTGAGGCAATAAAGATGAGAGAGAAGCAAGTTGGATTACAGTACAGGATACACTGTTTATATGCATAAATGTATGACAGTATTACATAAGGAAGTACCAAGGAATCCGCATATAGTAAATGACTACATATGACTACATATGACATAGTATAACACATGATCATGATAGTGATGTGGAAACTGCATAGCTGCATTCAACATGATTCCCATTGACTCCAGGACCTCCCACATTATGGCTGCAACATCCTCCTGGGTGCAATCTTGTACCCTGATCAAGTCTCCTAATTGTAGAGTCATCTCCGACAAGGGTTGTGTCATGCCCTGTCCCTAAAAGCTCCCCTTGTTACCCTCCTAGACATCCCAGAACCGCTTATCAGCTCCGTTGCACCTCCCAAATAACCTCCCATGAAACCCCCATGAACCACGGAACCCTAGCCAACCTCCCGACCAATGCTAACCTCCATCTGAAGCAACAGCTCCGCAACTCGCGTATGCTGCCGGACAATCCCCTATCAATTCAGCCTCATGGGTTCCGCACTTCACGCCAGCCCCATTAGATGCTCGTTTACTACAATGTCCCTTTACCTATTCAGCCCACCTATATAAGTATCCTCTGTAACATAAGCGTCCCTAGCTTGGTATATTTTGAACACACACCCTTTACATAGGTCCAGTCCCTGTCCCTTTGTACCTGCTAACCATATGGAATTCTCTTTACTCTCTGTTTCCTTATCTCTGTTTCTCTCTACTCTTGCCTACTGTTTCGATGATCGTCTACATGATCCAATACACGCTTTTACTCCACGTCTAAGCAATCCGAGTGAGTTCCCGAGCTCCCTTGAACAATACTAAAGCTCCCCAACGCCTAATGCCTTGGAGAGCTAACCTCCCCAACGCCTAATGCCTTGGAGAGCTAACCTCCCCAACGCCTAATGCCTTGGAGAGCTAACCTCCCCAACACCTCCTCGAGCTCCCCCATTGCTCCACAAGCTTCGGGATCTCGACCTAAGTAATGTCAAAGCTACTTCTTACATTGACCACACATCGCTTCTCCGTTACAACCTCCCACACTCGAGGATGTCCACCTTCGAGCCCAGTCCCCGGGAACCCACCCTCCTGGGCGTATACATTCTCAGGAGCTTATACACTCAAGACCTATTCTCTATACGACCTATTCAACCCTATGTTGACGTTCTAGCAAGTACAACTCCTCCTACGCAACGCTACTAGGTTCCATACCTCTACCTCCGCTACCTATGCCTTAGGGACCTTTCTGGACCTTACAGGAACCCCTTCAAGGGTCACACCTCTCAATCCCAGCCACTACTAGGTCATTCCCGTCCTCGGCCGCGGTCTCCATAGCTCCCTTCGAGCTCCAGCCTGCTCCTAGCACGCTACAACATAAACTCCTCATACCAAAACCTACCCTAAGACCTATTCTGACCCAGGTCTTACATTATACCAAGCTCTACCATCACCGAATGGACTCGTCGCGACAAAATGTCTGCGACGTCAACGGAACGACCTTCAAGTTCCAAACTCAAATCAAAGAAACAAAAGAGTACCTTATCTTGTGGAAACACGACACAAGCTCAAAAGTCAAACCAGGCTGCTAGCTCCGCCATCGTCATGGTAGCAGCTGGTCAATGCCTGATGTCCATCCCAGAGCAATCATTCGGGGATGAAACCGCCAGCAATGTAAGGACCCCCGAGGGACGTCAACCTGCGGTTCAAGAACCCCCTCCAGTGGACCCTGGGATGGGACAACCGCAACGGAGGTACACCTCCATGGGTTACGTCCAAACTGCCAGTAGCCCCATGGGAGGTTTCGCCTACTCCCCTACTTGGGGAACGAGAGGACCTCCCCCTGGGTGTTAAGACCATGTATACCGTGTAACCGTGCCAGAGGTCACAGAGTGTCTGTAAGACCTGGGTCAAAATAGGTCTTAGGGTAGGTTTTGGTATGTGGAGGTTTATGTTGTAGCGTGCTAGGAGCAGGCTGGAGCTCGAAGGGAGCTACGAGAACCGCGACCGAGGACAGGAATGACCTAGTAGTGGCTAGAACGACGAGATGGTGACCCTTGAAGGGGTTCCTATGAGGTCCAGGGAGGTCCCTAAGGCATAGGGAGGTTAAGGAAGAGTGCGGGACCGTATGATATTGCGTAGTAGGAGTTGTACTCGCTAGAACGTCAATATAGGATCGAGTAGGTCGTATGTGTAAATGGATCTCGAGGGTGTAAGCTCCCGAGAAGGAATGTGCCAGGGAGGGTAGGTCCCTGGGGGGTAGGCTTGAGGATGGACGTCCTCGAGTGTAGGAAGTGGTAACGGAGAAGCAGTACGTAGTTCGACATGAGGGGTAGCTTCGACGTTACCTAGATCGAGGTCCCGAAGCTTATAGAATAGCTAGGGAGCTCGAGGAGGTTTGGGGAGGTTAGCTCACCAAGGCGGTAGGCGTTGGGGGAGCTTTAGTATTGTTCAAGGGAGCTCGGGAACTCACTCGGATTGCTTAGACGTGAAGTAAAAGCGTGTATTCGATCGTGTAGACGATCACAGAGACGGTAGACAAGAGTTGAGAGAAACAGAGGCAGAGAAATAGAGAGTAAAGAGAATTCCGTACGGTTAGCAGGTACAAAGGGACAGGGACAGGACCTATGTAAAGGGTGTGTGATCAAAATATACCAAGCTAGGGATCCTTAGGATATACGAGTACTTATATAGACAGGAGGAAAGGATCAGGGGAACATTGTGTGAAGTGGACACTTAAAGGGGATGATCTAAAATATATGAGAATAGGCTGATGGGTGCGTGGACGAGTTCCCGGGTATGTCAAGCGGTGGCGGCTGTGGAGGTATCGGGTTCTTGGGTAGCGGTTTGAGGAGGTTTCAAGATGGCGTCTAGGGAGGAAGGGGAGGTTCCCAAGAGGGAGAAGGAGGTTCAGGGTGTTACTTGGAATAGAAGAAAGGAGTACTGCGCTGTGGCTTGGAGCCAGCGCATGACAGTGTCTAAGTGCGGAAGACAAGTGGGACAGTAGTGAAGTTATTAACAACACCGCCGTTACGCCGTTAGTCCCCGGAGATTGAGAGTATAGAAGGGAGGAGCTGAGTAGCAGCCAAGTCGGAGCGGCAGTATCGCCGGTGACGAGGAGCGAACCAAAGAATGTCTAAGTCCTAAGGTAGAGTAGAACATACTTCAAGGCATTGAGCCTGAAGACTTAGAGAAGAGCTAAGTTGGGAAGGGAGATCTAAGTTGATAATTAAACTGAGGAACTACAGTAGCATACAGGCAGTATTTATATCTACGGAGCGGCGCATCGGTGCGGAGTGCCAGACTAACTACTAGGAGCTATACATGTAGTACCTGCAGGGTCAAGTAAAAGACAATAAGGAGGGACTAGAACGAAAGGGTATGTGTAGCGAGAAAGAACAATAAGGAGAGATTACAATAAAAGGTGGATCTTCGGAATACCGAGTGGCGATATGGAGGCCCGAGGCATGGGCTTGACACTGGGCCAATACCGCAATTAGATATGGAATCAGCCTCGAATGCAGGAGGAAGAGTCAGCGGCCAAGTAGCCACTATAGAAAGGATACAAGGGGAAAGTGAGGAACCTCTTACATTACGCCAGCAGGAGAAACTCCCGGAGAGGAGGGTATCGCCAGCAGCATCCAAACAATCTCGGGCGTCCTCCAGGAGGTTACCAACTCCTCCCATACAGTCCCTTAGCCCTCCTCCCCCTAGACGAGGAAGTTCGCTCTCCAGCCTCCTGAAGAGTCTGGCTATGAATACGCCCAGTTGGGAGCACATGCACGCAGTACATCATAGTAGGACCAACTTCCCCGTACAACCATTGTCAGAGATGACGTTGCAATTGGAAGATGTCTTTAGAATCCAGGAGTGTTTCCCGGAGGACGTAGCTATGGTCTTACGGGAGGTCCTGGAGTCGATGGGGATCGAAATATTGGGAGACGATCTCGAATTTTCAGACCTACGGGTACAGTTCCTAGCGGTGGGAAATCAACTGGAAATAGACCTCCCAGAGAAGGCTCAACAGTGGCTAATGACCCCGGTGAACCGATTGGACTTTCTTTGGCTTACCAATGTCCTGTTGGATTCACAGAGGATGTTGGAATTGTTAGAGGTGGAGGCACGTTACGGACAATCATTCCGAAACTCGAGGGGAATACTTCCCCTCCTCCCTCACACTCATGGAAGGGAGAAAGAGTTCTGCGGCAAGACGGGACTACAGATATTGTATCGAGCATCTAATTACAGAACAGGAGCCGTACGGTTCGAACCTCCCCCTTCGAAGGTTAACATTCCGAACTATCAGGCTATCCAAATCCTTCGGAACGCGAATCTAGCGGTGGCGGCAGCCAAAATCGGTGAAGAAAACAACGAGGATGCTAACGCAATTGCTGCAAAAAATCGTAGATGAAGGAGATACACCACGGCTCACCTCCTTGCCTCAGTGGAGTCGATGCCCGATCAGGATAGTCCTGTCCGGGTCCGTTAATGAGCTTGCCTCGTTTTTGTGTGAAAGAAAAAGGAAGGAATCTAATGAGCACTCCAACCAACCAATCTAATACACAATATGCGAGTTCACTGCTATCAAATTTATTTAATAGCAAGGGGTAGCGTTGGCAAAGGTTCCGCAAAGCTTTGAGAGCTAAGTACGAAGCTTCAATCAATCAATTTGAATCGTTCTAAGGATTCAGTATATTCCTTTGATTAAGGTAGATTCAGCACGATTTGTGCTTTGATTGTGTTGATATGGGTATATCAAGAATTGGGGTTCGAATCAAAGTAAATTAAAACCGAAACACACAGACCCCTACGGAGGGCTAGAACTATGTGCTGGCACAACCACACAGCGTGATTTGCCCTTAAGACCAACGACTGATCCTAAGTTCAAAGAATACCCAACAACTGGATATACTTCTCACAGTCACAAGGAGCAGAACACAACATTCCTATACTCACAAGTGCCGGGCCTGAATGGCTGCTAGCGAAGAGGTTTCAGTCTGGCGGGAGTGTGTCTTTCCTTTTTACGGATTAGCACTGCAACGTCGTCCCAAAATCACTTGTATTCCAGATACATCGGATCGCTATTTATACATACAGAATATTGAGTCGCATAATACAATTAATTTAATACAATAAACATTCGGAACCGCAAAGAAACTTCTACAATCGGTCAGATACCATTTAATTTGAATCTTCATGTCCTTATTTGGTCCATAATGGTTCCAAGATTCTAGTATACCTCCAAACATAGGTAGGTATTTCGCTATTCATTTAATTTAATTGTTTTTGGAGAATGACTCGAGTGGTGTCCAGCTGTTCCTGCTGTTCAACACTTACTTTGATCGTTTGTCATCTCGACTGGAGGCAAATCAGCTCTCCTCGATCCTAATTCTATCAATCTGATTCATCTGGATTAAACTAATTGCTTCTCTCTTTCAATAGACACCCATTGTGCCTATACTCTGTCAAGGGAGTTACGCATAGTATTCATTTAATTGCATTCTTCATTATTTTCTACGTCAGGACTCTTTGACATTCATTTGATATGTCTTCGGAGCCTCGCAGTACTTCAATCATTCTTCTAGTCATTTTCCTCAATCATGCAACCTGATTGGTCTATTAAACTAAATCACAGTCTTTTTAGATTAATGCATGATCTCGTTCTAGAAGGAGTATTTTGATAATTCCTGAGTTCTAGAAAGTCATTTTGAGTCAATCCTTGGCTCATGGTCACTTGAGTAAGTTCTTCCAAACTCCTGCCAGTGTAAGGTCCAATAAGAATACCCTTGGTATGTCATACGTGAATGGTCATCCTTTGGATGTAGTCCGAGTCTGGTATAATCCTGCTTGACAAACAGGTAGACTACTATCTGAAGGTAGTATCGGGGATGGGTAAACTAACCAACTTGTGGTAGTATGGGTATATGGTCCCTTCAACTTATTAGACTGATTCAGTATTGACTTTGACTGTCAATCTGGGTCTCAATTACAGTCCTCTTGATATGAATCTATACGTGAAAATGTCACAATTCACAGCATAGACGTCTAGCCAAAAGTTAGGCATGTCACCGTAGCGGACAGACAGTGTACATGTACATGCCCATGAGGCACATGCACCAACTTCTGGTGAGGAGTGAGGAGTCTGAAGCGATGCTGTGTTCGCAGGAGACCCAACACCGGACATTACTAGCGGAATCAGACACTCTGATGCTGTTGGAGGAACTTTCTGGATCAAATCTAGAAAGGGCCTTAGAATTCCGTCGCAGACTGGTCACGGATAATCGGGGAACCTGGTATATGGTTCAATGTGAACCAGAAAGTGCAGGGGAGTTCCCCTTGGAGCAATTCGACCAGAAAGGACAGCTCCGTGGTTCTGATGGTCGTTTCCTGGGGCGGAAACATTCATCGCCCAGAAATAACGAGGTTCCTGAAGTCCAGAACCCTGGTAATACGGCCACGAGGAGCCCTCAGTTATGCCCGGGGACCTCCCCCACTGTACATGGGTTCATTCAAAATTCGACGCCTCCCCCCAGAGTTAACCTCCAAACGAAACCGGTAACTCCAGTCTCGACGCAGCAATACCAGTTCGGCGAGGTAAGGATGGATGGCGCGCAACATTCATCCCAGATCTCCGGACAAGATCTGACAGCTCGGCTGGTTCCCAACCCTGTACACGTTCCCCCAAGACTGAGCAATCCATCAGTTATACCCTATCAAGGGTCAGTATCGATGCAGTCTCAGGCAGTGCGAGCAGAAAATCAAAGGGGTCAGAACCAACAAAGAGGCGGTACCCCCGCAGGGAGCTCCTTTTGGAACTCCCTTTGTCACTGGAGCTCAGATGAACCAACCTGGCATGGCCATTGACTCGGCACACTGTCGAGAGTTGGTAGAAATGATCCAACAACAGGCTCAAGTCATTGAGATGCTTCAGGAACAACTCCATGAGATAAGAAAAGGGTTCGCAGCAGGAGGAATACCAACTGGTGGGCCGCTTTCCAAAACAGGAAACACGGCGGGATTATTTGGGCAAGCACCCATGGTAGTAATAGAGGACACGAGGGGGGGTCCCTCTCCTGTAGCTCCCCAGCCAAGAAGCTGGCAAGCTACGGAGCCAATATCCTTTACCAGACGAACTCCTATGGGGGTTAGGGAAGGGAACCTTCAGGAGGGACAAACAGCCCCGCTACCTGCCACCCCGAGTGTGGATAGGAGGCGTATTCAGGAATGGGGAGCCCGCATACAAAGAGCAGAGCTCGGGGAATACATGAGACCGGAAGGAGGAAGGTACGCGTTGGAGGATGGTGGAATAGCTGTGAGTGGAGGAGACAGAGGAGGGGTTAAACCCCCTAACAGAGCGCCTCCCCCACACCTCTCAAATGACTTGAGAGATCGAGAAAGGCCCCCAAGCCAAGGTGGATGGGATCACCGGAGACAGATAGGAAGGAGCGGGGGAGGTGCCCCCCCTCCACCACCTCCTCCACCACCACCCTTGGGAGGACCAGGTGATAACAATTCCGAAGGTTCCAACGAAGGGGAACACACTGGGTCAAGTAGGGAGGGGGGAGGGAACGATGACGACAGGAGGGAGCTACCCATTGGAGCTCCTGAAGTATCTCCAACTCGCTATGACCCGGACCAACCCTGGTACTACGGTCCCAGACAGGGTTGGCATCGTAAAGCAGCTCCGAGACCCTCCAACAAAGGACAGAATACTTGGGAGAGCAATGAGGAGAAAAATCGAATCACGATCGAGTCAAAACTCGACGTTGGTAAGATCGAAAGCTTTGCAGGTGATGACCGTTCAGCATGGAAAACGTGGGTCCTCAGCCTGGAAAGGATGTTTGGGGTATGTCCCACCATCTACGCTCGAGAAAAGGACAAGTGCGCTTTGGCAGCCAGTCATCTCACTGGTGCAGCACTCTCTCACTTCGATACATTGAATCGGCAATGACTAAGAGGGGAGCATACCTGCCTCGAAGACTGGTCAGAATTTAAACGGGAATTTGGGTCCAAATTTGGCCCCATCTGTCATGCCTTGCCCCGGGACCGCATAGCTCACAAGCTCCCCACATCCTGTGCCCGACTAGTTCCCAACCTCCTCATTATATCCCCCACTTCCTAAATAACCTCCACGAAACCATAACCTCCCAGGAACCCCCCAGGAACCACGGAAACCTAGTCAACCTCCCGATAACAGTCTCAAGACTCGCGTACACCCATCGGACGATCTATCAATTTAGCCTCATGGGCTCCGCACTTCACGCCATCCCCATTAGATGCTCGTTTACCACAATGTCCCCTTACCTATTCATCCCACCTATATAAGTATCCTCGGTAACATAAACGGCCCCAGCTTGGTATATTTTGAACACACACCCTTTACATAGGTCCAGTCCCTGTCCCTTTGTACCTGCTAACCATACGGAATTCTCTTTACTTTCAGTCTCTTTATCTCTGTTTCTCTTTACTCTTGTTACTGTCTCAACGATCGCCTATCTGATCCAATATACACTTTCACTTCACGTCTAAGCAACCCGAGTGAGTCTTCGAGCTCCCTCGAACAATACTGAAGCTCCCCAACGCCTAACGCCTTGGAGAGCCAACCTCCCCAATACCTCCTTGAGCTCCCCCATTGCTCCCCAAGCTTCGGGATCTCAATCTAGGTAACGTCGAAGCTACTTCTTACGTCGAACGACGTATCGCTTCTCCGTTACGACCTCCCACACTCAAGGACGACCATCTTCGAGTTCAGTCCCCGGGAACCTACCACCCCGGGCGTATACACCCTTAGGAGCTCACACGCTGACACGCCTAAATTTTGGCTAGACGTCTATGCTGTGAATTGTGACATTTTCACGTATAGATTCATATCAAGAGGACTGTAATTGAGACCCAGATTGACAGTCAAAGTCAATACTGAATCAGTCTAATAAGTTGAAGGGACCATATACCCATACTACCACAAGTTGGTTAGTTTACCCATCCCCGATACTACCTTCAGATAGTAGTCTACCTGTTTGTCAAGCAGGATTATACCAGACTCGGACTACATCCGAAGGATGACCATTCACGTATGACATACCAAGGGTATTCTTATTGGACCTTACACTGGCAGGAGTTTGGAAGAACTTACTCAAGTGACCATGAGCTGAGGATTGACTCAAAATGACTTTCTAGACCTCAGGAATTAGCAAATACTCCTTCTAGAATGAGATCATGCATTAATCTAAATGACTGCGATTTAGTCTAATAGACCAATCAGGTTGCATGATCGAGGAAAATGACTAGAAGAACGATTGAAGTACTGCGAGGCTCCGAAGACATATCAAATGAATGTCAAAGAGTCCTGACGTAGAAAATAATGAAGAATGCAATTAAATGAATACTATGCGTAACTCCCTTGATATAGTATAGGCACAATGGGTGTCTATTGAAAGAGAGAAGCAATTAGTTTAATCCAGATGAATCAGATTGATAGGATTAGAATCGAGGAGAGCTGATTTGCCTCCGGACGAGGTGACAAATGATCGAAGTAAGTGTTGAACCGCAGTGACAGCTGAACACCATTCGAGTCATTCTCCAAAAACAATTAAATTAAATGAACATCGAAATACCTACCTATGTTTGGAGGTATACTAGAATCTTGGAACCATTATGGACCAAATAAGGACATGAAGATTCAAATTTAATGGTATTTGACCGATTGTAGAAGTTTCCTTGCGGTTCCGAACGTTTATTGTATTAAATTAATTGTACTGTGCGACTCTATATTCTGTATGTATAAATAGCGATCCGATGTATCTGGAATACAAGTGATTTTGGGACGACGTTGCAGTGCTAATCCGTAAAAAGGAAAGACACACTCCCGCCAGACTGAAACCTCTTCGCTAGCAGCCATTCGGGCCCGGCACTTGTGAGTATAGGAACGTCGTGTTCTGCTCCTTGTGACTGCGAGAAGTATATCCAGTTGTTGGGTATTCTTCGAACTTAAGATCAGTCGTTGGTCTTAAGGGCAAATCACGCTGTGTGGTTGTGCCAGCACATAGTTCTAGCCCTCCGTAGGGGTCTGTGTGTTTCGGTTTTAATTTACTTTGATTCAAAAACCCCAATTCTTGATATACCCAAATCAATACAAACCAAAGCACGAATCGTGCTGGATCTACCTTAATCAAAGGAATATATCGAATCCTTAGAACGATTCAAATTGATTCATCAAAGCTTCTTACTTAGCTCTCAAAGCTTTGCGGAACCTTTGCCAATGCTACCCCTTGCTATTAAATAAATTTGATAGCAGTGAACTCGCATATTGTGTATTAGATTGGTTGGTTGGAGTGCCCATTAGATTCCTTCCTTTCTCTTTCACACAAAAACGAGGCAAGCTCGTTAACGCTCTATACCTATTCCCTCTACGACCTATTCAATACTACATTGACGTTCTAGCGAGTACAACTCCTCCTACGCAACACTACTAGGTTCCGTACCTCCACCTCCGCTACCTACGCCTTAGGGACCTCCTTGGACCTTACAGGGACCTCTTCAAGGGTCGCACCTCCCAACTCTAGCCATCACTAGGTCATTCCCGTCCTCGGTCGCGGTTTCCATAGCTCCCTTCGAGCTCCAGCCTGCTCCTAGCACGCTACAACATAAACTCACCATACCAAAAACCTACTCTAAGACCTATTCTGACCCAGGTCTTACATTATACCAAGCTCTCCCGTCACCCAACGGACTTGTTGCGACAAAATGTCTGCAACGTCAATGGAATGACCTTCCAGTTCCAAACTCGAATCAAGGAAGCAAACGAGCGCCTTATCTCGTGGAAACACAACACAAGCTCAAAAGTCAAACCAGGCCGCTAGCTCCGCCATTGTCACGGTGGCAGCTGGTCAACGCCTGATGTCCATCCCAGAACAGTTGCTCGGGGACAAAACCGCTAGCAACGTAAGGACCCCGGAGGGACATCAAACTGCGGTTCAGGAGCCCCCTCCAGTGGAATTTGGGATGGGACCACTACAAGGTAGGTATACCTCCATGGGTTATGCCCAACCTGCCAGTAGTCCCATGGGAGGTTTTGCCTATTCCCCTACCTGGGGAACGAGAGGACCTCCTCCTGGACCGGTACCGCAGCTAGACATGGAGTCAGCTTCAAACGTGGGTGGAAGAGTCAGCGGCCAAGTAGCCGCTATTGAAAGGATACAAGGGGAGAATACCAATCCTCTTACAATACGACAACAGGAGAAACTTCCCGAGAGGAGGGTATCTCCCGCAGCTTCTGAACAATCTCGGACGTCGTCCAGGAGGCTACCGACTCCTCCCGTACAGTCTCCTAAACCTCCTCCTTTGAGACGAGGAAGCTCACTCTCAGGTCTTTTGAAGAGTCCAGCTATGAATACGCCTAGCTGGGAGCGTACTCACGCACTCCATCATAGTAGGACCACCCTCCCAGTGCAACCATTGTCAGAGATGACGTTACGAATGGAAGATGTCATTAGAATCCAGGAGTGTCTCCCGGAGGACATAGCTCTAGTCTTACGGCAGGTATTGGGGTCGATGGGGATCGAAATATTGGGAGAGGGTCTCGAATTTTCAGACCTACGGGTACAGTTCCTAACAGTGGGAACTCAACTGGAAATAGACCTCCCAGAGAAAGCGCAACAGTGGCTGATGACCCCGGCGAACCAATCGGACTTCCTCTGGTTGTACAATGTCCTACTGGACCCAGAGTGGGTGTTAGAATTGTTAGAGGCAGAGGCACGCTACGGGCGATCATCCCAAAACTCGAGGGGAATACTTCCCCTCCTCCCTCACACCTATGGAAGGGAGAAGGAATTCTGTGACGAGGAGGGGCTACGTATATGGTACCGAGCCTCTAGCTACAGATTAGGAGCCGTACGATTTGAACCTCCCCCTTCGAGGGTTAATATCCCGAACTACCAGGCGATCCAAATACTTCAGAATGCAAACCTAGCGGCGACAGCTGCGAAAATTGATGAAGAAAGCAGCGAGGAGGTCAACACAATTGCTGCAAAAAATCGTAGACGCAGAAGATACACCACGGCTCATCTCCTGGCCCCAGTGGAGTCAATGCCTGATCAGGATAGTCCTGTCCGGGTCCGTAGCGGACAGACGGTGTACACATACATGCCCATGAGGCACATGCACCAGCTTCTGGTGAGAAGTGAGGAGTCTGAAGCGATGTTGTGTTCGCAGGAGACCCGACACCGGACGTTACTAGCGGAATCAGACACTCTGATGCTGTCGGAGGAACTTTCTGGATCGAATCTGGAAAGAGCCTTGGAATTCCGTCGCAGACTGGTCGCGGATAATCGGGGAACATCGTATATGGTCCAATGCGAACCAGTGAGTGTAGCGGAGTTCCCCTTGGAACAATTCGACCAGAAGGGGCAGCTCCGTGGTTCTGATGGACGTTCCCTGGGGCAGAAGCATTCATCGCCCAGAAACAACGAGGTTCCTGAAGTCCATAACCCCGGTAATACGGCCACGAGGAGCCCTCAGTTACACTCGGGAACCTCCCCCACCGTACATGCGTTCACTCAGAATCCGACTCCTCCCCCCCGAGTTAACCTCCAGACAAAACCGGTAACTCCAGTCTCGACACAACGATACCAGTTTGGTGAGGTAAGGATGGATGGCGAGCAACATTCATCCCGGATCTCCGGACCCGATCTGACAGCTCGGCTGGCCCCCAACCCTGTACACGTTCCTCCAAGACGAAGCAATCCATCAGTCATACCCTACCAGGGGTCGATATCGATGCAGTCGCAGGCAGTGGGAGCGGAGAATCAAAGGGGTCTGAACCAACGAAGAGCGTTGGCAGTTCACGAGGAGGTGGTACTCCCGCAGGAAGCTCCTTTTGGAACTTCCTTTGTCCTTGGAGCTCAAACGAACCAACCTGGCCTGGTCAACTCGGCACGTTCTCAGGAGTCAGTAGTAATGATCCAACAACAGGCCCGAGTCATTGAGACGCTCCAGGAGCAACTCCGTGAGGTAAGGCAAGGGTTCACAGCAGGAGGAATACCGACTGGTGGGTCGTTTTCCAAAACAGGAAACACGGCGGGATTACTCGGGCAAGCGCCCATGGTAACGATAGAGGACACGAGGGGGGGCCCCTCTCCTGTAGTTCCCCAACCCAGAAGCTGGCAAGCCACCGAGCCAATATCCTTTACGAGAAGAACTCCTATGGGAGTTGGGGAAGGACAAACAGCCCCGTTACCTGCCACCCCGAGTGTGGATAGGAGACGTATTCAGGAATGGGGAGCTCACGTGCAGAGAGCGGAGCTCGGGGAGTACGTGAGACCGGAAGGAGGAAGGTACGCGACGGAGGATGGTGGAGCCGCTGTAGGGGGAGGAGGCAGAGGGGGTTTTAACCTCCCTCCTAGAGTACCCCCCCACACTTTTCGAGCCAATCGAGAGATCGAGAACAACCTCTGAGTCGAGGGGGACGGGCTCAAAGGGGACAGGAAGGAAGGAGCGGGGGAGGGGCACCACCTCCGCCTCCTCCTCCTCCTCCACCCTCAGGAGGACCGGGTGATAATGACTCAGAAGGTTCCAACGAAGGGGAACACACCCAGTCGAGTAGGAACGGTGGAGGGAGGGAGGAGGACAGAGAGGCGCCTCCCACTGGGGCTCCTGAAGCACCCCCAACACGCTATGACCCGGACCAACCCTGGTACTACGATCCAAGACAGGGTTGGTACCATAAGGTAGCTCCTAGACCTCCTAACGAGGGATGGAATACGTGGGAAAGCAACGAGGAGAAAAATCGGATTACCATCGAGTCAAAGCTCGACGTCGGTAAGATCAAAAGCTTCGCAGGTGACGACCGGTCTGCATGGAAGATGTGGGTCCTCAGCTTGGAAAGGATGTTTGGAGTACGTCCTACCATCTATGCTCGTGAAAGGGACAAGTGCGCCTCGGCAGCCAGCCATCTCACTGGTGCAGCACTCTCCCACTTCGACACGTTGAACCGGCAACGATTGAGGGGGGAATACACCTGTCTCGAAGACTGGACAGAGTTCAAACGAGAATTCGGTTCCAAATTCGGACCCATTGACGAAGCAGATGAGGCAAGGAGAAGGTTGGCCTGGATGAAACAAATGCCCGAGGAAAGTTTTGCCAACTTCTTCATCCGCTTCAACGAATATGCACCCCTGACCGGGTTTAACGATGAGGCCCTAGTGACATACCTCAAGAAAGGGGTAGCTCCCTGGTTGCCTCTACAGGTTGTTACCAGAAGAGAAGAACCTCGATCCTACGATGAATGGACTCGAGTATTCACGAAGTTGGATGGAGCCGTACGCGCGCAAGCGGAGAGTCTGAGGAACCTCCACGGCGAGAAAATGCTGCAAGGATGGCTGAGCCGTTTCCCCGGGTTGGAGCTAGCACCCGAAGCTCCTTATAAATCCCCTCTACGTAGGGAATGAGATCCCGCTGACGTCTGGACCTCCAATCCAAAGCCAGCTGTAACAGGGAGGTTCCAGAACAGGTCCAACTGGAAAGACGGACGACAAAGGGCTTCCGCAGCATGGGGAGAAGAGGAAACCTATGATAGTGAAAATCGAGGGGAGAGCGAGGACTGCTGCCACTGCAGGGATGGAGGAGAATGGACTGAAGCGATCCTCCAGGCAGGAGTTACCGATACCGGAAGGAAATGGACTGCTGAGGAAAGAGCGGAAAAGTGGAGGAGACGAAGGCAGGAGCTCTGCATGTGTTGTGGACAAAAGGAGCACTGGGCAAAGGACTGCCCTAACCCAGAATCGTTAGAACGCCCAGTGGAGGAACAAGGGAGCTCTGAGAGAGCTTCCAAGGCCGATTCAACTCGAGGGAGAGGGACGACCAACCAAGGAGGAGGTCGTAAGGACGATTCAACTCGTCCTTTAGAACGGATTCGCGCCGGGATCGTAGTGGAGGAACGGGAAGGAATGGACGATCTATGGAACGTTCACATCTTAGACTCACCAAAGGAAGGTGAGCAAGAACTGTTGGAAGAAGTGGGAAATGGGCAGGGGGCTTCGAGGTAGATCAGGGCGAACTGCGAAGCCCCGCAACACCTTCGCCTATCACAATAAGAGCTGCACTCGCGGGGAGTCAGCCAGCTTGTCTCACATCCCGATCCTATGACTACTTCATCATCCTTACATGCTTTCCGTTCTCCAAACTCAATGAAGACAAAGAATACACCACACTAGTGGATAGTGGAGCAACTAGATGCTTCATAGACAAAACCGTCGCTATGCGACATCCCAAAAATCTGGTTGACCTAACAAACAGCATCCCTTTGGAGCTGTTCAACGGGCAACCTACCTCTGCAGGATTGATAACTCAGACCTACACTGACCAGATCAGCTTTGTGGATGGAACAATTCACAAGGTGGAGTTCCTAGTAACTCGATTACACCCCACGGCTCCAATTGTGCTAGGACTGCCGTGGCTACGCATGCACAACCCAGTAATTGACTGGAAGGAACTTTGCCTGACATTCCAGGACCGAAACGTCTGAATCTCAGCAGCCCTTGCATCGGAAATTGTCCAACCAGGCACCGAGGGAGGTACTGAGGAGCTAGGAAGGGGGGTAAACGGCGAGGAAATACACGAAGGAACCCTCCAACCACCTCCTGAAGCTCCCCTTAAAACTCCAAGGACAAGGGTGGAACTAGAGGAAGTGAAGGACGAGGAGTACGAGGTGAGACAACCAGGTCCACACGAGTTATTCCCCTCAGAAAAAGATCTAGGACCAGATGACCCAATCCTTATGGGGATCAACGAATGGCTAGTGTTCGCAAGCAAAAGCACGGAACAAGAGGTGGAGGAAACCCTTGAGGCGGGACGATTTGCCATGGAGGCAGAAACCCCGCGACCAGCGAAGGATTCAGAAGAGGCCTACCAAAAGTGGAAGAGTGTCATGAAGTACGCTGCCCCTATCATTTTCCTTTTCTCACCGTCTCTACGCCCTTATTTGTACGATACATCACTCCATCACTTTCACGTCCCACCATTGTCAAACCCTCATCGATTACTGATCCACCTGACCCCCTTCATCGATTACTGATCCATCAGCTACCCTTCTCCTTCTACCGGCTTCTGCCACCTTCTTTATTCTCAAACTGTACAGTATTACATCGTCAGTTCCCGCAGACCGGATTGTGTATATAAAGCCAGCCCCCCCACTACCTGGTCCCTTATCTTGACCTCTCTGTCATTATCTTGGGACCAGTCTGTCTCTGCTCCGCTTAGTTGCTCCGCATTATCGCTCTGCTTAAAGTCACTCCGCCTCCCTGCTCCGCTTAGTCACTCCGCCGCTGCCGCTTTGTGACAAAGAGTAGGGACACGGAACGATCCTCCTCCTGGCCTGGAGCTAAGCAAAAGGTCCAGTGGAGGAAGAAGAGGAGGGAACATGGACCTTATCCCGACCTCCCCACCTTAGACATAGAAAGTCTGAACATACCCAAGATTCCGTCAAGGTCTGGTCTGACTCCCAAGGGTTCCATAAGACATAACAACTTCCGAAGGAAGCAGCTCATAGCGGGTACCCATGTGGTGGAACGAAAATTGGATCCAACCATACAAGGGAAGTCCATTAGCTTGATAGGAGCTGCTGGGATAGATCACCTCCTAAGGGAGGGAACCCCAGCGTATTTCCTTCACATATCACCCACGAAGGAAGAGTCCCCTACTGAAGAAATGCTCTGGGCAAGTGATAGCAGCTCCCCAGAGGAGGTGCAGCAACCAAAGGATCTGTCATGCCCTGGCTACAACCAGGCCTGCCCCAGTACCAGCCATCACCTCCTATTGACCTCTACACCTCCCAAATACCACCACGCACCTCCCCAACTATCACCATTCCCCTGACATACTTACCCAAACGTCCCGACGTTCACCCCGATACGCATACAACACCCTCCTAATAGCCAACCCCTTTAAGTACTAAATCTCGATTACCTTCCTCCCTAGATTAGCTGCCTCATGTTCCAGATGTTCTCTTGTTCACTTCCCGTACCTACTTAAGTAGCGCCGCAACGTCCAGAAGCCCCAGCTTGGTATATTTTGAACACACACCCTTTACATAGGTCCAGTCCCTGTCCCTTTGTACCTGCTAACCATACAGAATTCTCTTTACTCTCTGTTTCTCTATCTCAGTTTCTCTTTACTCTTGTCTACTGTCTCTCTGATCGTCTATACGATTCAATACACGCTTTTTGACAAGACCGTGCCTACAGGTCAATAACTATAGTGGTTCTGAGGTTGAATATGGGCCGGAAATGGCCCGGGATAACTCCGAGATCCGGAGCTCGAGTACTGGCCTGTAGTACACACTGGGAGTGGGACATCGGTGAAGCTATTAGCAACACCCTTCACACACTGTTGTGTCCCCGGGAATATAGTGGCAAGGATATGATGTCAAGATGAGCAGCCTAGATGGGGTTCCTGTGATCCGGGGGTCCGGAACAGCTCGGAAGCAAAGGTATTAAAGAGTGGGATAAGGTGGTACACTTGATTACAAGCTTGACTACAACGTACAAAGTATTCTAGCTTATATACATACCTCCCAAATACAGTGAGAAGACCTCGATGAAAGCTCGGAACAATAAATAAATAGAATGTAGGTCACAAGGTTATTAATCCGAAGTCCGGCCGCTCCGGGGAAGCGTATGGGGTGAATTGCATGCATATGACACTTTTACTCCATGTCTAAGCAATCCGAGTGAGTCTCCGAGCTCCCTCGAACAATACTAAAGCTCCCCAACGCCTAACGCCTTGGTGAGCTAACCTCCCCAAAACCTCCCTGAGCTCCCCAATTGCTCCGCAAGCTCTGGGACCTCAATCTAAGTAATGTCGAAGCTACCCCCTACGTCGAACTACATGTCGCTTCTCCGTTACCACCTCCAACACTCGAGGATGTCCACCTCTAACCCCCAGTTCCCGGGACCTCCCCTCCCGGGCATATACATTCTCAGGAGCTCATACACTCAAGACCTATTCTCCCTTACGTTGAAGGTCTAGCAAGTACAACTCCTCCTACGCAACACTACTAGGTTCCTGTCACAAAGCGGCAGCAGCGGAGTGACTAAGCGGAGCAGGGAGGCGGGGTGACTTTAAGCAGAGCGATAATGCGGAGCGACTAAGCGGAGCAGAGACAGACTGGTCCCAAGATAATGACAGAGTTATATTAGTATTGTAGTTGTGGGTACTAGTAAGTAAGCACGTACCTGGTCCCAAGATAATGACAGAGAGGTCAAGATAAGGGACCAGGTAGTGGGGGGCTGGCTTTTATATATGCAATCCGGTCTGCGGGAACTGACGATGTAATACTGTACAGTTTGAGAATAAAGAAGGTGGCAGAAGCCAGTAGAAGGAGAAGGGTAGCTGATGGATCAGTAATCGATGAAGGGGGTCAGGTGGATCAGTAATCGATGAGGGTTCGATAATGGTGGGACGTGAAAGTGATGGAGTGATGTATCGTACAAATAAGGGCGTAGAGACGGTGAGAAAAGGAAAATGATAGGGGCAGCGTACTTCATGACAGTTCCGTACCTCTACCTCCTCTACCTATGCCTTAGGGACCTCCCTGGACCTTACAGGAACCCCTTCAAGGGTCACACCTCTCAATCCCAGCCACTACTAGGTCATTCCCGTCCTCGGTCGCGGTTTCCGTAGCTCCCTTCGAGCTCCAGCCTGCTCCTAGCACACTACAACATAAACTCCTCATACCAAAACCTACCCTAAGACCTATTCTGACCCAGGTCTTACAGGATCCTGAGAATGGGAGGACTAGACCGGAACAGGGGGAAGTGGTCAAGGAGCTCGACGAAGAAGCATCAAAGCGCCAGGATATGGAGGAGCTAAAGAAATCCATTCCCATCCAATACCAGGACTACCTGGACATATTCTCACCCAAAGAAGCAAGGATGCTACCTCCGCACCGACCTTACGATATCAAAATCGAAACAGAAGGTGATGTGATACCTCCCATAGGGAAGCTCTACAACATGTCTGAGAAGGAACTGAAATCTCTCAAGGAGTACATTGATGAGATGTTGGGGAAGGGGTTCATACGATCCTCCAGTTCCCCCGCGGGAGCTCCTGTCTTGTTTGCCAAGAAAAAGGATGGTACCCTGCGACTCTGCGTCGACTATCGAGCTCTGAACAAGATTACGAAGAAGAATAGGTACCCTCTACCACTGATAGGCACCTTAGTGGATCAACTACGGAAGGCAAAAATCTTCACAAAGATCGACCTCCGCGCAGGATACAACAACGTCAGGGTAGCCCAGGGACACGAGTGGAAGACTGCATTCCGAACTCGGTATGGGTCATTCGAGTACCTGGTGATGCCTTTTGGGCTCACAAATGCCCCCTCCGCATTTCAATTCTTCATGAACAAGATCTTTCACGACATGGTGGACGTTTGCATGGTGATCTACTTGGACGACATTCTGATCTACTCAGATGATGAAGTATCCCATGTGGAACACGTCAGGAAGGTCCTTGAATGACTATGGGCGAACCACCTCCATGCAAAGCCGGAAAAATGTGCGTTCCATGTTGACACTGTCGAGTACTTGGGGGTGATTATATCACCGCTGGGGGTATCCATGGACCCAGAGAAAGTGAAGGCGGTAACGGACTGGCCAAAACCAAGGACAGTTAAGGAGCTTCAGGCGTTCCTTGGATTCGCGAACTTCTATAGGAGGTTCATAGACAACTACTTGGGAATCACCAAGGTGTTCACGAAGCTCCTCCAAAAAGACTCAGTGTGGCACTGGATGCCACAGTGTAGCAGTGCCTTTGAGCTTCTGAAGTCAGCCTTCTCCGAAGCCCCAGTCTTGGGACATTACAACCCGGACCTACCAGTAGTCCTCGAATGTGATGCTTCCGACTTGGCTATAGCAGGGATCCTATCACAACTGGATCCTGAGACAGGGGAGATACACCCCATTGCCTTCCATGCGCGATCAATGATCTCAGCAGAGCTGAACTACGACATCTACGATAAGGAGCTCCTAGCTATCGTGGATTGCTTCAAACAATGGAGGGCATACTGTGAAGGATCCCGACACCAGATCCAAGTATACTCAGACCATAACAACCTCCAGTACTTCTCCACTATGAAGCAACTGACAGCACGACAAGCCCAGTGGGCAGAGCTCCTTTCAGGTTACGATTTCGTCATCAACTATCGACCAGGGAGGTTGGGAGCCAAACCGGACGCGCTCACCCAAAGATCAGATGTGTACCCAAAGAAGGGAGCTTCAAGGGATCAGGTCTTAGTGGGGGGGGAAAGGGTACTCATACCTCCAGAATGTCTGAACGCTACCATCCTCATGAATGAAGACCTCCTAGTAAATCGAGTAAGGGAAACTCCAAAGGACACGATGATGATTGAAGCACTGAAGAGGATTGCACGCAACAAGGAGGAATCTCTTGTTTGGGAGGATGGGCTGATAAAGAGGGGAGGTCGTATATATGTCCGAGACGTTGGAACTCTAAGAAGGGAGGTCCTACAGCCATACCACGACCATAAACTGAGGGGACACCCGGGGGAGAAATGCACCAAGAAGCTCATAAACCAGCTGTCTTTCTGGAAAGGGCTGTCTAAGGACGTGAACTACTATGTACGGAGATGCCACCCGTGTCTGAGAGCCAAAGCCAGTCGCTCCAAACCTTACGGGAACCTCCGTCCACTACCAATTGGTCAACGACCTTGGTCCTCAATCTCCCTAGACCACATCACCCAACTCCCAGCCACGGCGGGTCCAGAGAAATACAATGCCATCCTTGTAGTAGTCTGCCGACTCACCAAACAGGCCATACACGTTCCTTGTCATACGACGGATAATGCGGAGGACTTTGCCAATCTATTCATAACACACGTCTTCTCGAAGTGGGATGCCCTCCAACATAACTTCAGACCGGGGCTCCCTATTCGTGTCTCAATTCTGGAGGGAGCTTTGCAGAGTGTTAGGATTCGAGTCTTGCCTATCCACGGCATACCACCCTCAAACGGATGGACAAACGGAACATGTAAACCAGTCAGTAGAAGCATACCTCCAAATTTACTGCGTTTACGACCAAGATGATTGGGACCTCCTGCTCCCGATAGCAGAATTCGTGTACAATAATACCCCCAACACCACGACAGGTGTCTCACCCTTCTTTGCCAATAAAGGATACCACCTGAAGTTGTCAATCACACTGGAACAGGTGCAGGGAGCGGAGGTCAACGAGTACGCCACCAACCTTAAGGAGCTACATACGTACCTCCAGGAACAAATCCGAACAGCGAATAAGGTATATACGAAGTATGCGAACCAGAAACGCCAGGAGGCTCCGGACTGGAAAGAGGGCGACCAAGTCTGGCTGAATATGGAGAACGTTAAGACTAGGCAACCCATGAAGAAACTGGATCACAAATGGACGGGACCGTATTCAATACTGTTGCAAGTAGGAAGTCATGCCTACCGACTGGACCTCCCGGGAGACTGCCATAAGATCCACAATGTGTTCCACGTGGATAGACTGAAGCCCCACTTCCATGACAAGTTCAGACGACAGAACTCCCCACCCCCTCCAATCTTTGTCAAAGGAGAATCGGAACACTTTGTGGAGAGCATCCTAGATTTGAAGCCCATTAAAGGAAAGCCTGAGGAGGTGGAATACCTTGTTAAATGGGAGGGTTATGATGAGGACTTCAATTCATGGGTGGGATGGGAAGGAATGGCAGGCTCATTGGAACTTATGAAGCAGTGGCATAGGGAGCACAATAGAAAGCGTAAACCAAAGCGGGACCAATGGGAGCTACTGGAGAAGCAGGCAGAGGATGACAGGGAGGAGATAGCGGAATCAACAGGGGGCACAGGGAACGATGACACGCCTAAATTTTGGCTAGACGTCTATGCTGTGAATTGTGACATTTTCACGTATAGATTCGTATCAAGAGGACTGTAATTGAGACCCAGATTGACAGTCAAAGTCAATACTGAATCAGTCTAATAAGTTGAAGGGACCATATACCCATACTACCACAAGTTGGTTAGTTTACCCATCCCCGATACTACCTTCGGATAGCAGTCTACCTGTTTGTCAAGCAGGATTATACCAGACTCGGACTACATCGGAAGGATGACCATTCACGTATGACATACCAAGGGTATTCTTATTGGACCTTACACTGGCAGGAGTTTGGAAGAACTTACTCAAGTGACCATGAACCGAGGATTGACTCGAAATGACTTTCTAGAACTCAGGAATCATCAAATACTCCTTCTAGAACGAGATCATGCATTAATCTAAAAGACTGCGATTTAGTCTAATAGACCAATCAAGTTGCATGGTTGAGGAAAATGACTAGAAGAACGATCGGAAGACTGTGAGGCTCCGAAGACATATCAAATGAATGTCAAGGAGTCCTGACGTAGAAAATAATGAAGAATGCAATTAAATGAATATTATGCGTAACTCCCTTGATAGAGTATAGGCACAATGGGTGTCTATTGAAAGAGAGAAGCAATTAGTTTAATCCAGATGAATCAGATTGATAGGATTAGAATTGAGGAGAGCTGATTTGCCTCCGGACGAGGTGACAAACAATCGAAGTAAGTGTTGAACCGTATTAACGGTTGAGCACCATTCGAATCATTCTCCAAAACAATTAAATTAAATGAATAACGAAGTACCTACCTATGTTTGGAGGTATACTTGAATCTTGGAACCAGTTATGGACCAAATAAGGACATGTAGATTCAAATTAAATGATATCTGGCCAAGTGTAGAAGTTTCCTTGCGGTTCCAAACGTTTATTGTATTAAATTAATTGTACTGTGCGACTCTATATTCTGTATGTATAAATAGCGATCCGATGTATCTGGAATACAAGTGATTTTGGGACGACGTTGCAGTGCTAATCCGTAAAAAGGAAAGACACACTCCCGCCAGACTGAAACCTCTTCGCTAGCAGCCATTCGGGCCCGGCACTTGTGAGTATAGGAACGTCGTGTTCTGCTCCTTGTGACTGCGAGAAGTATATCCAGTTGTTGGGTATTCTTCGAACTTAAGATCAGTCGTTGGTCTTAAGGGCAAATCACGCTGTGTGGTTGTGCCAGCACATAGTTCTAGCCCTCCGTAGGGGTCTGTGTGTTTCGGTTTTAATTTACTTTGATTCAAAAACCCCAATTCTTGATATACCCAAATCAATACAAACCAAAGCATGAATCGTGCTGGATCTACCTTAATCAAAGGAATATATCGAATCCTTAGAACGATTCAAATTGATTGATCAAAGCTTCTTACTTAGCTCTCAAAGCTTTGCGGAACCTTTGCCAACGCTACCCCTTGCTATTAAATAAATTTGATAGCAGTGAACTCGCATATTGTGTATTAGATTGGTTGGTTGGAGTGCCCATTAGATTCCTTCCTTTCTCTTTCACACAAAAACGAGGCAAGCTCATTAACGAGAGGGGAAAGAAAGATGGAGGGAGGCGGGGGAGTATGAACTAACGACCAAAAGACTTCAAGACATGACGGATAGTTATGATTTTCTTAATTCCCATTGCAAACTTCATTTTTTTTTTCTATTCATTCACTCCTCACTTAGTGCGCTACTCCCAATTCACATTGAATGCATAAGAAAGAATCAATTCACATTGGAAACGGACTATGGACTACACGACACTAGACGAAAAACAACAAGAAAAATAACAAAATCGTACTATGGAATACAAGCAGATTACAACGTGGGACTGGACCTCTCGTTCTTAACTGCCACATCGCCCTGCATCCTAGCTTCAAACTCCTCATGAGACTCATATAAATCCTTGCCATTGTCATCAATCATTGTGAGGTCGGTGATGTGGGGAACGACGGGGACAGACGGGATTAGAAGGGGAGACGAGGGAGAACAAGAAGCAGGGAGGAAAAGAGGAGTCCGAGCCATGGAAGGAGTCTCCGAACCTCCCACAGGAGGATCCCTGTTGTCCTCCTCCGCAGGTGTTGCAACATTCAGATGAAGAGCCACACCCGTCTCCCCTGTAACCCCCTCAACCTCCCTGGGAGCATTTTCGTCATCCCCCTCCGCTAAAACAGAACCTTCTAAAGGGGAAGGACCGCCCCCAATGCCAGGAAGCTCCGCTGAAGTGGGAAAGAAGTAATGGGGTCCTGGGGTGTCAATCATATTGCGAATATAATTCGCGATAAGACGTTCCCAGGAGACCATAATGGAATCCATAGCAGGGACAGCGGGGAGGTGATCGGAGGTAGGAGAAGGTGTAATGGGAATGGGGTGATCAAAGGAAAAGAATCTCCTATAGAGAGGAGGTTCCAAGGAACCAGGACGGGCATCTACGTATCCGGCGTGCTGGGTGGCGGTGGAGAAGGTGTCATGAGAAGGGAAACGAGAGTGGGTCAACATCTCCTGGTACAGACCCTTGACCCGGTCTGCTGCGTTGGAATAGTAATACAGGAGACTACTTGTCGACTTGAAGATGCAGCTCACCATGGGTAAAGCGAGCCTGGGACAAGTAACCCAAAACGAGGTCAACAGTGGAGGAAAGGCGCTCGGGAGTGTGATGGAGGCCACGATACAGTAGGAGGGTGATGGCCTCCAGGAGACCTCCTACATACCGGTTATGGTAATGGAGCAAGTTCGCGGAATTGGCTCGATAAAGTCGGTGAGCGAAAGTGGCCAACCGACGAACTAAGGCCTCCAAGGCATTGAGTTTCTGCTGGACCTCTGAAAGGGAGGGCAGTTCGACCTCGTACAAACCCTCATCTTCGGGGTACTGCCTAATCAAACCCTTGGCGACATGAGCCCTGTCCCAATACCGGCAAACCATTTCCTCCAACTCCTCCAGACGATCTCATTGACGCAATGCACGAGCATTAGCGGAGTCGAGCTCCGCATAAGCATCGGAGGAATGACTACTAGCGTCATCAACCTGCTTACGGAGCTCCCCGATCTCCTGCTTTTGACGCTTCGCCACCTCAGAATGGGCAATGAGGAAACGAGTCACAAGGTCCTGACAAGAGAAAGCCACTCAGATTAGTGAGAACCAAAGCAAGGGGGAAGGAAACATACCTCGGACGCAGGCTCAGGCAATTCAGCTTCAATAGCCCGAAACTGGGACAGAACCCGTTGATACTCAGCATGGTCCCTTGCAACCTCCTCCAACGACCGACGACTGGCCTCAAGCTCCTGGCTCCTAAGGTCCAATGAAGACGAGGTGTCTCAGAGGAGAGAGGTCAAGGTTGAAACCTGACCACGAGACTGCGCAAGGAGTGTTCGGAGCTCCTCCACCTCAGTCTTCAGATGGTCATTGTCAACCCTTAGAGCGGAGGAGGCTTGGGAACGAGGGTAAGGGCGCAAAGGCTCCCGAGAACACTGGATAGGCATATCAGACAAAGGGAAGAAAAAGTAAAACCAGTTACTGACCTGTTAAACAGGGGGGGTTTTTATTCTGCTCCAAGAAAAGTCTTCCACCTCGCTTGGAGGCACAAACTGCTCAAACAAACCAGCCTGTGGAACACAAGGAGGGATCTTGGTGTAACCCTGAGATCGAGATTGGTCGACAACCGACCGATGGGAGGAATCCTCAGGGACGAGGTGCCCTACTCCCGGCAAAGTGGGAATTTCCGAATCGGGAACGTGAGGAGGACGGAGGACGAGAACCACACGGCGATAACTTGAACCTCCCTCGACCTGTGGAACTGTAGGGACGATGGGGGATGACCTATCCACAACCTGTTCCAGACGTCGACGCTTGGGGGTAGAACCAGGGTCCACCTTGACTAGTCGTTTGCGTTTTTTCATAACTGGAGCAGGAGGTAGGAGAGAAGAACCGCCAGCCAATGGGGAGGTGTGAGGAACCAATGTTGATGGTCCAGGAACCAACGGTTGGTGCTGACAAAACTCCCGAAGCTCCTGGCAATCCAGCTCCCGCTGATCCTGATCATCCAAAGGGTTTAACTCGAGAAGTGCACTGGTCGAATTAGTGCTCTGTTCAACACGATCGTAAAGGATCCGCCACTGCTCAGTTGGGAGAGAGTAGCAGGTGCACTGACCCGGGTCTCCGTGGACCTCCAGGAAACGACAAGCGAAAGCCAAGTCGCGAGAGCACTTGCAGGAAAAATATCGAAAGCGCACTAATCGTCCAAGGACACATAGCTTTTTATCATCGCAATTGCTACACCGAGCAAGATGGGGAACAAGTGAGCAACTACCTTCCTTTTTACCTCAAACGCAGGTGGGACATGGCAGACCCGCAGCAGCCAAGATAGACCACAAGGGATCATCGATGATGTAACGTGCAAGCGAGACGCCTACGCCAAAGACAGACTTGAACAACGATAGCTGCCCAAGGGAAGGTTCCTCCACATTACTTACGATCTCGTCCACATCGGAGTCGCGGCGATTTGGAGAGGAGGGAGGTATGCCAAGAGCATCGGAAACCCCAGCAGAAGTAGAAGCGTAAGGCGCAGTCATTGCAGTCGAGTTTTACTTGGGTGATGACAGGTAGGAGGATAAAGAAGGCGGATGGGGAGGGAAAATGAACTTATAAACGAAAAAAGTTCGATCACGTAGAAGCCACATGATACTTCGAAGTGAAACCTCCTCGGAGGCTCGGAGGAGTGAAGGGGGGGGGTAATGTCATGCCCTGTCCCTAAAAGCTCCCCTTGTTACCCTCCTAGACATCCCAGAACCGCTTATCAGCTCCATTGCACCTCCCAAATAACCTCCCATGAAACCCCCATGAACCATGGAACCCTAGCCAACCTCCCGACCAATGCTAACCTCCATCTGAAGCAACAGCTCCATGAATCGCGTGTGCCGCCGGACAATCCCCTATCAATTCAGCCTCATGGGTTCCGCACTTCACGCCAGCCCCATTAGATGCTCATTTACTACAATGTCCCTTTACCTATTCAGCCCACCTATATAAGTATCCTCTGTAACATAAGCGTCCCTAGCTTGGTATATTTTGAACACACACCCTTTACATAGGTCCAGTCCCTGTCCCTTTGTACCTGCTAACTGTACAGAATTCTCTTTACTCTCTGTTTCCTTATCTCTGTTTCTCTCTACTCTTGCCTACTGTTTCGACGATCGTCTACACGATCCAATATATGCTTTTACTTCACGTCTAAGCAATCCGAGTGAGTCTCCGAGCTCCCTCGAACAATACTAAAGCTCCCCAACGCCTAATGCCTTGGAGAGCTAACCTCCCCAACACCTCCTCGAGCTCCCCCATTGCTCCACAAGCTTCGGGATCTCGACCTAAGTAACGTCGAAGCTACTTCTTACGTTGACTATGCATCGCTTCTCCGTTACAACCTCCCACACTTGAGGACGTCCACCTTCAAGCCCAGTCCCCGGGAACCTACCCTCCCGGGCGTATACATTCTCAGGAGCTTATACACTCAAGACCTATTCTCTATATGACCTATTCGACCCTATGTTGACGTTCTAGCAAGTACAACTCCTCCTACGCAACACTACTAGGTTCCGTACCTCTACCTCCTCTACCTATGCCTTAGGGACCTTTCTGGACCTTACAGGAACCCCTTCAAGGGTCACACCTCTCAATTCCAGCCACTACTAGGTCATTCCCGTCCTCAGTCGCGGTTTCCGTAGCTCCCTTCGAGCTCCAGCCTGCTCCTAGCATGCTACAACATAAACTCCTCATACTAAAACCTACCCTAAGACCTATTCTGACCCAGGTCTTACAGGTTGCACAGGAAAGTTAGTTCGACTATGAAGTATTGTGTGAGTACGTTTCCAGCTGGGTGTACTCACTGCGGGGCTTCTAAGGAGACTCAAAAGGGAGCTTCCTCATCTTTGTGAGGGGTTAAGAGATTGTATGGGAGGAGTCGGTAATCCTTGAAATGATGTTGGCATGCCTAAATTTTGGCTAGACGTCTACGCAGTGAATTGTGACACTTTCATGCATAGATTTGTATCAAGAGGACTGTAATTGAGACCCAGATTGACAGTCAAAGTCAATACTGAAGTAATCTAATGGTTACAGAAACCCTATACCTATACTGCCGCAGGTTGGTTAATTTACCCATCTCTGATACTACCTTCAGATAAAAGTCTATCTGTTTGTCAAGCAGGATTATACCAGACTCAGACTACATCTGAAGAATTGTTGAGCAGGCAAGGGGTGCATAGTGGTGACACTCTCTAGCACCATACCTGGGTGGTATAGCTTATAGTCTCAGTGAGGCAATAAAGATGAGAGAGAAGCGAGTTGGATTCCAGTACAGGACATAGCTACTTATATACATAAATGCATGACAGTATTATATAAGGAAGTACTGAGGAATCTGCATATGGTATATGATGTCAGTGTACACTAAGCATAGACTAAGATAACACATGACCATATTAGTGACATGTGAACAGCATAGCCGCGTTCAACAAGAATGACCATTCATATATGACATACCGAGGGTATTGTTATTGGACCTTACACTGGCAGGAGTTTGGAAGAACTTACTCAAGTGACCATGAGCCAAGGATTGACTCAAAATGACTTTCTAGAACTCAAGAATTGTCAAATACACATTCTAGAATGAGATCATGCATTAATCTAAAAGACTGTGATTTAGTCTAATAGACCAATCAGGTTGCATGGTTGAGGAAAATGACTAGAAAGATGATTGAAGTACTGTGAGACTCCGAAGACATATTAAATAAATGTCAAAGAGTCCTGACGTAGAAAATATTGAAGAATACAATCAAATGAACACTATGCACAACTCCCTTGATAGAGTATAGACACAATGGGTGTCCATTGAAAGAGAGAAGTAATTAGTTTAATCCAGATGAATCAGATTGATAGGATTAGAAACAAGGAGAGCTGATTTGCCTCTGGATAAGATGACAAACAATCAAAGGACATGTTGAGCATCAATGACAGATGAACACCATTCAAGTCATTCTCTAAACAATGAAGATCAAATGAATAATAAAGTACCTACCTTAGTTTGGAGGTATGCTAGAATCTTGGAACCAATATGGACCAAATAAGAATGAATAGATTCAAGTTAAATGATACATGACCTATTGTAGAAGTTTCCTAGTGGTTCCGAATGTTATTTTATTAAATTAATGGTACTGTGTGATTCTATATCCTGTATGTATAAATAGCAATCAGATGTATCTGGAATACAAGTGATTTTGGGACGACGTTGCAATGCTAATCCATAAAAAGGAAAGACACACTCCTGCCAGACTGAAGCCTCTTCACTAGCAGCCATTGGGGCCCGGCACTTGCGAGTATAAGAATGTCATGTTCTGCTCCTTGTGACTGCAAGAAGTTATATCCAGTTGTTAGGTATTCTTCAGACTTAAGATTAGCTGTTGGTCTTAAGGGCAATCACGCTGTGTGGTTGTGCCAGCACATAGTTCTAGCCCTCTGTAGGGGTCTGTATGTTTCGGTTTTAATTTACTTTGATTCAAACCCCCAATTCTTGATATCCCATATCAATACTACCAAAGCACAAATTGTGCTGAATCTTCCTTGATCAAAAGAATATATTGAATCCTTAGAATGATTCAAATTGATTGATTGAAGCTTTTCCTTAGCTTTCAAAAGTTTTACAGAACCTTCGACAATGCTACCCCTTGCTATTAAATAAATTTGATAGCAGTGAACTTGCATATTGTGTATTAGATTGGTTGGTTGGAGTGCCCATTTGATTCCTTCCATTCTCTTTCACACAAAAACAAGGCAAGCTTGTTAATGAGGGGTCAGAACTTGAACAGGTTGTCCATTGTATACAAAGTACTGTACTCAAATTCTTCTTCTTCTTCCACAGCTTCACAAAGAGTTGACATAGTAGGGACTGTAGCCAGACCAGAACTGCTATTATGGCAACATGGTTGACTGATAGCAGAGATGGATTCAGAGAAAGGGGCAAATGATTAGGCTGTAGTGAAGAAAGTATTTTGTTCAGAGTTAGCTCGAGATTGAGCTCAAGTTTTTGGAGGCATAAAAAATGATTGATCAGTATAACATTAACAGATTAAGTTTAATTGTACTGTTAAAATCATGTACACTGGGAAGCCATTGTAAGACCTGGGTCAGAATTGGTCTTAGGGGTGGATTTGGTATGAATGGTTTATGTTGTAGTGTGCTAGGAGCAAGCTGGAGCTCAAAGGGAGCTACAGGAACTGCGACTGAGGACAGGAATGACCTAGTAGTAGTACTGAGTGCAAGATGTGACCCTTGAGGGGGTTCCTAGAAGGTCCAGGGAGGTCCCTAGGGCAATAACCGGTGAAGATTGAGGTATCCGGTAATGAGCTTGCCTCGTTTTTGTGTGAAAGAGAAAGGAAGGAATCAAATGGGCACTCCAACCAACCAATCTAATACACAATATGTGAGTTCACTGCTATCAAATTTATTTGATAGCAAGGGGTAGCGTTGTCAAAGGTTCCGCAAAGCTTTGAGAGCTAGGTAAGAAGCCTTGATCAATCAATTTGAATCGTTCTAAGGATTCGGTATATTCCTTTGATTAAGGTAGATTCAGCACAATTTGTGCTTTGATTGTATTGATATGGGTATATCAAGAATTGGGGGTTTGAATCAAAGTAAATTAAAACCAAAACACACAGACCCCTACAGAAGGCTAGAACTATGTGCTGGCACAACCACACAGCGTGATTTGCCCTTAAGACCAACAACTGATCCTAAGTTTGAAGAATACCCAACAGCTGGGTATAACTTCTCGCAGTCACAAGGAGCAGAACACAATGTTCCTATACTCACAAGTGCCGGGCCCAAATGGCTGCTAGTGAAGAGGTTTCAGTCTGGCGGGAGTGTGTCTTTCCTTTTTACGGATTAGCACTGCAACGTCGTCCCAAAATCACTTGTATTCCAGATACGTCAGATTGCTATTTATACATACAGGATATAGAGTCGCACAGTACAATTAATTTAATACAATAAACGTTCAGAACCGTAAGGAAACTTCTGCATTCGGTCAGATATCATTTAATTTGAATCTACATGTCCGTATTTGGTCCATAATAGTTCCAGGATTTTTAGTATACCTCCAAACATAGGTAGGTACTTCAGTATTCATTTAATTTAATTGTTTTGGAGAATGACTTGAATGGTGTTCAGCTGTCACTGCTGTTCAACACTTACTTCGATCATTTGTCACCTCGTCCGGAGGCAAATCAGCTCTCCTCGCTTCTAATCCTATCAATCTGATTCATCTGGATTAAACTAATTGCTTCTCTCTTTCAATAGACACCCATTGTGCCTATACTATATCAAGGGAGTTACACATAGTATTCATTTAATTGCATTCTTCAATATTTTCTACGTCAGGACTCTTTGACATTCATTTGATATGTCTTCGGAGCCTCGCTGTACTTTGATTGTTCTTCTAGTCATTTTCCTCAACCATGCAACCTGATTGGTCTATTAGACTAAATCGCAGTCTTTTAGATTAATGCACGATCTTGCTCTAGAAGGAGTATTTTGATAATTCCTGAGTTCTAGAAAGTCATTTTGAGTCAATCCTCGGCTCATGGTCACTTGAGTAAGTTCTTCCAAACTCCTGCCAGTGTAAGGTCCAATAAGAATACCCTTGGTATGTCATACGTGAATGGTCATCCTTCAGATGTAGTCCGAGTCTGGTATAATCCTGCTTGACAAACAGGTAGACTTTTATCCGAAGGTAGTATCGGGGATGGGTAAACTAACCAACTTGTGGTAGTATGGGTATATGGTCCCTTCAACTTATTAGACTGATTCAGTATTGATTTTGACTGTCAATCTGGGTCTCAATTACAGTCCTCTTGATATGAATCTATGCATGAAAATGTCACAATTCACAGCATAGATGTCTAGCCAAAATTTAGGCATGTCATCCCCCCCAAACTAAAGAATTTGACCGTCCTCGGTCATTCGTAGTTTTTGTACCAGGGAAGGATACCCAATCTGTTATTAGATTGATTCGACAAGACTATATCTCCTTTTAATGTAAATCACTGGGTTTGGATCTCTACTTCTCCGTGCTTTTCAATCAATTTGGATGCCCTCAAATGGGTTTCTAGCACTCATGTTATCAATTTGTTCACACGCCTGCTACAAATCATAACAGTTCAGCGCTCAATTTGAATTGAATACCTTTTTGGTATTCTTATCACATTTGGAAAATTTAGTTCACAATCATTTAATCATCTGTTCACAGAACGAGCTTCCATTTCATGGGGAACTGCTCTAATATACATGCTGAATCAGTGTATACGATTGTTTAGTTTGGAGCATGGGGTTCAACAAATTTTCATTGAAGTCCGTTTTCTCCCTTTATTTCCTTCTTGTATTTCATTTCAATCAAAATGGCTTCACCCTCAAGTGAAACTTGATCTTCAGCTGTCATGCACTGGCTCTAAACCGCGACACTGTAAACTCCTCGTTCATTCCACCCAAGTAATGCTCCCTTCCTTCTCTAATCTCCCCTTTCTGGGAACCTCCGACGCCACCTCCAGACCTCCCCAAACCGCCATATACCTCCCCAAGTATTCCTGATATACCTACCCAAACGTCCTTCACCCCGACACACATACAGAACCCTCCTAACTGCCAACCCCTTTAAGTATTAATCTCGATTACCTCCCTTCCCAGATTAGCTGCCTCATGTCTCCAGATGTTCTCTTGTTCACTTCCCGTAACTATTTAAGTAACACCGCATTGTCCCGAAGCCCCAGCTTGGTATATTTTGAACACACACCCTTTACATAGGTCCAGTCCCTGTCCCTTTGTACCTGCTAACCGTACGGAATTCTCTTTACTCTCTGTTTCCTTATCTCTGTTTCTCTCTACTCTTGCCTACTGTTTCGACGATCTACACAATCCAATATACGCTTTTACTTCATGTCTAAGCAATCCGAGTGAGTCTCTGAGCTCCCTCGAACAATACTAAAGCTCCCCAACGCCTAATGCCTTGGAGAGCTAACCTCCCAAACACCTCCTCGAGCTCCCCCATTGCTCCACAAGCTTCGGGATCTCAACCTAAGTAACGTTGAAGCTACTTCTTACATTGAACTATGTATCGCTTCTCCGTTACAACCTCCCACACTCGAGGACGTCCACCTTTGAGCCCAGTCCCCGGGAACCTACCCTCCTGGGCGTATACATTCTCAGGAGCTTATACACTCAAGACCTATTCTCTCTACGACCTATTCAACCCGACGTTGATGTTCTAGCGAGTACAACTCCTCCTATGCAATGCCACTAGGTTCCGTACCTCTACCTCCGCTACCTACGCCTTAGGGACCTTACAGGAACCCCTTCAAGGGTCACATCTCTCAATCCCAGCCACTACTAGGTCATTCCCATCCTCAGTCGCGGTTTCTGTAGCTCCCTTCGAGCTCCAGCCTGCTCCTAGCACACTACAACATAAACTCCTCATACCAAAACCTACCCTAAGACCTATTCTGACCCAGGTCTTACATCAGCCTCGTCCACGCATTTACCCACCTCCTTATCAGAGGCGCAAGTCCTTTTAGCAAGCACTCAATCCAAGTCTATGCTACCATTGTTTTTTGATAGCCCAGTCTTTCAACGTCTTCTAGTGGGCGATTATTCTCCTCCTCTTTTGAGTTCTCAACACACTCCGGATTACGATGGATCCAGCGCTCTTCCAGCCTTTTCTTATCCTTGTGCCTTGGTCCCTTTCTGTTTTCCTCCCGGGACTTCACGTCCCTTGTCCGTGGCCTCCGGCCTGGACTTGTTCTGCTCAGCCCAAATGGCCGTTCAAATGTTACAAGTATTACTTGAAGATCCGGCTCCAACAGAGTCCGAGGAGATATAGAATGTTTTTGAGGAGGCGGCACCTTTCTTGGTATGCATTTTACCTCCTCCTTCGTTTTTTATTTTCGCTTAATGCTTCTATCTTTTAGCTTTATCTTCATGACTTCTGGAAGGGTCAAGTGAATTGCCCTTTATTTGCGGAGCATATCATTCTCACTGCAGAGTACTTGTCTCAAAGTCTCCCCGCCTTCTTGAGGGACGATTTGGAGCAGCAATGGGGAATTCCCCCTGAACACCGCTCTCCTACTTCCGTAAGTGCATCTTTCTCCTCTATCCTTTTTATCTTATCAATCTGATTCACAGGGTGTCCGCAATTTTGAACAATTCCCCGCAATTCCTATTCCATTTTGTTTACATTTTCACGAGGGAAGCGCCATCATGCGCTTGGTGCCTTCCAGGGATTTAGACCCCTTCGCCTCACTACGCGGCCAAGGTATTCTACCTGGGGCTTCAAAAACAGTTTCTTCTCCTCAAGCTTCCGATCCCATCCCACCTCCTCCTACCACTAAAGCACCAGTTGTGCCCCCTAGGGCACTTTGAAGGAACCGGGAGATCAAGAGCCTCAAAGCAGACACCTCCCTGTTTCGTAAGTTATTTGTTTAATTCATCAATTCTTTTCCCTTTATTCATTTAGTTCATTTGCTTTTGTTTCAGTTTCTTCCCCTCATTTCACTCGTTCAAAAGACTCCGATAATGAGCTTTTGAGTGAAAATCCTGTCCTAGACATAGCCCCTCGTGCCTCTTCATCTAGTAAGGCTTCTTCGGTGAAGATGGGGTCTAAACCCAAGGCCTCTGTCAAAGTAGTGGAGGAATCAAAAGTCTCTGATCCTACTCCTTCTGCCTCGGTTTACAAAAGGGTTCGACTCCCTCCTCATTCGAGGAAAATTGCGCCAACTACTTCAAAAGGAAAATCTCGGCAAATCATTGCTACCAATGAAGATTCGACTTCCACTGAAGTTGAATCTGAAGATGAAGATGAGGATGAGGATGAGGACTCTGTGCCTCCTCCCAAATGTCTGAAAACGACATCTTCCATCTCTGCTAAGGCTTTATTCATTGTTTTTCGTTTAATTTCATTTTTATTAATTCAATTTGATTGCAGCTTCACTACCTTGTTGTTCTGCTAAAAGGGTTTCTGTCCCCAAACGGGTTACCAAAGCTGCTGTGAAGCCCGCTCCTAAGCATTCCTCCGGTAGCACCTTTCAACCAGTACTATTGGCAGATGCTCAGGGACGCCTAAAGCTTCCTGAGCAGTCCACTGGAAACTTTACTCCTTTCCCAAAATTTGCTCATGCCAGGGTAAGCCGTAGTTATTCAAGGTAATTCATATCAAATGCTAGTTCTATTAATTTAATAGAATAGCGCTGCCTTGAATCGCGAGAATCCTCCTCTTGCCATCAATCCTGAGTTTCTCGAGTTGGGCTCCATCTTGGAGACCCAAAATGCTCGTTTTACTATGCAGGATCTGATGCAGGTGAATTGAGTGATTCACGATGTAAGTCATTCTTTTCGTATTTTATTTAATTTAAAAAGCTCATCCATTTGGAATTTGTAGCCTTCCATTCCCAGTCATTTTGGCACTTGCTCAAGGGGATTTGGAGGCCAATTCGGCAAATTCGGCTCCCCTGCCAGGATACAAGTGCCAGGCATGCTCCTCACAGAGTTTAAAGTGTTTGGGTTCCTTGGACGTGGAGCTCGCTATAGATGCGCTGAATGCACTGAATGCGCTTCATAAGGCCTCTACTAGCAGTACGCATAGTAAGTTTTTTCTATTCAATTTAATTCCGACTTATTTATTTTAATTCATTTGATTGTTTTTAGATCTAGCAAACTCATTACAACGAGCCTCCGACTTGAATGATCAGTTAACACAAATCAGGTCTCTTTTCGATACAACCAAGGAGCTCTTCCTGTGGTCCATTCTGGACCTTCAGAATGCAGGGGAGGACCCTATCGTTGTCCTCGAGGCCCTCAAGGCTGCCGAGCCCAATCGTCGGGCAATTAGTTTGAACAAGTAGACCCTTTTGGCCGCTCTGTTCCGGTGGCCCAGTCCATTCAATTTGAGTGGGCTGGACTTTGATAATCGGACTCCGGGGGAATGGATTGAACTTCTATGCAGCATCCATTCCGGGGAATCAACGGTGCATATTGACGACAAAGGACACCTGGTCGAGTCCTCCCCACCTCCGGATTCTGCTACTGAGGCTTTGGAAGGCCTCAACAAAGTCGAGAAGGAATCGGCGGACGAGGGTGCCAGCAGCCTGGTAGGGGGATCCATTCCAATGGAATTGGATCTCCCTATGATTGAGAGTTTGGCCGAGCCAGCTCTGTCTCCTGAAAAGGGGGCAGAGGAAGCGCAGACTCTTGAATCTTAGTTGAATCCTCGGGGCATCGTTTCTTTTTATTAAATTTTTGTTCTACCATACACACACGGACGGGCTTTCATGCCCATATATCTCATCATAGCTGACCACTCGCGGTCATATTGTCTGGGTTTTCCAACCCAACAAAATCTCATCATGGACCTTTTCAGGACCACCGGTCGCTCAAGACCATTTTGTTTTTTATTAGATTTATTAGTCTAATATCTTTTTGTATTTTCTTGTATCTCTTGTAGGTAGATTTACCTATTGCTTTAGTTGTGGATAGCTCCTTGCTATCCTGTATATATCAATTTATGAGCTTTTATGCTCATGTTCATATTAATTTGAATGAGTGAACTTAAGTCCTGGGCCAATTTCTTTGGTTATCCCATTTAGTTTGATTGAAGCGATGTACCTGCTTATTCATATTAATTTAAATGAGCAAATACCTCCTTGGTTCATTCAATACACTGTTCAATTCGATTCATGTTTTAATCTGAATGAGTGCTTGCAAATTATTGAGCCCAGCTCTGAGCTCCACCTATGAATAGGAGTTCAAAGTAAGACATCCTGGCATGAACCTTTATGCGAGATCAGGTCCGCAAAACTTTGCAGTCTTCATTGTCCTGAGTGCTCAAGTCAATCTCCATTTGCCATTGATCATAACGACGTTGGGAGGTATTCTCAACTCCACTTTCAGGTTCTAAGCGCAGTTGCTTTACTCATTCCGCACATTTTGACCTTCTGTATGATCACTTTGATCAATTCTGGGTCACTGCGTTTGCAATACTATTCAATCTAATTGCAAAACTATTAGTCTGATTGAAATTTTGTAAATTTTCTATCAAATCGATATCCTTCTCCCCCAAACTAAAGAATCCAACTGTTCTCAGTTGTCCTAATTTGGTCAGGAGTTCCGTTCCTTCTTCTGGTATAAAGGCTCAGGCCAATTGGCTTTCAATATGCCATTCGTTCCAAGTCGACTTGCATTAGTCAAACTTAGTCGAGCTCTCATTCCATACAAAGCTCCATCAACTGCTATCATTGTTCATCCCAGCATGCCTGTCCATCACAAGAAGGATCTTGACATTGCTCGAGTTGCAGAGCCCCACTTGGGTGCTTTGCAGCAGTTACTTGCTTCATACAAAGGCAAGAAGACAAACAATCCCGACAAAGCAACAATTTCTGTTCTACGTCGGTCTACCGAGTATCTTCATGATCTCTTGGTATGTTATATTCATTCATTTTAAATGATTCGTATGAATTTAATTTGCTTATTATTAGGAAAAGCCTGTTACCCTTCATAGTCATGTTAGACAAATTTCTAATTTGACTGCTCATCAAAGCATTATTGATACCTTGTGTCTTGGGCACAAACTATTCCCTGACATTGTTAGTGATTCTCACTTCGAGCAACATCTTAAGTTCATGGCTTTTGCCAATGATGCTTGTGTACATATTAATTTTATTCATGACACCGTCTCCTCGATTGTGCTCATTCTGTTCACTTGGAATAACGAGGCCTCCTCTCGTTCCAACAATTTTCGTTTTATCAGGAAGTCCAAGAAGAAAGCTACAAGATTTGCTTCCTCTTGTGACATCAAACGTGAACTTAGATCCGTTTGTTTTGACTCTGATGTCGAGGTAAATTTACAGATCTAATCTCAATTAATTTGATTTATCAATTTTGTTCAGATGAACTCAGCCTCCGAGGATGAGTTGGTGTCTGGAACTGAATGCAGTTTCAAACAGAAGCCAGCTCTCTCTTTTATCAAGGTGAGTTCAAGTGGTAATCATGTTTTATATCCATGACTTATTCTATGTCGTAGAATCGTCGCAGCACTCCCTATCCAACCACTGGTTCCAACAAAGGATCCAATAAGGATGAAAAGTCTGCTGTGAACGATGTTCCTGTCACAAAGCGGCAGCGGCGGAGTGACTAAGCGGAGCAGGGAGGCGGAGTGACTTTAAGCAGAGCGATAATGCGGAACGACTAAGCGGAGCAGAGACAGACTGGTCCCAAGATAATGACAGAGTTATATTAGTATTGTAGTTGTAGGTACTAGTAAGTAAGCACGTACCTGGTCCCAAGATAATGACAGAGAGGTCAAGATAAGGGACCAGGTAGTGGGGGCTGGCTTTATATACACAATCCGGTCTGCGGGAACTGACGATGTAATACTGTACAGTTTGAGAATAAAGAAGGTGGCAGAAGCCGGTAGAAGGAGAAGGGTAGCGGATGGATCAGTAATCGATGAAGGGGGTCAGGTGGATCAGTAATCGATGAGGGTTCGACAATGGTGGGATGTGAAAGTGATGGAGTGATGTATCGTACAAATAAGGGCGTAGAGACGGTGAGAAAAGGAAAATGATAGGGGCAGCGTACTTCATGACACCTGCAGGACTACACGTATAACTCCTAGTAGTTAGTCTGGCGCTCCGCACCACTGCGCCGTTCCGTAGATATAAATACTGCTTGTACGCTACTGTAGTTCCTCAGTTTAATTATCGACTTAGATTCCCTCCTTTACTCTGTGCTCCTCTAAGTCTTCAGGCTCACTGCCTTGAAGTACACTCCACTCTACCTTAGGACTTATACGTTCTTTGGTTCGCTCCTCGTCACCGGCGTTACCGCCGCTCCGACGTGGCTGCTACTTAGCTCCTCCCTCTTATACTCTTGACCTCCGGGGACTAACAGCGTAACGGCGGTGTTGTTAATAACTTCACCACTGTCCCACTCGACTTCCGCACTTAGACACTCTGTGACCTTTGGCACGGTTACACGGTGTGCATGATCTTAACACCACCACAGGTTGTCATACTTCCTATCCACCTTCTATACCTCCTCTGCACCTCCCCAAGCATTACCATGCACCTCCCCAAGTACTACCATGCACCTCCCCAAGTACTCCTGATACCCAAACAACCTTCACCCCGACGCGCATACAAGATCCTCCTAACCGTTAACCCCTTTTAGTACTAATCTTGATTACCTCCCTCCCTTGATTAGCTGCCTTATGTCTCCAGATGTCCTCTTGTTCACTTCCCGTACCTATTTAAGTAGCGCCGCATTGTCCCGAAGCCCCAGCTTGGTATATTTTGAACACACACCCTTTACATAGGTCCAGTCCCTGTCCCTTTGTACCTGCTAACCATACGGAATTCTCTCTACTCTCTGTTTCTCTATCTCAGTTTCTCTTTACTCTCATCTACTATTTCGACAATCGTCTACGCGATCCAATATACACTTTTACCTCACGTCTAAGCAATACGAGTGAGTCTCCGAGCTCCCTCGAACAATACTAAAGCTCCCCAACGCCTAACGCCTTGGAGAGCTAACTTCCCCAATATCTCCTCGAGCTTCCCCACTGCTCCCTAAGCTTTGGGATCTCGATCTAGGTAACGTCGAAGCCGCTCCCCACGTTGAACTACGTACCGCTTTGCTGTTACAACCTCCCACACTCGAGGACGTCCACCCTCAATCCCAGTCCCCGGGAACCTACCCTCCCGGGTGTATATCTTCTCAGGAGCTTAGACACTCCACACCCAATTCCAATACGACCTATTCGATCCTGTATTGACATTCTAGCAAGTACAACTCCTACCATGCAATACTACTAGGTTCCGTACACCCATCTTCCCTACCTATGCCTTAGGGACCTCTCAGGACCTTACAGGGACCTCCTCCAGGGTCACATCTCTCTGTCTTATCAACTACTAGGTCATTCCTGTCCTTGGTCGCGGTTCCCGTAGCTCCCTTCGAGCTCCAGCCTGCTCCTAGCACGCTACAACATAAACTCATCATACCAAAACCTCCCCTAAGACCTATTCTGACCCAGGTCTTACACAGATATTCTCCTATGGTATGCATGTCTCACTTTCAGTTTATGGCTTCCGAGTTCCAATAAAGGGGGCTACACAGCTCTGATTTACCCCTCATTCTATCTTTCAACTCGTCCTTAACAGAATTGGACTCTCAGCATCTTGTCTCCGGAATGGAAGAAGAATCTGATGCCCCCATCATTACAACTAAAGCCTACAAAGGGGTTCTAGCTGCCATTAACGAACATTCTTTGGCGGTTGATATGCTTGACAACCTTGAAGAAGTTCAAGACAATATCACCATCGAACTCCCCCGGTCAACATTGGATGCTGATGAAGAGGATGATGAAGATGATACTACGGAAAGTTTGATGGATTTATCTGACCTGATGAAGAGTATTAAGGAGGTTTCAAAGGGAGTCTCTGAGAAGACAAGTAAAGAGTATATACAGTAGGCCACTTATAGTGATCATCTATCTTTTTTGATATAAAATAAATGATATCCTATAGGTTAATGAAACAGTGCGAAAACTTTGTTCATAGCCGCAAGATGGTTGCTGCAGGTTCTCCGTTCTTCTGCAAAGATCCATATCCTCATGCTGCTGAATACCTGGCAGCGTGGATCATGGAACCGTAAGCCACTCTTTCTCAATATCACCTTCTTCACTCTTCAATAATCTGATCAGTTGCGATGAAATCAATCTTGACGGATCAGAAAAGGATAAGTCAAAGGAAAGGTCAACATTCACGCATGCACAGAAAATGCGAGCTGCAGCGACTTTTGGATTTGGTCAAATCCATGGCTTAGGCATGCTCGCATGGCATCGTAGTGAATATACTGGGAAAATGCTAGGTAACCCGTCAGTCTCGGAAACTTTAACAAGTTATATGCTGAGTTTGCGGCAGCGCAAGGTATGTATATGTATATTCCAAGTGAAGCAGTCACCTGCAGTAACTTAAACATATCTTCCATAGACATTTGTTGGAGAGACTACTACAAGTGCTCGGGCTGTAACCTCTGTAAGTCCTTGTATAAATCTCGGACTCTGCTGATCATTCTTCACCCTAGGCATTGCTTTTGGAATTGTACAATTTCAACAATCATCCTGAGTTTTCCGAGCCACGTCCCTATAAGCCTGCTGCTCGAAATGCCCCCAAGAATCCTATGTTCTGGGGAGGTTGTCGTGCCCGCTCACTCCTTTATTTGGGCTACACGCTTGCCTTCTGCGATCTTCTTTGGATTGATGAGTTACTCAAAATTCAAGTCCACGATATAGAGATGGATGAGAATTTGGAGACTGGTGCTACAACTTTGACATTGACTCTTCCATTTCGTAAAACCAGTCAATTTGGAGGTACGTAGTACAGTGGCTATTCAATACATGCTCTTATATAACTATCAGATATAAAGCCTTTCATTATCCATGAAATGCCAATACAATATGCTCATCTTTGTCCTGTTCGTGCCTTCGCAAAGTGGTTGCATTTCTCTCGGGTCAAGAAAGGTTATCTATTCAGGAAAATCCGTCAAAATGATCAGATAGCAGAAGAGAATGAGCCAACGGTAGAGTTATTTATGCCCTGTAAATGGTATTCCCTACTAATTCTAATAATTCGATCAGACCTCTGAGCAGTTTCTCAAGATGTTCCGCAACAATCTCATTGATATTGGAACTGATTATTTTCCATATGGGACTCATTCTTTTTGTTGCGGTGGATGTCAATGGTTGTCAGTGGAACGTTGATGGCCATTGCACCAAATTTGTGAATGGGGTAGTTGGAGCCAGGAGTTCACCCATCTCACAATCGTTAAGTACCTTATTTCATGGAATGATAACCCCACAGTAAATCGTTATGATTTTTTTAATATGCACCGTGCACCCACTACTGTATGCCCTACTTGTAATCGATCATGTCATTGTAGTTAAATCCTCTTATATTCAAGATTTCGTACATATAATCTTTTCTCATATTGCAAATAAGGCAGGTCACTATGTAAAAGCTGCATCAACTAAAACAAGAATTATGACTGGTATGATAATCTAAGCAACATTCTGTAAAGAAAGATAGCGGTTGGCAATTGAAGAGCTTTTCAACATAACTTTACCGCGGTATGAAAAAAGGACTGGAAATCTAGACCCATATTCAGCTCTTGCTCGTTCAGCTAGCTCTTCATCACAATTGATTTGCAACTCCCGCAATCGCTCAAGGATTGATGTCCAATTCATTGGCTCTCCTGCATCAGTTTGGAACTCTGACCAAAATTCCTCTGACGTACTGGACCAATAACGTTCAGCAACATACTGCTCAGCCAACTATTAGTTCAGAAAAACATAGAAACAATACAACTTACCCGCCATTCAGACCACACTCCCTTAATACTATCCCAACGTTGATCTTTCTTCCCCTTGTAAACTTGTTGCCAGTAACAAAGGGCAACTGGGACGCCGTTGATTACAGAAACTGTCGCGCAGTCCACGGGATCCCAGTTCGGTTGTTTATCGTCCCAAATGTGGTCAAGCCTTATAATGTCATGAGCAAAGCTGAGTTGTAATAAAGGCTCTGGGATATCATGATATTTAAATCTCAGAACGTTCTGGTTAGCAAGTATGATTTCAAATAATTTCTCCTCAACCCTCCGATGGGCTTTGCGGGCTGTCGAAGGGAGAACAGACAAAGCAACTGCATCAGCCATGATGACATCATTGTTGTGTAGGGCAGAGGGCAAAGATGATGCATCAGTTGGCGTAAGCGAAGTTGTTGGCGTAGGTAAAATCATCGGCATAAGTGAAGTTGTTGGCATAGGTGAGGTTGTTGGTATAAGCAAAGTTGTCAGCGTAGGTGAGGGTGTCGGTATAAGCAAAGTTGTCAGCATAGGTGAAGTTGTCGGAAACTGCATAGAAATTAGGCTAGAAGGAAGATGCAAGGTAGAGGGAAAGTTTGAGGATACAGAAGGGGACTGCTCAGAAATTAGACTAGTGGGGAGCTGCGAGGTAGGAGGAATGTTTGAGGATCCATGAGGCAAGCCATGAGAAAGAATGCCAAACACTGAACCAACCATAGAGGTGAGCCCAGCAATTTGTTCATGAGTGGAGGTCATGTATTGTTTGATTCAGGCGGGCTATGATGACATGAGACAACAAGAGACGGATAATATGTAGACATACTGACTCCATTTTTGCATCCCGCTCAGCCTTGAGCATCCTTGAGACCTCTTCAGGTGGGACATATGGATGAGCCACATAGTACCGATCAGCCTATAGCAAATTTGAGTAGTCTGACTACCTATCAAAACAGACACGGACCCAACGTAGAAGCTTCTCTTGCTCTTCAACTGGACGCATATCCTTCGAGCGTTGTACTTGAACATTGCTCGAACCATCTGGGTTTAAACCCATCATGACATTCCTCCGCAAAGCTGACCCTTTCAACTTCTTCGGCTTCATTGTTGAGGTGTTTGCAGCTTCCATCTTCGTAGAAACCTTTGCAATCTTGCCATCTCAAACACCCCGATGAGAACGCCTTGCACCTACAATGAGGCTTGGGAAAATCTAAGCAACTGAACATTATAACCAAAGGGTAAAATGTACGGATTCCATCTGACCATATTTTCACTAAAACCAATGAGTTTTTCCTGCAGCTCAGCCTTCTTCCCAACAGTGCCAAGGTTATTCTTCTTGCAGAGTTCAGCAAGGGAAGTACGTTTCATTACATAGCTGTCAACAGAATCAATACACAAAATATAACCACAGAAAAGACCTACATGTCAACATAATCCACATCGAAGACACCACTGTTGTGGACTGGAAGTGCAATTGTGCGATCTGGCTGTGGTCCTGGTGGGCGACGAATCCGGAATTCTTGTCCATCGAGAGTAATAGTTTCAAGGTCTGAAATAGACAGAGGAGGAGATTCGGCAGCAGGATGGATAGTAGTGGTATTGATGTCCATAACGTTCTCGAGGAAATAGACTCGAGAACAATAAATAAATGCAAGGAGCAAAATACCCAGCACAGAACTGGTCCACTGAGAGCTTAGCAGGTTGTATAATATGGTAAATGAGCGGGATTCGTTGTCGACGTCGACGTCGTTGGTGGTAACAAGGAGCGGAGGCAATTGCGAGCCGACGTCGGCAGCATTTTCGATTGACCTGTACCAGGGCCAAGCGAAACTGTCGCGACGAGGCAGAAAGCGGGAGGCGGGAAGTCCAAGTACGCTGAGGAGCGACAGTGAAGGAGCACAGAGACAAGCACAAAGCACAGATAAAGGAAATAGTGATCTCGAACAACAGTGTGATAGCGTCAGAGGCCAATCACACCAGTAATCAAAAGGGAATCTAGTTGCCCAATGACCAAGTTAGATAAGTAGTATCTAAGAGGATACAAGTACTTGCCTAGTTGCCCAATGACCAAGAGGTCGAGATGGGGAACTAGGATCTGCCTACTGCTCTTTATATACTACTTCTGTCTAATGAGTAAGCGATTGTAAATAACGATGCGATATGGAACAAGAGTGAGGAATCAATATATACGAGTAATAATGAGTCGATAATGAATCATAACGAGCTAATCGATGAATAAGGATGAGTTGTATGGAAGCGTATGGAAACAAATAGAAGTATTGGGATGGTCATGTGAACAAGTACAATAAACCTGTGAAAGGAGATGAACGAGTACAATAAACATGTGAAAAGAGATTGATGGGAACACACCGCTGATGGCGCATCAAAGGGCGCATCATGAGACTTCATGACAGAAACGTCGTCAATACATAGTGAAAAGTGCGTGAGGGACACGGTCAACGACCGGCGAAGAAACGGTGGGAACGGATTCGTTCCATTACATCATCTAATCAAAAATACAAAACAGCCTAGAGCCGAAAAATGGAATCGTATATGGCCGATCAAATCCGACCGGCCCTGTCATCCGGACGTGACTGAACTGTCTTATCCATGAGAGAAGTCATTACAGTTGCACTCTAAAGAAGGAGCAGACATTATGATGCAGTTAACAGCAGTAATGGCACAGATGGCCAAAGAAAATGCTAAAGGAATGATTAATTCAACATGCGATTGTAGGCCACTGCACTATCGTGCATGGCAAAACTCGGCTGGTTTTTTTTGTTGTATTGAATAAAAATAGGTAACTTACTTGATAATTGATGTCTGCCATAACTAATTGTCAGTCCTGGAATAAATCACTGCAGAAGCTGAACCTGACTGGCACTGGGCCCAATCTAATACACTGTAATCAGATGATTCTAGAATTGGTACACCATTGTTGAACATCCCATCGTAAACATAAACCATATTGTCACTAGCAACAATTCGAGATATAAAGTGCTCTCTTATGGGAATGTAATAAATGACATCCTTGAGTACATAATGAACATCTTCATTATTACATTGTAAATGAACAGAGTAGTCAATTTTAAGTTGAGGCCTTCCATCACATGCAAAAGCAAGAATATTAGGAGCACATTTGATATGGAACAATTTTCTCAAAGGTAAATTACATACATTACACATAATGCTTGATGAAGCAGGGCCATTCACACTAATCCATTTATTAGTGGAAGATGGCAAGACCAAACGAGGTTCTTCTAATAAACTCACCTTTACATTATGAGGGCGGCGCCTTGACAGGTGACCCTGTTCACATTGAAGCTTGGTAGTCATGAAAGGACTTTTCATTTTCAACATTTCCTCAAGAATGGCAGTGCTGGAGGAAAAGCCAGTCAAATTGAACTCTCTGGGTCTTCTTGAATTAAGTAATATCCTCAAATCATCACGTACAGTTTCAAGTGTATGTTTACCCTGTTTATATTCAGAGAAACCTTTGATCAATTGTGGTAAATTGCTATATTCATCTCCAGTAATGTTCAGTTCCATCCAGATATACAAAAGAATAAGCAATACAGAATCAAAAGCACAGCTATTATTTGACCATGTTAAACCTGTTGGAAGGATTGCTAATTGTCTTTGATTTCCTGAAGTGATTCTATTTTTTTGGGCACGTTTTTGTGAAGCTTGTCTAGCAGCTGATGAGCGACGCAATTCATTGCTAAGTGGCACTATATGTTGATTTGTAGTACGTTGTCTGACAGCAGATGGCAGTGGAATATCAGTGGAGCCATACACATCTGATAGATTTCTTTTCTTGCTTTTGACTTCAAATTTTGATATATCAGGTGGAACAAGTGGAGCAGGAGATGTGGTAGTATTTTCTAAAGTATTAGACTTCTTATTTTGCTTCATAAGTCTTTTCACTGCTTTTTTCTGTACTCTAGACCAAGATAGTGGCTGTTCTGATTGTTGTATATATGGATCTTTAGCAGACCAACTCACAGCAGAATGAATTTGGCTTGGGACATAGCTTGTGCCTTTCCAAACTAGAAAACTTTCAATCAGCAAATTCCTGGTAACCCCTACAACTGAGGGGTCCAATGTACCCTCATATTTGAGATGGGTAATTTCATCCAAAATTTCCAACTCACGATATTCTTTACGTAGGGGACCACTTGCCCCACCAGTAATTGCCCTTGAGTCAAAGCCTTGAAGAATAACAGTTGAAGCAGCAGATCTACTTCTAGACAAAGCAGTATACATTGCATGGTGATCTGACAAGGTATTTAGATCAGTTGCATTAGGAATTAATCCTTGTCCTTGAGAGGCATATGCTGTCATAGAAAAACCAGGCAGGACATCAACCTGGAATCTAGTTACAGATATCTTGACATCATTTTTCAATGTTACAATACCTTTGGTTTTACGCCTAGTTAAGGGAACCACATTTGGAGGCAAATCTGGGACTTGAATTGGTGTTGGAGGGTCATCTAAGAGAACAAACAAAACATCTAGTGTACATTGACCAAAAGCCCCAGTGCTTTCATGCCATGCATATACAGTACCTCTCTGACCCTTTGTAATCGAAAGCTCAGTTGCAATATTATGGCGAATAATAATGGGCAACCCTATGCATAAAGAGAGGACAGGTGGTGCATGGTATTCATGAGCACAGGTTGGTAGTTTCCAAAGGTGTTGTTGAAGGTCTTTGGATATAGAGGACATAGACCGTTTTTTATTTTTAGATTTAGCAGGAGCACCTTGATCTGCATTGCCAGAAACAAGGTCATCACTATAGAAATTAGTTAACTTCTGTTTTGTATCTGCTGCAAAGCGTAAGCATCCTAGCCTGTTTATTTCATCCTTATATTTATTCTCACCTACAATAATGGCTGCATCACGCCAAGGGCTTTTACCTACAAATGGCCTACCTGGCAATTTAGAGGATACTAATGTATTGAGAAAGAGTAGATCCTCTTTAGTACAAGACTTGTACCGCATATTATCTAAAGCCAATCGAAAACTGATATCCATCTTTGATGATTCAGTGTTTCTCATATTTTTTCGTAAAATCACAACATGAGTTACATTATGCCAAAGAGATTTTCCCATTGCAGCACATTGACCATTGTATTTATTTGCATCAGTTGGCTTTCTATAAGAATACAAGGATACAGATTCACCACCTACAGGTGGAAGTTGAGCAAAATCACCTGCAAAAATCATATTCATACCACCAAATGCAATATCATGTTTATTCTTAGCTTCACATAATTGCACTGATATATGATATAGATCTAGACAACTAAGCATAGATACTTCATCTAATATCATATATTGGATATGTTCCAATCTTGCACAAACCTGAGCCATAGTACCTCTTCCAACTTCTTCAACCTTATTATTTAAGCCTAAAAGAAAATGATAGGTAGAACCACCCAGAAGAGCAGCTGCATTACCAGTGGGAGCAGAGGTAACAATTGCAAAAGAGCTATTCCGTTCTGCAAAAAATTGTAGCAAGGCTTTGATAACTTGAGATTTACCTGTCCCACCCATTCCCCCAATATACATCTGAAGAGGCTCTGATACTAAACAAGCAGAATGCTGTGCTATAATTCTGAAAGCTCTCTCCTGCTCATTATTGAGATTATGGCATTTAACAATATTCAGAGTTAGTTCCTTGATACTTCCATATTCTAATCCCAACTTATCAAAGTAATACTTGTCACAAATTTCTACAATATTTGGCCTATATTTACCTGGCTCATTATTTTTGTTGGTAACATTGTCAGCAGGGGGTAAGCCTCTACTTTTTTCACGAGCAGCCAATACATGATCTCTCATGCCTTTCAAGATGAGATCCCAATGCTGAGGTTTTTCTTTGGGCAATGGTATGGGGGAGCAGATAGGAATGGGCTTTGGTTGTATATTACTAGTTAATGGTGTAACCCATCCACTATTGAATAAGATATCTTTCATTGCCTTCATTGCTGATTCTCTTTTGAGGAAAAATGAACCTTTTTTATCTTGAGTATATTGATCATAACTGTAATCAGTGTCTTCTATGACAGATGAGTTCACATCCAACTGAGAGCCATCAAGTTTATTTACCAAGTCTTCATGTAATTGGACAGGAATAGAAGAAGGGAGCTTAGTAACATCAAGCTTTCCAGACTTCAACTGAGCACGGAAGTCATCACGAGCATCTAAACATTCAAATCGGATATTCATATTTTTCATATATAATAAACTTTGGTCAGAAAAAACATAAGCTTCAAAGGCCTCACGCCAAGATTGATTTTTGTTCTTCAAGTCTTCACCTGATCGCCAAGGCTTGAACAATGTCAACATAGTACAGCAATAATATTCTCTATCATCTTTGTCAGGGCGAGGGAGAGAGCCCACAAAGTTTGGCACAGTCATAGATGAGTCTTGTCTAGTAGCAATAGCATGAGTGTCAACTAAGGGGTGACCAGGTAAAAATAGGAGTTGTTTATTGCCTTTGGAAGACCTGGAAGATATTAGTTCAGGATCATGTTCAATAACTCCTTTACTTTTGTTTTTTGCAGTTTTATAGAAACAGCAAATCCAGTCATAGAGATTATAATGGGCATGTTGTACTGGACGGTGAGTATAGTCTAATGAGGAGGATAAGCCTATAATTTTACCCCAACGTTTTGTAAGAATTACTTTTGGTTCAGAAGTAGCATTATTCTCCTCAAAGACTGATCTAGCTGTAGAGACGTATGTTCTCCAGTAAAAAGGTATAAAATGGTGGCTGGTGTAATGGTCAGGATTGTTCAGCAAATACAAGCTAATTATTGGACTCCCAAGTTCAAGTTTAGTTGATAATAAATTTACTATACGACTGATCAGGCGCCTAGATTTTTCCTTTGTACTGAAAGAACCATCAATAATCTCAGTGCTTTTGTCAAAAATGGTCTTAATGCTGTCAAATACAACATGTGTCTTCAAACCTGTTTTTGTAATATAATCAGCAATATAAATTACAGCAGACTTGATAGCTGTTCCAGACAAGATAGATGACACATCTGTGTTGCCCCGCACCAAATATGTCAAACCAGGAGATATGTCATTTAACCATTCTTCTAATTTCTTGAGATTGATATGGCCATTTTCAGGATCTACCAAAGTTTGTTGAAAACACTCCCTTGGAAATCTAGCTTTACATTTCTTGTGTACATTATTCAGACATGAAGTCTCAAATTTGTCCTGGTTAAGTACAGAGCCATCTGGAGAGATACCACGAAAACAATCATGAACATTTGATTTTAGAAGTAAGTCATCAACAGTTAATTTGAACTGTTCAAACCATTGAATGAAAGTAGAGCATTTATGACAATCTGATGTTCCACAATCACAATATGGTGGTGGAGGAGTAGGTAAAGTCCTTTCAGGTGATACATAATTTGGGTTAGACTTAGTCTGTGAAGCAATAGTTTCTTTGACATAAGCATGTGACCCAGTTAAGAATTCACCAATTCTGACACTTTCTAGAAAAGATACCAATTGTGATTGAAATGAGGAGGCAGGGTCCAAAATTTTGTCACGTATTTCTTGGGGAGACAATGTCTTTCTATTGAATATTAAGCCATGTAGATGAAGAGCAAGGCGGCCTTGTTGCTCTACAGTGCAGTAGTAACCACTTGTGGGGCCAAAAAGCCCCCCATCAGAGCTTTCAATATCTACAACATGTTTCAGAAATAGATTGACAAGTAAATGAAAGAATCGTGCACCAGCAACTGGATTGTTGCTAATTAAAAGCCTACATTCAGATGAAGTTCTGAGAGGAACATCAAACTTTTCCTTTGTGTCTGCATAGTAGATACAAATAGGATGCTTGAAATCACAAGGAGATACAGTTATATACCAGCTGGGGCCTCCAATATGATTAATCAAAGACCAAATCTCAGATTGCATAGTTTTTTTAGAACTAATAGATCCTTGGGTTTTGGCTCCAGCATGTGTTAAATCACCTAGTAACTTGAAACATTGTATTTCAGACTCATTGGCAGGCTTTACATGCTCCCCATTAGCCATACGGGTTGCAATATTTTGCAAAATGGATTTATCTACTGACAAAAACCGGTCACTAATTTCACTGAATTTTTTAGACTCTGCAAGAAGATAAGATTGTGAACTGTTGGCCTTGATTTGCTGGTGACTAAAAGCAATTAATGGAAAATTAGAGTCAAGTTGAAAGCGTTTGTCATGATATAAAAGTAAGAATTTAATATGTGAAGACTCTGAGAAAGCTTTAATATCTGAAGTACCAATACCTCCAAGACCAAAAGGGAAAAGCCAAGGAAACATTTTTGGATACAACTGAGGATTATTCCAAAGACTCTCAGGATTTTCAGCATGTGATGTCCGCATAAATTTGCCTTCATTGTCAAGATGCATTGCAGCAATACCAATCATTTGATCCCTTGTCATATTCTTTATTGAAGGACCAAGTATTCCATGAACAGTGAAGACACAATCACCTTCCTCTGTTCCATCATCATTCAAATCATCATGGACACTAATACCTTCTGCATTTCTATTAGAGCCTTTCTGGAAATATTCAACAGTAACAATTGGTGCATCTTGTAAGACCTGGGTCGAAATAGGTCTTAGGGTGGGTGTTGGTATGGGAAGGTTTATGTTGTAGCGTGCTAGGAGCAGGCTGGAGCTCGAAGGGAGCTACGATAACCGCGACCGAGGACGGGAATGACCTAGTAGTGGCTAGAACGATGAGAGGGTGACCCTTGAAGGGGTTCCTAAGAGGTCCAGGGAGGTCCCTAAGGCGTAGGGAGGTTGAGAAGGAGTACGGGACCGTACGATATTGCGTAGTAGGAGTTGTACTCGCTAGAACGTCAATATAGGATAGTGTAGGTCATATGTGTGGATGAGTCTCGAGGGTAGAAGCTCCCGAGAAGGGATATGCAGGGGAGGGTAGGTCCCCGGAGGCTAGGATCGAGGATGGACGTCCTCGAGTGTAGGAGGTGGTAACGGAGAAGCAGTACGTAGTTCGACGTGGGAAGTAGCTTCGACGTTACCTAGATCGAGGTCCCGAAGCTTATAGAATAGCTAGGGAACTCGAGGTGGTTTGGGGAGGTTAGCTCACCAAGGCGGTAGGCGTTTGGGAGCTTTAGTACTGTTCGAGGGAGCTCGGGAACTCACTCGGATTGCTTAGACGTGGAGTAAAAGCGTGTATTGGATCGTGTAGACGATCACGGAGACGATAGACAAGACTTGAGAGAAACAGAGATAAAGAAATAGAGAGTAAAGAGAATTCCGTATGGTTAGCAGGTACAAAGGGACAGGGACTGGACCTATGTAAAGGGTGTGTGTTCAAAATATACCAAGCTGCGTTTCGGGACGTTGCGGCGCTACTTAAATAGGTACGGGAAGTGAACAAGAGAACATCTGGAGATATGAGGCAGTTCGATCGAGAGAGGGAGGTAATCGAGATTAATACTCAAAGGGGTTTGGCGGTTAGGAGGATCTTGTGTGCGTGTCGGGACGAGTGGCGTTTGGGTAGGTATGTCAGGACACTTGGGGAGGTGCATGGTGGTCATGGGGAGGTGTTAAAAGCAAACAGGAGGTGGGTAGGATGTGTGACAACGTCTGGTGAGTACTGGTACTAGTCTGGTTGTAGCCAGGGCATGACATGTCCTCTCTATTGACGGTGCCCAGTTATATCGTTACAAGACATCTAATTGCTGGATCTATATCTGGATTATTTTGGATCGTTCTCCTGATGTCCGGTATAAAAAGCACGCTGTTCTTCCCGGTGGTTTCATACCTGGTCCCGGGAAACCAAAGAATTCAGATAGCTTTGTATTCCCTGGTCTGTATCACCTCGGTGCTCTTCAGAGAGAGGGTCTGAGGATCTGGAATGCTGAAACAGGAGAAATATTTGTCGCATATCCACATCTTGCATTGGTTACTGCCGATGGTCCTGCTATGGCAATGTTGAGTGGATTTGTTGGACATCAGGGCCGTGTTCACTGTCGATTCTACTGCCCACTCATTGGACGGCACAAACCTGGTGCATCACAATATTATCCTGTACGTCTGAAACCAGATAATTACTCCGTATCAGGTTGTGATCATGGTGATGTCGACTTGGATGCACTTCTGAAGTCATTCACATCATTGGAAGCTTCCACTCGCTATCAAGCCAACCTTGCACAGGTTGTTCTTTCCTCTGGCCATTCTCAATATGAGAAAAATCGACTCGCCACTGGAATTGTAAAGCCAAGCATATTTAGTGGCTTGCAGAAACAGTATACAACCGCAATTCCAGGTCTTTTTGCTGGCGACATCATGCATCTATTCACTCTCAATGCTCCTGATCTCTTCATACCTCTGTGGCGGGGGAAGTTCGAGTGTGATAAGACTGATGATCGTGTGTTGTGGGATTGGGCAGTACTCAATGGAGATTTGTGGATAGAACATGGTAAATGTGTTGCCGCATGCACACCATATATTCCTGGGTCATTTGACCGACCCCCGCGAAATCCTGCTGAGAAAATCAATAGTGGATACAAGGCATGGGAGTTTCTTTTGTATTTCTATGGTCTCGGTCCCTGCCTATTCTTTGGCTTGCTTCCCGACAAATATTGGGAAAATTACTGTGTGTATGTCCATGCTGTACAAATCCTTCTACAGGAATCCTGTCTTCCTAGTGAAGTTTTGGAGGCTCATAAGCTTCTGCTGAAGTTTTCGGATGACTTTGAGGCCTTTTATGTCCAGCGTAAAACCAACCGCCTCCATTTTATCCGTCCTAGCATCCATTCACCATCTCATATTCCCTTCGAAACTATCCGAGCTGGACCTGGGGCCATTTACTCACAGTGGACAATGGAGCGTACAATTGGCAACCTCGGTGAAGAAATAAAGCAACATTCGAATCCCTATGCCAATATTTCCCAGCGGGGTGTCCGGCGATGTCAAGTGAATGCCTTAATCGCCATTATTCCTGACCTTGTACCTGATTCGGATGCTCCTCCACAAGGATCGAGACAGTTGGAAAGTGGGTATATGATGCTCACAGCAACTGATACTGCAGCACGCATGGTGACAGATATCGAGGCTCGAGCCTTGCGGATGTTTTGTTTTGAGCTCGGTGATCCCAAGCCTAATACTTGGGTTCCGAAAGTTGTACGATGGGCTAGGGTAAAGCTTCCAAATGGTCAAATTGCCCGTTCACGATGGAAAGAAGATACCATTGCATTGTCGGACATCAGAACCTCCCGCAATGTCAAGGTATGTCATTGCAGACTTCATTCAATGAAATGACACTGGACTATTGTTTAGATTGTTCTAGATAACAAGGAGTATATTGTCGAAGTCCATTTCTATATCTTGCTCAAGATAAGTGAAACAGTTCATCCTGTGGCCATTGGTTCGTTCTATGGGCCACCTCATGAAGAGTTGCTTCGGAGATCACATAACACCTATTATACTGTGCAACACAGACGTGATGAGGATGTTCGAGCTTTTCCCATTACTAGTATTGACTCCACTGTTATGATGGCCCCAGATCCTCGGTATATCTCTTTGTTCAAGGATAGAGAACCAGATGGAACACACTTGAATCGTTGGTTCAAAATGCAAAAACCTGGTCTAAAGGTTTCTGCATCATAATTGGGAATACATATATTTCGTTACACTCAGATAAATATTGTTCAAACACAAAATACCAGGGAATAGAGATGTAACAGTAGATGTAAACACGCTGGGATTTGGGAAAACAGTGCCCTTCACCATCACATGATCCAGGAGTTTTTTTCCTCGTTCGACATCTCTCTGTTCTTCATTGAGCTCCATCCTCAACATGACTTCACCTTTAGCTGGCTTAGAGGCATTCACAGGCAACCAGACACTTATTAGCACACCTCGGAACAACTCTACATTAGGACAAGATGTTGGCATCACTGGTAAGCAAAATCTTGCAATAGAAAGTCGTCACCGAGGCTTTGGCTCACCTGGGGTTATGTAGATTGGGCTAGGACAGGCTCTAGTTTGTTTGGTGGAGGGCACAACAACTTTAACAATAATTTTCTGTATACCAGTCAGCTCGAGCAGAAGGTACAGGAGTTACACCAACAGATCAGTGTACTTACCACTGAAAACGAATGTCTGAGGCAAGGAATATCGAGCTTAGTAATAATATACTGACATATTCACCAGGTCGATGAACAATAAGTTGATCGGTGCTGTACCTGGCCTGCTGAGTGTGGCACCTGGCCGAGTTCCAGTCGAACCTGAAGCATGCCTCGAGTCAGATTATCCTGAAATAGAGTTCTGGCACAAAGTTACATGGAAGTCAACGCGCAGAAAGCAAAGCCAGGAGAGTTATATTGGCAATGAAGAGGATGAGGAGGAAGACGACAAACAAGGGAAAATGCGTGGTAACTCTCGTGCTTCAAAAGGCATCAACGTATCCATGAGATGGGTTGAGGAGAAGAACGGCGAAATCATTGATGGCTATCGGGCAACCTACATTCGAGGTTTCGCATTTGGACTTCTTTTCGAGCTTCTGAAGCAAGGAAAACTTCCGTTAAAGTGGTCCATGGCATCTAACGATGTGAAGATTTGGTTCTATACTGAAATGGCTAGACAGATTCCGGAGCTGCGATACTGTGCTGACCATTGGAAAACCCAGGAGATTGCAACGACCATCTATCCAGGGTGGATCTCGAGACATGGTGGAGGAAGTGCCGTAAAGACTGAGGTCAAGACTGAAGATGATACCATTGACGCTGTACATCAGGAACGTAGCTCAGGAAAGAAACGCCCTATCGACAATTCTCAAGACACAATGGCGAAAAAGAGAAAGAATAAGGTTAACACAGTCCCTTCTCTCACGGTACTTCTCTTTCTTGACTACGTCTTACTTCCACTAATCTTATGCTGTTTGGTATCCGCAGGTCTTGAATCCATTGTACGCTTTTGGCAAAAATCTATGTTCTGAATATATGTTAACATGGTTTTCCAGGTATTCAGGCTTGCAGTCATCGGCTAAGAATACCTCTCACGGAAGCCTTCTCAATGGCTCACAGCAGAAAGCGACTGAAGTTGACACTACACAGGTGATGATACACTGAATTTTTGAATTACTGAACAACTTACCCCAGATAGATGAATACAGCAAGTACAATCAACGGCAATGAGCAATTTCATAATTCAGAGGTGATTCTTTTTTCATATCAAGATATTTTATGATTTCAACTCGGTCTCTAGGATGATGATTATGATGAGCTGCTGGGTGAAGATGACGACGTCTGTGAACAGGTGTGTATGCAACAATACTTTTTTTCTTGATACTCACATGTTTTGCAGTCCGATTTTTCTCGCATGAATACACTTAGTCCAATTACAACATCGGTGCCATCTGACTTCGACCCAACGACTGTGGATTCTGCCCTGCAAATTGTGGGTACCCCAGCTCCGACTACCACAACCTCTATTCGGACGACAACCAGTATGGTACAAACTGTCCCTATGTCCACCATGCTCCCGGTACAACCAACTGTTCAGTCAGTGGGCCCAGCTTTAGCCGAAGAAATACCAACGATGGATCTACCGGCTCTCACAAAAACTGTCACCCCGACTATGAAAGATCCCGAGACACCTACAATTGCTAACTCGGCTTCACTTACACCACCAATTCCCTTGGCATCAACTGTTCCAGCATCGGGACCCGGGCCTTCGACATCTCGAAAGCCCAAAATATTTGCTGCTCCTTACAAGCCTTCAAAATCCTCTAAAACGGCTCGGTGGGTTGACCTGATGTCATGATCCTTGGTGATTTGCTGAAACTCATCATCTTCGATAGCGGCCTCTGTGCAATTGACTATATGGCGAAGACACCGAACAAGAATGCATCCAAAGTTCAGTTTGATGCTTATTGGGGAAGTGTGCGGGAAACGGACATAGGGAAGGTATGTGGTACATATCATTTACGCTGCAAAGTGAGACTCACTCTAGGATACAGATGTATCAAACCCGTGCTAACGCTGCTGGCAACGCAATGAAAAAGGTACATCGAATTAGCTCCTCTCTTCACGGTCCCGGCTGATGCTGTTTCTTTGCTTATTCAGGCCACGAAGTAACATCTATGTATCAGAACGCAAGACTCTCGATAGGCATTATTATAGATGATAGGTATACTCGATCTAGTACTAGTACCAATTGTTCTCAATCAATGTGAATCAGTATCTATCTATTTGGAGTGATTCAGGACGATGGGGCTATCATTGGTACATGGGCAGGTCATGATCTATGTAGATCGTTACGGATAGTACTGAAATACTATGAATATGTGTTGCATCGATGTGAATAAGCTGAATCAAAAAAAAAACGATGTATTCTCATTTTTGATTTTCCTATCTATCTGTGTCGATACCGTCATTCCCATTCGATACAAATCGCTGAGAACAGACGGACTTTTCACTGGGGATCAGGATTCAGAGATTATTGCTATAAGCTACACCATCTGGTCTTCCATCTCGTAGATTTCGTTCTCGAAGTACTAGATATCAGGTGTCGGTGTTATGAAGAACTGATGATGGACCCATTTGCGTTGTGTGATAATGACTGCTTTTTCTGATAATGATACGAAGTCGACTGTACTGGACATGTGATATATGGGTCAAGGTCAGTGTCACGGAAGACTTTCCTTACCATATTTGGGCACCGGTTGGGCATGAGAGCGTTTATAAAGTGCATACTTACGGGTTCTGAACAACAGCTTCAGTAGCAATTAATTGGGTCATGGACACAAAAAATGGTAAGATGCTAATATTCACAAGGGTAGGAAAGAAGACACATAACTTCCATGATCTAATGGAAAAGAGGACCCACACTCAGCATGCTTGAAATCACAACAAATACGTGAAACAACAGCAAGGGAAGGTGCAGGGTAACGTCCAACATCATGATGTAGCGGATGTATAGTGGATGATATTCGTAAGAGCAAGAACTAAAGTCAAAAGTGGACCTTATATATGGGAGAGAGGGAGAAATGAAACGAGCCGTTTAGCAGCAGCCACTCGACTGCTGTTGTTGAACGTTCTGCCCAACGGGGACCGAAGTTGACTTTCCTGCACCCGGTGCCGTCGGTGTGGACCCCATTCTGAAATGGGTCGTGAATTACATGTTGGCATGAGGTTCGGGGGCTACATACCGGTCTTTGATTTGCTTTGCCATAGTCAAAAAGGCTTGTTCGACGTTGGTGGCATTCTTGGCCGATGTCTCCAGGAACGGAATGCTCAATTGATCCGCAAATTCCTAGATGAATGATATCAGCGTCGTTCGAAGTAAAAGGCGAGAAAACACACCTTAGCAACGCTGTACTCGACAACTTTCTTGCTCGTCAAATCCGATTTGTTTCCCACAAGCAATTTATTGACACCCTCAGAAGCGTAACGGTCAATTTCCTGAAGCCATTGCTTCACATTTGTGAAGGTATCTGTAACGGGATTGATTTAATTGAGCGGCCACAGTTGAATGAACTGGCAACAATACCATTGTCGGTGACATCATATACAACGATGATACCGTGCGCACCCCTGTAGTAGGAGGAAGTAATAGTTCGGAATCGCTCTTGACCTGAATAAAGACGCTGTTAGAATAAGGGCAGGGAATAGAAACGAAGGAAATACCTGCTGTGTCCCACTAATAACCAAAACGAGGAAAGTGTGTCAGCAGTGCTGGAATCTACTCTTCGGAGTTGTAGAAGGTGGCTCCTTCCAAGTAGCATCATCCTCTTAAATCCTTCGACCGATGACCCCCTTACAGCATACCAGAACGTGGTTCTGTGCCACATAACCGAGAAAACAATGCAGTATGATTGCCCACTCACAATCTGCAGCTTCACAGTCTTTCCTTCGAGCTCAATCGTACGAATCTTGAAATCAACACCAATAGTACTAATGTAGCTTTCTGTGTACGTGTCGTCTGCGAAACGCAGGAGCAAGCAGGACTATTGAAAAAGAGAAAGGAGTCAGTCGACGACGGAATGACCTGGGCCCTTGTCAAAGGAAGCACCTTGCCGACACCAGAGTCTCCAATAAGCAGAAGCTTGAAGAGATAGTCGTATTCGCTCGTGTGCATCGTGAGGGGAGAAGTTGTAAGACGACAAAAATGAATTCAAGGTACAGCGGAAGTGGAAAATGGAAAGAGGCGATACACGCGTAACGGGAAAGGCGACAGTTATCGGAGCTTGCCGGTGCCGAAAGCCGGGAAAACTCACATTCAATACAAGTCCCTTGTCCACTGCTAGCCCCCTGAGGAACAGTCCTCGTCCTGACCGGTACTATTGTGACACTGAAATGAGTAGTGGAGCTTCCCAGTCTGGTCACGGCAGGCTGCATTTCCGCTCGCTGGGCTCCGTCAATTACATATACATATATTATACAGTACGCTTTGACCGGAACATTTACTTTCCTTACAATGAACCTCTCCTTATCGGTTCTCTTTATTCTATGGCAGTCTTCATCATCTCTTGCTCAGCAACTAGGATTCAAACTTCCTCTGACACGTACCAAGCGTCCATTCATGAGAGTTGATTCAGCAGATACGTCTTCCGGCCCAGGTGTTAGCGATACGATTCCAATACTGGATAGAAACGACTAGTGCGTCTATCTTCCAACATTCAGAGTTGAGTTTAAATGGTCGACAGCACATATATTGTCAATGTCAGGTATGTATGCTCGAGCGACTGTTACGGAGGCTTAGCATAATCAGTGGGTGCAATTTAAGTGTTGGCGCTCAGAGTTTTCCTCTTACACTGGACACTGGATCGTCAGACTTGGTACGCGTTCCCCCATTTCAACTTTGTAGAACCTGATCTGTCCCATAGTGGGTCATATCCAACGAATGCGATTCTGCAGACTGTGCCAACGTTGCAAGATATTCTCGAGCGTTCTCATCGAATCTTTCAATATCTCAAACACCTTTCCACATCAATTACATCTCTGGTTCTGTATCTGGCTTGGTAGCATCGGAAACTGTTTCACTGGGACCGTATCGCCTGCTTTCACAAGTCTTTGGTGAGTTTCATCGGTGCTTTAGTATCCGTGATCGATTCGTTCATTCGTCTGTGTCAAGGTCTTGCAAACAGCACCGATAATATCAAATTTTCTAGTGAAGGCAACTCTGGTATCTTGGGTCTGGCATTTCCATCTGAGGCGTCTATGTCAGGCATGACTGTGTTGCAAAGCATATTCTGTGGTCTGGCCGACCCGTATTTCACAATTATCCTTGGTTCAAAACTCAACGTCAACTCTCCTTCGTCGTTTACTCTCGGGCAATTAGACAGATCTTACGCCACCGACTTCTCTGCCTTTTTCTCTATCCCAGTATCAAAAGCAGGTGCAAACGATTACACATACTGGAAAATTCCACTTCTCTATGTAACGATCAATTCTTCAAGACTGTCGCTGTCACCTTCCTCTGTACAAGGCATTCAAGGATCCCAAATTGCTGTTCTCGATACTGGCACGACTTTAGCTTTGGGCCCGACTCGCGATGTTCAAGCATTCTGGTCAAGTGTAGGCTCTGCAGCGAGAAACGATCCCATCACTGGAACATGGCAAGTCAGATGCGAGAAGGCTTTGATAGTTGGGTTTGTATTCGGACAAGGTGGTTCTTACAAAGAGTTTCTCTTGGATCCCGCGGACATCAGCTGGGAAGAAGGACAATCAAAAAACGGCTGGTGCTTAGGTGGGGTTCAAGCCAACGATGAAGTTTGTATTTTGTTCAATGTTCCTGGCACCAACTCTTCCCGCCCTGATGTTCCATTTCAGGTCGACTCAGGCGACTGGCTACTCGGGGATGTATTTCTTCGCGTAAACACAATCTACTATTGCGATATCACCTTTGACAACCTTTTTCAGAATGTTTACTCGCTCTATCATGCTGCCAATTCCTCGAGCGGACCTTGGATTGGTCTCATCAGTACTACCAATAGGGACAATGCATTGACAGCGTTCCGACAGAGTCGTGGACCAGATTTGAACAGTTTGTCTTCGCCAGTTACACAGATTTCAAGCGTCGTCGCCTCAGGAATTCGATACAAGCTCCTGTGCGGGATCTCCACGTTATGTGGATTCATTGGTGGTGCAGTGCTCGTGACTCTTTTTCGAGCTCGTCATGGATTATCAGCTGCGTTTGGTAAACGAAAACAGAAATGATTATATGGACGTGTTGTAGTACATACTGTAATGTAAGTCAAATACGGTGAATATCAACAAGAATCCCTTCTAGGCACGATGTCACAAACTCGTCTGGGAGTAACTTGCTGCTCTAATAGTAAAATACAGTTGTTAGTTCAACAACGACAGTTTCGAGTTTGTATGGCGGGCCTACTGGAAACACTGTTCACTGATCGCCTGGGCATCAAATAGAGAAAAAGAGCAACTCGGTCCTGAAATTGAATCAATGCTAGTCTACACACTGAACCGGATAATTCTGTCACTCGAGGATTTTCGCTCTGTAGTGCTCCAACTGAGCGACATATGAAAACATTGGCTGCACGAGTCATAAGGGACTTTAACGACTACTCTGCAGATCAAAGGATAGATGTCTTTATTCAAGTTGCCATTTTCAACAGACCTCCCGCATATTCTCATAGGCAATATCCAGCCAGTATCCAGCTCTCTTGTAATTGGAAGAGTCATACATTATAAGCGCCCTGAGCCAATTTTATGTCCTGGTCGATTTTCACTCCCAGCTCTTGATGAGCACATCTCGAGCCGACTCTCAGCAACCTCAGTATGGTCGAAGACGGTCCAATACAGCTCAATCGATTCTAAGGCCTCCGCCTTTACCAACACTCCCTCTCAAATATGGCGATTTTACAATACTGAATGCTTGGGTTCATGACTCGGACACCAAAGAATCGCCTGCTGTGATTTTAAACTCTATGTATTGGCCTGGAGTAGCCGAAGGAGATTTGCTCAGTGTATCAGCGAGTATAGAGACGTTGGCCGGGGCTTTCATATTTGTGGTGTCAAAGGATGATCCTAGTCTAAAGCCTCAGCTCCATGTGCGTGTCCTCACCACACATTCGTGTTCTGTTTGACTGACCATCTCATAAGTACAGATATCCGTACCCAAACCAATAGCTGAAGCGTTCGGTATAAGGAACAATAGCGAAGTTACAGTGACAAAGGTATGTATAACCTATCGCATTCTTACTCCCGTACGCATCACTGTCCTCAAAATAATTCTATAGGTTGACAAGCATAAATACGCCGCAGAGTATGTGGAACTTTCGTTTCAGGATCAGTATCTTGGAAGGAACGATATGTGGAGAATGGGAAAGTACCTGGTGGATCAATGTATATATGCAGAGCAGGAGGTTTCGTTTATTGGTTCCATTGCTGCAAAAATCAAAGACATATATATCAAAAACCAAAAGGTGTGTCTTTTCATATTTCGGACTATTGTGAAATTGAGGATTGCTACATGTAGGTTCCCGCAGCACTTATGACCTCTCACACCAAGATCGTCTACCGTTCCTTATCTGCCAAGGTCACTATCTTCATTCAAGTATGTCGCGAGCTTTGGGAATTTGCTGGTGACGGCGAACGTTACAACGAAAAAGTCGTACATTCCTTCCTTCCTGCACTCTTTGCCAAATGGAAAGAAGCCGGCACAAATCATACAGTAACCATCGTGCTTATTTCTCGTGTATATTACGATTCAAACGAGATCGAATACGCCGCGGGCCCTTTGCGTCGCGACGAACGTGGAGACTGGTACAAAGACTTTTATAAGGTCATCACGGACCTCGAGGTGATTCACGAATGGAAACCTACACTCGTCAGTTTGAAAAACTCGTTCTGGGACTTCCAAAGAGACATTTTACTCACCCATCATTATCATCGCGCGTCTCTGGACTCTTCGGCTGGAGGTGAATCAGAGCAAGTTCGCCTGGTCGGACGGCTATCGTATGCCCATGATGGGCCTATACTAGAAGCTCTGAATCTCAACCTTTACCCCAGCGAGACGCACTATATCGATCGATCGCTGGTCCTTACGGGGACGACGACTATTCTCATCACTCCAGGAACTGGATACTTCCGTGTGTCGAAACAATTATTACGTTTGACCACGAATCGCATGTTGGATCAAGGGTTCGGACTAGATCTTGTCTCCCTCACCAAGACCCCTTTGCATCAGAGTCCGATTTTTAGCTTTCAAGGGAGCGAACCTGAAGTTCGGATGGAGAAAGACAACGGCTACGGTGTCCGTGCAATGGATCCACTGTGGGGAGGCGACGACGAACCAAGCGGAGAAAAGACAACTTTCTGGTGGGAGCCGTTCTGGGTTTCTATGTCCTTTTGGGATGAGCAAGTGGTAAGTCTTCGAGCAATCTATAGCGAGAAGAATCATTTAAGTCTTTTTCCGCAGGACCTCCCGTTTAGACAAGATAGGCACGTTTTCATTCATTTCAGGCCATCAAATAATCCTCTGACTTGTTTTGCTAGGTTTGTTGCACGGGCGAAAATGCATGAAATTCAGATGCTGGGTCTTCTTGAACACGATGTGCTTGCAACAATTGATGTCCCATTTATAAACGACCGTAATTCACCAGCAATACAACCGACTGTCCTTCCGACTAAGGCAGAAGCAGACGCATTCGATCTGGACATCTTTGCGTTGAAAGCTGAATCCAAATCCTTGGCGGCTGCCAAGCGTCCTCCTGTCGATTTAGACAAAAACGCGCTTGACAACAGCAGTACACGAGTTTCTCAACGGAGTTCTACCATGACACAAATCAACACCATCGAAGAGAGTCCCGTACGGACGTCTCACTTACTTCCTGACATTGACAATGCTCACATTGCATCTCATTCTGTTTTGAAGGTTCCACTTACATCTTCTCCTCGTTCCACGTCGAGCCATCGTTCTATTCGATCATCGACTTCGTCAATGCGTCGTATCCGGGTCGAAGACAGCAGTCCCTCGCGCAGCACTCTGACGACCAAACTCACCCCATCCTGGATATTCAAACCATTCAGGAGTGGTCCCGTTGAACCACAGATCACTACAGAATCAGCTTCTGCGTCCGTGGCTAACCTGAGCAGCTCCGCATCTTCATCTTCAACAGCTGCCTTGAGTGCCTCTGTTTCATCACGTGCTACAAACCCTTCATCATTTGCTTCTCCATCTAAAATCACCATGGCTCAAGCAAGCATAGCCCAAGCATCAACAGGTAACTCGTCTGCCATTACGACACCAATGGCTATCAAACGCACAATTTCTCGAGGTGGTACCTCTAGACCGCTTGACGATGAGACAATTTTGAATGCCACTCGTAATGGCCTTTGGCGACGATCACCCTTGAACACTCCTCCTCGCGAAGAACAAAACTTTGGTGGTAAGCGGCGCAGTGTAATAGGCTCGCTAACAGGTCCATTTTCCTCGTCTTCCTCATCTTCGCCGAGCTCTCGTCCAAATCCATCACAGCCACAAACCACGTTATCTTACTCGCAAGCATCTTTAGCTGCACGATGGCAGCATACATTTCCTGTACCTCCCTCCAAGCACGACATTAAATGGGGTTCCATCGTCACACCCTTTTGCCTCCCTTTGACTGTGGAATACTTCCCATCTTCGGCAGAGTTAGAAACGTCCTACGATGTATTCTCGTACGACTTTGTTGTTGACCCTCCGGAAATGCGCTCGTTCTTAGTGCTTCTCCCGAGTGATAAGAAGGGCTCTTTAGAAGGACAGCGAAGGGCATGGGCATTAGTAGTCATGCGTGGTATGGCTGCGGTAAGATTAGCACAAGGTTTTCAGTTTGTCGTTCAGCCGCCTAAGAGCGAATCAAGCCAGGCAGCTGCGATCATCCCTTTTCGACGTACACAGTCCTTCCTGAACGCAGACGAGGAGATGTCTCCGAAACCTATGGGTGCCGCCGAAGTGCTCCAGAACACGAATGACCCTGTATATCTAAGCATGAGTAATGAAATACATCGCATTTCTTATACAGGTGAAGCAATACAGGTTCGAAGGTATGTACGGCGTATGCCTTCAACCCAGCCTTTTGATTACCAATGCCTCATTTGGCCGAAACTTGGAGTGGGTTATACAGAACACAAGACGACATTCACACCTCATGGACTGGAGAACTACGGGTGGAACAGGTTCGTGGATTGTAAATATATGTCTGCAATGTGCTATTTGACCCCGCATTCGGCAGGCTGGATATGCTAGTTGCAGGATATGAGCATCAATTTAACGAATCTCTTCGGTATTGGCGAACTCGGTTCATCATCATACCTACATCAGAGCCTCCGTCGTTGAAGACAGGGCCTTCTGGAGAGACATTAAATGACGAAGAAGCTCGTATCCTCGGTATTGATAAACTTGCCGAGTCTTTCACAAAACTCCGTTGGCAGTCTTCGGAAGAAAAAGAAAAGGGAGGATCCTCACATCCACCGATTCGATTCTTGCCCACAACTCTGAGTCCAGCTATGTCAGTTCTCGATGATGCTCTCATGGATCAACTAGATTCAATACATGCCGCTGGCCCGCTGAGAAAGAAAATGAAAAGCGAGCGGGAAATTGCTGATATGACGTTAACTGCAATCGCTAAGGCCATGCGAGAAGAGGATGGTGTACCAATAAAACACAACCAATGGCACAAGTCTCATTATCCCGACTCATTTACTGGATTTGACTTCGTGTCGTGGCTTGTTCGAGAATTTAGGGACGTCTCTTCCCGCGCACAGGGCGCGGAATGGGGGTCAAAATTGCAAGAACAGGGGCTTTTCGAGCATGTGCGAGGCCACCATAATTTTTTAGATGGGTGAGTTGACCTATTCTCTCGTTCAGTTGGGAACTCAGTTTCTATCTTCCAAGACATTATTTCTATCGGCTGAGAGGCGAATATCAGCAATCATCTTCTACGCCTCGAAGGTGGTTTCGAACACGTACAGAAGACGTGATACCTCGAGGGCATTATCCGGGGAACAGTTCCCGGGCGTCTAACTCCAGCCCTCGCCGAAACAAAAAGAGGCTCATTCTGAGCCAGAGCATGGTCATTGATATTGATCCCAACAAGGTAGCTCCCCGTCGTTTAGCGATTGTTTTCCGCGCACTCATTTCACTTCAAGCGGAGCGATCAAGCAGAAACAGTGCTCCTTCACCACGACCTGATACAAAATCCGGGTACCGTATTTCACTTCGAAATACAATGGATCGGTACAACTCCTCGTTACATTGAAGACCAACTACGCCTGTGGAGTCGTACCATCGAAAAATATGGACTCAGACTTGTTGAGGCCTATGTTGCTCAGATAGGTGACATTCGTAATCGCAATGCGTTCCAATCATGCTTCCCCGTTCGTTTGGCCGTTGCTCCGCCTATTTTAGCAGGGATCCCAGACCGTTTACCCGAGGGATCCTCCTCGACTCGGTACTTTGAATACGCCCTGCTTCGAAAATTTGGCTTCATCGTCGACGTCGAAGCGGCGGATCTTTATCCCGAAAACGTAGACGTTATTTACTCTTACCGGCGTTCGCCTTTCAAATATTCGCAGTTTGTTCATCGTACCGGAGTGGCGTTTGTGCAATTGCTAGGTGGATCCCAAGGATTTTTGTTTCTAACCAATCGATTAATGGGTCCAGGGCGGTTGGGCACTACTTCAAAGAGTAAGGAGCACCGCCCAGCAGTGGATGCCGAGAGGATCCGTGTTGAAATGCATGAATTCTGCTCCAGCAAGGACATGCTTGTGAAGTTTTATGACGAGGAGCTGTCGAAACTAGGACACCTCCCAGAAGAACCTCCCCCCTTGATAATTTAGACATATTCTTCCCCCAAAGATGGCAAGCTGGAGATTGCTGGCTCCCGCAGCTCTTTCGAATTTTCATCGAAGGATGTCATAACTCTACAGGACTCCATGGTGGTGGGAGAAATTTCAAGTAGGTCGTGATGGTAGTACACGAGGGAAGCTTGTATGAAGCTTTCTACCGAATATATCATGGATGAATGTACTCTAATTTTACAGTTCTGACTAGCATCGGTCTTTCTTACAATCCAGCTGCAGTTCTCATAGCCGCGTAATTGGGTGATCCCATACCTGACATCAGCTTGTTGGTAAGGAAATGATGATTCGAAATCATACGCATACACACCAGTGACAGGATCCCAACCTGCAATGCAAATCAGGAAAGAAGTTTCTTTCAATAACCTATAAGCACTAACCTTCGTAGGCTGAAAAACCCTCTGTTCCACAGCCGGGGTTGTTACCTACGACATCAAAGTTAGAAAAAATTAACGATGTCGGGAAGGGACCTCAAGAAACGTGGTACAGACCAATCGTTATATCATTGAATGCCTGTGGGTTTGCGTAGATCCACGGGTTCAAGAAACCCAGGGGCGACTTTCCGGCACTCAACAACTCGTCGTTCAATAACGCGATGACAGAGGAAAAAATGGGAGAAGAGCATGACGTGCCGCCGACATAATCGACATGTCCATTGATGATGATTTCAACAGTTCCGCCTTGAGCTGAAACATCGGGGTAAGCGCGCCCCGACGCATTGTAAAGACCAGCGTAAGTGTCGCCAATTTTGGCGATGTATGCATTGACAGCATCAGCCTCTATTTTTAGGAAAGGGGGCTTGAACAAAGTGAATAATGGACAGAAAACAAAAACTTACGCCAAGTTTGCTGAGGGAAGTAATTGCTGAAACCTGGAATAAAAATATGACATACTAAGAGACACTGACTAGGAGTCAAGAAGAATCTATGTACGGTACCTCCAGCAGTCAAACCTGCTCCGATTTCAGGTACGTTCTGCGTTGCACCTACAAGAGTCGCGCTAACATCATTATCAGCTGCAATTTGAATGTCTGGCTGAAATGGGAGCAAACTGACTAGGGACATGTAGGGAACGTAGGTGGGAAAGGAGTTCCTTCGCATTGAAGATCAGGACTGGAAGCCACACCACCGTCTCCACTTGCAAAAGTGACAGAAACACCTTGGAACATCGATTATGCATGAAGCAGAACGGTGATAAGATGAAGTTGATACCTCTTGATGCCAATTGCATGATTGCATTACAGTAAGCGCTGACATTCTTGAATTAGATCGAACCTTCGACGGATAATTATTAAATTAAGGGCAGCTTACACGGTCAAGCTCAGAGAAAGAGCTGATTCCTCGTCAAATCCATAACTCGTAGAGAAGACAAGAGGTGGGCTGGTCTGACTAATCAAGTAATTGATGCTGTCGAGGTATCCGTCATCAGGGCCATCTTGGACTGTATAACCAATATCTTCATAGACTGTAGGTATACCGTTCACGAGGCCAACGGTGTATTGGGTATCGAGATTCTGTCGAAGCGTGCTGAGAAGGGGGAATACGTCTTAGTATAGGGGGCTGATCCTCACCGCCTCCAAACCAGCTTGAGTACCATCCTGAACATTGGTAGCACCGTCATAAAGTTCCGTGATGAAGTTCAAAGTTGAAGGAAGATCAGGCCTAAATTCCTTCAGGAAGGTGGAAAGGTCTTCCTGTAGATGAGGAATCAACTTTCTGACACAAAAAGTTTATAATTCCCACGTACGGAATCAGCGTTCTGTGGAGTGTAACCTGCTACGCCAATTTTGCTCTTTGTCGAAGAGCTGACCATCTGAGTGGGAATGCCATACAAAGTCTGAAGGCATGCAGGAGTGATTGTCGCATTGCAGTCCACCGTCGCACGCTCTCCCAATGAAGGTGTAAAGTTCGTTGCAGAGACAGCGGTAATAGGCGCGCGTCCACGGAGCGGTCCATTGAATCTATGTACCGTTAGAGCACAACACACAAATTGAAGGATGACCTTACGAAGTTGTCGGATGAACAGCTTTCACATGAGGTTGAAGGTCACTGGGAATAGAGTATTGCAAAGTCCTCACTGATGTCTGGCCTGATTGTGTGTGGTTGAAAAGACTGTATTCAGTGTTGAGAAGCTGATTAGCGACCTTGACTGGGATGGTGAACTTGATCCAGTCTCCCGCTGGGGTAGCAGGTATCGAGGTAATGTTGAAAGAGGCCAACCATTTCGTCACAGCTTCTCCGGTCTCGGTGGTAGGTGCCGCAAAGGATTCGACCTAAATCAAGTCCAACTTTGAGATCTCAAAAATCTATACATGACGGTATACCGTACTTGTTCCTTAGTAAGCCATTCCCTGAAGGTAGGGCTCGTCGGGGAACTAGCCTGCTCTAGTGCAGCCTCCAATCCTACTTGGTTCCCCATAGCAAGGTTGATTCGCATGTTCAGCATCTTGTCATCGGGAGCTGATCCGAGATGTATGAAGCCACTGGGAGCGGAATCCCGCTTCTCGTGGACAACAAAGGTCGATGCCCAGACGGTCGAGGAAAGCAGAGATACGGCAAGGGTCAAACTTTGGATGAAGGACTGGGGCACAATCATCATATCGTTAAGATGCCAGCGGATCGATAGTAGAACAAGTAATATCAGTAGTCGAGTTTTTATAGCATTGTATCTCAGCAGGAGATCAGCATCGGAGAAATCGCACTATGACAGACTTGTACGTGGCATTGTACATAGAAAAGTTTGTGTTGTTTTTTTGCGGTTGAGGCCACTTGGGGCGAATTGCCTGGTCAAATTTTGCTGCCATTTGGATTGTGCTTCTTGAGATATCATAGTTCCCGAAATCTAGATGGATGGGCAGACTGTACGGATGGAAAGCGGTATTTGTTCAGATAACCTCAATAAGTCTTCGGAAGATCCTCATGTCGTAGACGGTATGACCCCGAAAAAACTCGCTTGCACGGGGAACAGCACCAGGTAGCATTATCATTCTAGCAACCCAGTACGATCGGACCTGAAGAACATATGGACTATAATTCGATAGCCCTGAACGTATAACAAAGCTCTCGCTGGCAGCGGAGCAAGAGAAGAAAACAAAAGTCAGATGGTAAGCTTAAGATATTTAAAAACTGGATGAAGTTGACGTCAATACTCCGCATACATTTTGCGCCGTAAATAGGCACCTGCAAGCAAAATACCGTCATGCATTACCGTTGAGACTACCTGACAGTTAACTCATCATACACAGTTCGAATTTAGAATAGAAAGGTCGATTCAGAGGACTGTTCGACTCGGACTGGATTGCGGTTATTGATTAGATGATTTCTTCGCTGTGATAGACTCCTTCGAGAACAGGTATGACAAAGGGACCAGAAGGACTTCATGAAATCCGGATGTGCGCGACTCCGAATGGTAGTAGTAGTACTGGTACGATAAAGGTGGATCAGTAGCAGCCACGTGTACATCATGTGTGATTATGTAATATATTGCCGCACTCTCTTCAGCTCACAATCCAGCGGCGGTCCTCATAGCTGCATAATTTGGTGATCCCATGCCTAGAGTAGTCATAGAGTAGTCATATTAAATTCTTATCAGGAATGCAATAAGCACGGAGAATACGAACCTGTGACTGGATCCCATCCTAGAAAGAAGGAAGAATTATGAGTTTGTCGTCAATACACTGTTTGAAAGGTACCAACCTTCACTTGCTGAAAATCCTTGTGTTCCGCAGCCGGGATTATTGCCTATGATTCTAAAGCGTTAGACACATGCTTACTCTAGCTAGTGATACAGAAGAAAATCCTGACCACTCGTAATGTCATTAAATGCTTGCGGGTTTGCGTAAATCCATGGGTTTAAGAAGCCCAGAGGTGACTGGCCCGCAGTCAACAGTTCATCGTTCAGGAGGGCAATAACCGATGAGAAGATAGGCGAGGAGCACGATGTCCCCGCAACTAGCCCAGTGCTGCCATCGACGACTATCTCAACGCGCTCGCCTTGGGCTGAGACATCAGGGTAAGCTCGACCTGAAGCATTGTACAATCCAGCATAGGTAGTGCCAAGTTTGGCGATGTAAGCATTTACAGCATCGGCCTCTGTGTATGAAAAGAAAATGAACGACAGATGAATTGATAAGAATAAGTACTTACGCCATGATTGTTGGGGAAAGTAATTGCTGAAACCTGGATGCAAATCATGTCAGAAAATTTTGAACTGACACCCAACTATCTAGCAAGGCGTACCTCCAGCAGTCAGGCCCGCTCCAATTTCTGGCACATTCTCGGTCGAACCAACGAGAGTGACACTGATCATCACGATCGGCGTTAGATAGATGGAGATATGAGAAGAAAAACGAACTAGGGACAGGTCGGGAACGTGGGCGGAAAAGGTTTTCCAGTACATTGGACTCCAGGAGTGGAAGCCACACCACCGTCCCCACTTGCGAACGTAACAGATACACCTAAAACCGACTTTAAGATTAGATACAGTAGAACTGCTAAAAATCAATTTTCGTCACCTCTAGCGGTAAGTTGCATGATTGCATTACAATAAGCACTGTCGGTGGGTTTGTATCGCATCATATACGTTGGTACGAAGAACGTTGCTTACACAGTCAAGCTTAAAGAAAGATCTGATTCGACGTCGAATCCATAACTTGTCGAGAAGACAAGAGGAGGGCTGCTTTGGGCAAGTAGGTCGTTGATACTGTCAAGGAATCCATCATCTGCGCCATCTTGCGTTTTTGAACCAATATCTTCAAACACAGCAGGGATGCCGTTTACAAGACCAACGGTGTATTGAATATCAAGATTCTATTAATGACAAAGGTATCAACTTCTTTGTATGAAATCGAGACCATATCTGTACTCACAGCTTCAACCCCGGCTTGGGAGCCAGTCTGACTATTGGTAGCGCTATCAAACAATTCGGTCGTGAAGGTCGTTGTTGAGGGAAGGTCTGGCCTAAAGTCCTTTAGGAAGGTAGCGAGATCTTTCTATTGGATACAAATACTCTTTAATCAGTTTCTGGCAATATCTCAAAGGCCACATACCGTATTTGCATTTTGTCCTGAAAATGCGGCGACGCCTATGCTGGATTTTGTCGATGAGCTAACCTGCGTCGTCGGTATACTGTACAAAGTTTGAAGGCACGCAGGTGTAATGGTCGCGTTGCAGTTTACTGTCGCACGTTTTTCGAACTCGGGTGTGAATCTAGCTGCAGAAATAGCCGTGATAGGTGAGCGTCCACGAAGAGGTCCGTTGAATCTTTGTATCTGATATCAGAACGATGCGTGCAAAGAAAATAAATCTAGTTTGACTAACGAAGTTGTCGGATGGACAACCTTCACATGAGCTTGAAGATCACTGGGAATGGAGTACGCCAAAGTCCTCACGGAAGTCTGTCCAGATTCTGTATGGTTGAAGATGCTGAATTCGGCTTGGAGAAGTTGGTTAGCAGTGCTAACAGGTATGTCGAACTTGATCCAGTCTCCTGCGGGTGTGATAGGAGTTGACGTGATATTGAATGAGGTCAACCATTCAGTCACGGCCTGCACAGTCTCGACAGTGGGTGCAGCGAAGGATTCAACCTATGTTCGATTTGCGACAACACGTAATGTTCGGTTAGGCATTCTGTGCACTCAGATTGGCTCGAGTTATGACTAACCTGTTCCTTAGCAAGCCATTCTCTGAAAGTAGGACTCGTGGGTGAGCTAGCTTCCTGTAACGCAGCCTCCAATCCTGCTTGGTTCCCCATGGCAAGATTGATTCGCAAGTTCAATATTTGGTCGTCAGGAGCTGAACCGAGATGTGCGAAGCCAGTGGGAGCAGAATCCCGCTTCTCGTGCACCATGTGTGTCGAGGCCCATACAGCGGAAGAAAGGAGGGATGTGGCAAGAACCCATCTCATGAAGGAAAGGGAGACCATCATCATCATCGACGCGACAGTGTGAGAGCCTGGTAAAAGAAATGATCTATCGCAGTGAATGGTTTTATAACATCCTCATATCGAAAAGAAGCATAGTGACTTCACATGATTAGTGGAACGGTGTGATGATAAGAATGCCTTTCCACATGGAATTAGCTGCGTTGATTGCGAGGCGTACAGTCTGGTCGAGGCAACCTGGTCGAGCATATGCACCTCGAGACACTATGATTTAGATTAATCATGATTCAGTGAACATTCGAGGTTAGTTCCTGGAAGGGGCTCGTGTAGCCGTGTGAAGGTCAAAGTTGTCTGGGGAAAGAACGTTCAAATATACATGGACCCGGGCGTGCGCGAAAGAGCGAAAGAGGTATTCCACATGACAAGTGTCCTACGAAGTCCCATAATTGTCCCAGGGGCCTTCCGAGCTGCTTCCGGGCATAGAATACGATGTGATGGACATAATAGATCGAAACAGTATTTCGATACTGTCCAATACATTAGTCATAGGATCATTTCAGAAATACTTGGATCATGTCGCCCTTATCCAGGTGGCTTTCGGATCACCTTGCTTTACAGTGCTTTGCGTAAGTCTTTGCTTGCTCGACTTTTTCACATCTATTTGTGTTTATTTATTTGTCCAATATATTTTTACCCCAAAAAGGATTCATCAATCACTTTTTGAAGCCCGACGGGTCCTCAAAGAGAGCCCTCTCGAGCCTCGGCCCAAAAATGTATTGGACAAATAACTAGAAATAAACAGCAATAAACACTTGGTAAAAAATCCATACAAGCAAACCATTTCGCAAAGCACTGTACTCACTGAGACCACCATCTTCTCACAGGCGCTAAAAAGAAAATGGAAGGAAACGATGCGTTCTCCCCACCAGTTATCTTGCTAACATCATTGCAACTAGGCTATTATTCATCAACGTTGGACATACTTATTTGCTTGCCGCTGGTGGATGTTTGCCCTCTCTCGTTGCCATTTTTTCACCTTTTGTGACTATCACCCACGATCTTGCCTATCACCCCATCAATCTTCAGCCACACACACCAGCCTACTATCATCTACTCTTTTCTGCCCATGACCACCAATACCTGTGACCTTTTGCGATGGCACAACTGCTCAGTGCTGCTCACTATAGCACTCAAGCTTGAGAGGTCATGTCTGACTTACTCCACCACTCCACTCCATTCCACCCTGTGACTTCATATTACCAAAGCCGAAGCTGCCGGCCAGCCGTCTCCCCACCGCCACTTCATTTACACAGTTTTCCGGAGTATAGAACATTTATGTCTTTGCAGTTCATCACAGTTATCATCCTGAGGTGGCCATCAAAAACCGTCTTTGGACAGACTGGACCATAGGGGAATTTGCTTCGTCTATGGGGCTTTTGGACCTCAGGCCTCAAATGAACTGACCCTTTGGTTACATCTGCATTTCAAAACACCTTCAGTACCTAACTCCTACATTACATTCAAGTAGCTATGTTAGTGTACCTGCAGTCATGTAACTTCCCCACTGTACTTGCTGCAGTCTACCATGACCATGTGGCATGAGCATTCACTGTAGTGGAGGCAGTGGGCCCGGCTGTTCCCTTGTGGGACCCCATCTTCGGATGGAGCCGCGTATTTATCTATCTATCTATCTGTACTCGAGATTATTAGCGCCGCGGAAATTTTACCCACGCTTATAGCGCTTATATCTTTTGAGTACCGTGCCAATTTCATGTCTGTTTGGCTTTGTTTGTTATCCGGTCAAAGCTAGCTTAATGATGGGACGCAAGGTAATCAAGGTTTTCATCCTATATATCGGTGTTAGTGACAAGTGATATACATTGAAATATATGTAAGCTAGTCAATCTTATCATTGAGAATAGTTTAAGCTATAAAAATATACTGGATTCTAGTTATTTGTGTGTATAGTTAAGTGGGAAGATGGGAACAATTCTCCTTCATCTGCAAAACCTGTATGTTTGCCAGAGCAAGGATACTAGCTGGAGAATACTCTCCAGCACCAAAAGCACTGAAAGCAAGATCTTCAACTTGCTCTGGGTGCTTTGGCTGCTGGGAAGCACTCTCAGCTGCTTTCAGATGATTAGCCGAAAATACATGTTTTTAATAAATAATGATAAGTCTCAGACGTAGAGTTGAACGACTCGTGTATTAAGTGTTAAGATCATGTACACCGTGTAACCGTGCCAGAGGTCACAGAGTGTCTAAGTGCGTAAGACGAGTGGGACAGTAGTGAAGTTATTAACAACACCGCCGTTACGCCGTTAGTCCCCGGAGATCAAGAGTATAGGAGGGAGGAGCTGAGTAGCAGCCAAGTCGGAGCGGCGGTATCGCCGGTGACGAGGAGCGGCCAAAGAACTTATAAGTCCAGAGGCTTGTAGAGAGAGTACTTCAAGGCGTTGAGCCTGAAGACTTAGAGAAGAGATAAGTTGGGAAGGGAGATCTAAGTTGATCTAAGTCGATAATTAAACTGAGGAACTACAGTAGGGTACAGGCAGTATTTATATCTATGGAGCGGCGCATCGGTGCGGAGCACCAGACTAACTACTAGGAGCTATACGTGTAGTACCTGCAGGGTAAAGTAAAAGACAATAAGGAGGGACTAGAATGAAAGGGTATGTGTAGCGAGAAAGAACAATAAGGAGAGATTACAATAAACGGTGGATCTTCGGAGTTCCAAGCGGCGAGATGGAGGCCCAAGGCATGGGCTTGACATTAAGTAGCTACCTAATGAATAATGATAAGTCTACAAGACAGAATCAGTAAAGTAAGAAAGTCATAATAAGTGATAGTATACCTCAGACGTAGAGTTGAATGACTGAGGTACAGAAAAAGAACGATAAGCTACTTATACTGTACTGGTATCTAGGAGATGATCGGTAGAAAAGGAGGCTAATGAAAACGGAAACAAATACTGTCTACGGAGTCCGACAACGATGTCCAGACGTCTTTCAACACTCCCCCATGTCTGGACGTCTATACCTGAACAATGTTGAGTTCCTCAAGGTAGCGGTGGTGAGTGTCGCGGGGTAATGGCTTTGTGAATAAGTCCGCTGGGTTCTCGGTTCCACGTATGCCTTTGACGACAAGCTCCTTGCTGGAAACAAGCTCTCGGATATAATGGGTTCGAAGGTCGATGTGCTTGATGCGGTGATGGCCATGAGTATTCTTTGTCAAGCTAACCGCTCCCTCATTATCCCCTCTGAGTACACCCGGCTTTTCCTGCTCCATCCCTATCTCCTCCATCCATGCGTACATCCACTTCAGCTGCTGTGCACCTCTCGATAAGGCCACATAAACCGTTGAGAGTGCTACGGTGGCCTGTTTCTTCGAGCTCCACGAGACTGGTCCTCCAGACATAACAAAAACTTGGCCAGAGGTTGATCTTCTGGTGTCGGGGTCATTACCGCAGCTAGCGTCGACATAACCCATTGGTTTAAGAGGGAAATCGCGAGAGAAAGTGATGCCGTAGTTGATAGTAGATTTAATATATCCAACAACGTGAAGTAGGGCGCTGTCATGCCCTGGCTACAACCAGACCAGTCCCAGTAACCACCACACGTTACCATACGTCCTACCCACCTCCTGTATGTCCTCCGCACCTCCCCAAGTACCACCAGACACCTCCCCAAGTATTTCTGACGCCACTACCCAAACGTCCTTCACCCCGACACGTGTACGAAAGCCCTCTAGCCGATAACCCCTTTAAGTATTAATCTCGATTACCTCCCTCCCTCCGATTAGCTACCTCATGCCTCCAGATGTTCTCTTGTTCACTTCCCGTACCTATTTAAGTAACGCCGCAATGTCCTGAAGCCCCAGCTTGGTATATTTTGAACACACACCCTTTACATAGGTCCAGTCCCTGTCCCTTTGTACCTGCTAACCGTACGGAATTCTCTTTACTATCTGTTTCTCTATCTCTGTTTCTCTCTACTCTCGTCTATTGTCTCTCTGATCGTCTATACGATCGAATACACACTTTTACTCCACGTCTAAGCAATCCGAGTGAGTCCCCGAGCTCCCTCGAACAATACTAAAGCTCCCCAACGCCTACCGCCTTGGTGAGCTAACCTCCCCAAATCTCCTCGAGCTCCCTAGCTATTCTATAAGCTTCGGAACCTCGATCTAGGTAACGTCGAAGCTACCCCTCACGTCGAACCACGTATTGCTTCTCCGTTACCACCCCCTACACTCGAGGACGTCCATCCTCAAGCCTAGCCCCCGGGGACCTACCCTCCCTGGCACATCCCTTCTCGGGAGCTTACACCCTCGAGACCCAATTACACATACGATCTACTCGATCCTATATTGACGTTCTAGCGAGTACAACTCCTACTATGCAATATCGTACGGTCCCGCACCCTTCCTTAACCTCCCTACGCCTTAGGGACCTCCCTGGACCTCCTAGGAAACCCTCCAAGGGTCACCATCTCGTCGTTTTAGCCACTACTAGGTCATTCCCGTCCTCGGTCGCGGTTCTCGTAGCTCCCTTCGAGCTCCAGCCTGCTCCTAGCACGCTACAACATAAACCTTCACATACCAAAACCTACCCTAAGACCTATTTTGACCCAGGTCTTACATTATACCAAGCTCTCCCGTCACCGAACGGACTCGTCGCGACGAAATGTCTGCGACGTCAACGGAACGACCTTCCAGTTCCAAACTCGAATCAAGGAAGCAAAAGAGCGCCTTATCTCGTGGAAACACGACACAAGCTCAAAAGTCAAACCAGGCCGCTAGCTCTGCCACTGTCACGGTGGCAGCTGGTCAACGCCTGATGTCCATCCCAGAACAGTCGTTCGGGGACGAGACCGCCAGCAACGTAAGGACCCCCGAGGGACGTCAAACTGCAGTTCAGGAACCCCCTCCAGTGGAACCTGGGATGGGGCCACTACAAGGGAGGTATACCTCCATGGGTTATGCCCAACCTGCTAGTAGTCCCATGGGAGGTTTTACCTACTCCCCTACCTGGGGAACGAGAGGACCTCCTCCTGGACCGGTGCCACAGCTAGACATGGAGTCAGCTTCAAACGTGGGCGGAAGAGTCAGCGGCCAAGTAGCCGCGATCGAGAGGATACAAGGGGAGAATGCGAATCCTCTTACCATACGACAACAGGAGAAACTGCCGGAGAGGAGGGTATCACCTGCAGGTTCTGAACAATCTCGGACGTCGTCCAGGAGGCTACCGACTCCTCCAGTACAGTCTCCTAAACCTCCTCCTTTGAGACGAGGAAGCTCACTCTCAGGTCTTTTGAAGAGTCCAACTATGAATACGCCTAACTGGGAGCGTACTCACGCACTCCATCATAGTAGGACCACCCTCCCAGTGCAACCATTGTCAGAAATGACGTTACGAATGGAAGACGTTATTAGAATCCAGGAGTGTCTCCCGGAGGACGTAGCTATAGTCTTACGACAGGTATTGGGGTCGATGGGGATCGAAATATTGGGAGAGGGTCTCGAATTTTCAGACCTACGGGTACAGTTCCTAACGGTGGGAACTCAACTAGAAATAGACCTCCCAGAGAAAGCGCAACAGTGGCTGATGACCCCGGCAAACCGATCGGACTTCCTCTGGTTATACAACGTCTTACTGGACCCAGAGTGGGTGTTGGAATTGTTAGAGGCAGAGGCACGTTACGGGCGATCGTCCCAAAACTCGAGGGGAATACTTCCCCTCCTCCCTCATACCTATGGAAGGGAGAAGGAATTCTGTGACGAGGAGGGGCTACGTATATGGTACCAAGCCTCTAGCTACAGATTAGGAGCTGTACGATTTGAACCTCCCCCTGCGAGGGTTAATATTCCGAACTACCAGGCGATCCAAATACTTCGGAACGCAAACCTAGCGGCAACAGCTGCGAAAATTGATGAAGAAAGCAACGAGGAGGTCAACACAATCGCTGCAAAAAATCGTAGACGCAGGAGATACACCACGGCTCACCTCCTTGCCCCAGTGGAGTCAATGCCTGATCAGGATAGTCCTGTCCGGGTCCGTAGCGGACAAACGGTGTACACCTACACGCCCATGAGGCATATGCACCAGCTTCTGGTGAGAAGTGAGGAGTGTGAAGCGATGTTGTGTTCGCAGGAGACCCGACACCGGACGTTACTAGCGGAATCAGACACACTGATGCTGTCAGAGGAACTTTCTGGATCGAATCTGGAAAGAGCCTTGGAATTCCGTCGCAGACTGGTCGCGGATAATCGGGGAACATCGTATATGGTCCAATGCGAACCAGTGAGCGTAGCGGAGTTCCCCTTGGAACAATTCGACCAGAAGGGGCAGTTCCGTGGATCTGATGGATGCTCCTTGTGGCAGAAGCATTCATCGCCCAGAAACAACGAGGTTCCTGAAGTCCATAACCCCGGTAATACGGCCACGAGGAATGCGTTCGCTCAAAATTCGACTCCTCCCCCCCGAGTTAACCTCCAAACGAAACCGGTAACTCCAGTCTCGACGCAACAATACCAGTTCGGTGAGGTAAGGATGGAGGGTGCGCAACATTCATCCCGGATCTCAGGACCCGATCTGACAGCTCGGCTGGTCCCCAACCCTGTACACGTTCCTCCAAGACGAAGCAATCCATCAGTCGTACCCTATCAAGGGTCGATATCGATGCAGTCTCAGGCAGTGGGGGCGGAAAATCCAAGGGATCCGAACCAACGAAGAGCATTGGCAGTTCACGAGGAGGCGGTACCCCCGCAGGAAGCTCCTTCTTTGTCCTTGGAGCCCAAACGAACCAACCTGGCATGGTCGACTCGGTACATTCTCGGGAGTCAGTAGTAATGATCCAGCAACAGGCCCGAGTCATTGAGACGCTCCAGGAGCAACTCCGTGAGGTAAGGCAAGGGTTCGCAGCAGGAGGAATACCGACGGGTGGGTCATTTTCCAAAACAGGAAACAAGGCGGGATTACTCGGGCAAGCGCCCATGGCAACGATAGAGGACACAAGGGGGGGTCCCTCTCCTGTAGTTCCCCAACCCCGAAGCTGGCAAGCTACGGAGCCAATATCCTTTACCAGACGAACTCCTATGGGAGTTAGGGAAGGGAACTTTCAGGAAGGACAAACGGCCCCGTTACCCGCCACTCCGAGTGTGGATAGGAGACGTATTCAGGAATGGGGAGCTCGCGTGCAAAGAGCGGAACTCGGGGAGTACGTAAGACCGGAAGGAGGAAGGTACGCGATGGAAGACGGTGGAGCCGCTGTAGGGGAAGGAGGCAGAGGGGGTTTTAACCTCCCTCCTAGAGTACCCCCCCACACTTTTCGAGCCAATCGAGAGATCGAGAACGACCTCTGAGTCGAGGGGGACGGGCTCAAAGGGGACAGGAAGGAAGGAGCGGGGGAGGGGCACCACCCCCACCCCCTCCTCCTCCTCCTCCCTCAGGAGGACCGGGTGATAATGACTCGGAAGGGTCCAATGAAGGGGAACACACTCAGTCGAGTAGGAACGGTGGAGGGAGGGAGGGGGACAGAGAGGAGCTCCCCACTGGGGCTCCTGAAGCACCCCCAACACGCTACGACCCGGATCAACCCTGGTACTACGATCCAAGAAAGGGGTGGCATCGTAAGGCAGCTCCTAGACCTCCCATCGAGGGACGGAATACGTGGGAGAGTAACGAGGAGAAGAATAGAATTACCATCGAGTCGAAGCTCGACGTCGGTAAGATTGAAAGCTTCGCAGGTGACGACCGATCTGCATGGAAGACGTGGGTCCTCAGTTTGGAAAGGATGTTTGGAGTACGTCCTACCATCTATGCTCGTGAGAAAGACAAGTGCGCTTCGGCGGCCAGCCACCTCACTGGTGCAGCACTCTCCCATTTCGACACGTTGAATCGGCAATGACTGAGGGGGGAGCACACCTGTCTCGAAGACTGGACAGAGTTCAAATGAGAATTCGGTTCCAAATTCGGACCCATCGACGAGGCGGATGAGGCAAGAAGGAGATTAGCCTGGATGAAGCAGATGCCGGAGGAAAGCTTTGCTAACTTCTTTATTCGCTTCAACGAATACGCTCCTCTGACCGGGTTTAACGACGAGGCCCTGGTAACCTACCTCAAGAAAGGGGTAGCCCCTGGTTGCCTTTACAGGTTGTTACCGGAAGAGAAGAACCTCGATCCTACGACGAATGGACTCGAGTGTTCACGAAGTTGGATGGAGCCGTACGCGCGCAAGCGGAGAGTCTGAGGAACCTCCACGGCGAGAAAATACTGCAAGGATGGCTGAGCCGTTTTCCCGGGTTGGAGCTAGCACCCGAAGCTCCTTATAAATCCCCTCTGCGTAGGGAACGAGATCCCGCTGACGTCTGGACCTCCAATCCAAAACCAGCTGTAACAGGGAGGTTCCAGAACAGGCCCAACTGGAAAGACGGACGACAAAGGGCTTCCGCAGCGTGGGGAGAAGAGGAAACCTACGATAGCGAAAATCGAGGGGAGAGTGAAGACTGCTGCCACTGCAGAGACGGAGGAGAATGGACTGAAGCGATCCTCCGGGCAGGAGTTACGGATACCGGAAGGAAATGGACTTCCGAAGAAAGAGCGGAGAAGTGGAGAAGACGAAGGCAGGAACTCTGCATGCGTTGTGGACGAAAGGAGCACTGGGCAAAGGACTGCCCCAACCCGGAATCACTGGAACGTCCAGTGGAGGAGCAAGGGAGCTCTGAGAGAGCTTCCAAGGCTGATTCAACTCGAGGGAAAGGAACGACCAACCAAGGGGGAGGTCGTAAGGATGATTCAACTCGTCCTTTAGAACGGATTCGCGCCGGGATCACGGTGGAGGAACGGGAAGGGATGGACGACCTATGGAACGTTCACATCTTAGACTCACCAAAGGAAGGTGAGCAAGAACTGTTGGACGAAGTGGGAAATGGGCAGGGGGCTTCGAGGTAGATCAGGGCGAACTGCGAAGCCCCGCAACACCTTCGCCTATCACAATAAGAGCTGCACTCGCAGGGAGTCAGCCAGCTCGTCTCACATCCCGATCCTACAACTCCTTCATCATCCTTACACGTTTCCCGTTCTCCAACCTCGATGAAGACAAAGAATACGCCACACTAGTGGATAGTGGAGCAACTAGATGCTTCATAGACAAAACCGTCGCTATGCGACACCCCGAAAATTTGGTCGACCTAACAAACAGCATCCCTTTGGAGCTGTTCGACAGACAACCTACCTCCGCAGGATTGATAACGCAGACCTACACTGACCAGATCAGCTTTGCGGATGGAACAATTCACAAGGTGGAGTTCCTAGTAACTCGATTACACCCCACGGCTCCAATCGTGCTAGGACTGCCGTGGCTACGAATGCACAACCCAGTAATTGACTGGAAGGAACTTTGCCTGACGTTCCAGGACCGAAACGTCAGAATCTCAGCAGCCCTTGCGTCGGAAATTGTTCAACCAGGCGCCGAGGGAGGTACCGAGGAGCTAGGAGGGGGAGTAAACAGCGAGAACATACACAAAGGTACTCTCCAACCACCTCCTGAAGCTCTCCAACAACCTCAAAAAACTCCTCAACAACCTCCCAAAGCTCCTCTTAAAGCTCCAAGGACGAGGGTAGAGCTAGAGGAAGTGAAGGACGAGGAGTACGAGGCGAGACAGCCAGGTCCACACAAATTATTCCCCTCCGAAAAAGATCTAGGGCCAGACGACCCAATCCTGATGGGGATTAACGAATGGCTAGCGTTCGCGAGCGAAAGTCCGGAAGAACAGGTGGAGGGAATCCTTGAGGCTGGACGATCCGCCACGGAGAAAGTAACGCCGCAACCAGCGAAGGATTCAGAGGAGGCCTATCAAAAGTGGAAGGGTAGAGACACGGAACGATCCTCCTCCTGGCCTGGAGCTAAGCAAAAAGTCCGGTGGAGGAAGAAAAGGAGGGAACATGGACCTTATCCCGACCTCCCCACCTTAGACATCGAAAGCCTGAACATACCCACGATTCCTTCAAGGTCAGGGCTAACTCCCAAGGGTTCAATAAGACGCAACAACTTCCGAAGAAAGCAGCTCATAGCGGGAGCCCATGTGGTGGAACGAAAATCGGACCCCACCATACAAGGGAAACCCATCAGCTTAATAGGAGCAGCTGGAATGGATCATCTACTGAGGGAGGGAACCCCAGCGTACTTCCTTCACATATCGCCCACGAAGGAGGGATCCCTTACCGAAGAAATGCTCCGGGCGAGTGAGAGCAGCGCCACAGAGGGAGTGCAGCAACCAAAGGATCCTGAGAGTGGGGACCCTAGTCCGGAACAAGGAGGGGTGTCAAGGAGCTCGACAAAGAAGAATCGAAGCGTCAGGAGACGGAGGAGTTAAAGAAATCCATTCCCGTCCAATACCAGGACTACCTGGACGTATTCTCACCTGGAGAAGCAAGGACGCTACCTCCTCACCGACCCTACGATATCAAAATCAAGACAGAAGGGGATGCGATACCTCCCATAGGGAAGCTCTACAACATGTCTGAGAAGGAACTGAAATCTCTCAAGGAGTACATCGACGAGATGTTGGGAAAGGGGTTCATACGATCCTCCAGCTCCCCTGCGGGAGCTCCTGTCTTGTTTGCCAAGAAAAAGGATGGTACCCTGCGACTCTGCGTTGACTATCGGGCTCTGAACAAGATTACGAAGAAGAATAGGTACCCTTTACCACTGATAGGAACCTTAGTGGATCAACTACGGAAGGCGAAGATTTTACAAAGATCGACCTCCGTGCAGGATACAACAACGTTAGGGTAGCCCAGGGACACGAGTGGAAGACGGCATTCCGAACTCGGTATGGGTCATTCGAATACCTGGTAATGCCCTTTGGGCTCACGAATGCCCCTCCGCATTTCAATTCTTCATGAACGAGATATTTCACGACATGGTGGACGTTTGTGTGGTGATTTACTTGGACGACATACTAATCTATTCGGATGACGAGGCATCCCATGTTGAACATGTCAGAAAGGTCCTCGAACGGTTACGGAGAACCATCTCCATGCAAAACCGGAAAAATGTGCGTTCCACGTCGACACTGTCGAATACTTAGGAGTGATTATCTCGCCACTGGGAGTATCCATGGACCCAGAGAAAGTGAAGGCGGTATTGGACTGGCCAAAACCAAGGACGGTGAAGGAGCTCCAGGCATTCCTCGGATTCGCAAACTTCTATAGGAGGTTCATAGACAACTACTCGGGGATCACCAAGGTGTTCACGAAGCTCCTCCGAAAAGACTCAGTGTGGAACTGGACCCCACAGTGTAGTAGCGCCTTTGAACTTCTGAAGTCAGCATTCTCCGAAGCCCCGGTTCTGGGACATTACAATCCGGACCTACCAGTAATCCTCGAATGCGATGCCTCCGACTTGGCTATAGCAGGGATCCTATCACAGCTGGATCCTGGAATGGGGGAGATACATCCTATTGCCTTCCATGCACGATCAATGATCTCCGCGGAGCTAAACTACGACATATACGATAAGGAGCTCCTAGCTATCGTGGACTGCTTCAAACAATGGAGGGCGTACTGCGAGGGATCCCGACACCAGATCCAAGTATACTCAGACCATAACAATCTCCAGTACTTCACCACTACGAAGCAGTTGACAGCACGACAAGCCCGGTGGGCAGAGCTCCTTTCAGGATACGATTTTGTCATCAACTATCGTCCAGGGAGGTTGGGAGCCAAGCCGGACGCGCTCACCCGCAGATCAGACGTGTACCCAAAGAAGGGAGCTTCAAGGGATCAGGCCTTAGCAGGGAGGGAAAGGGTACTCATACCTCCAGAACGACTGAACACTACTATCCTTATGAACGAGGACCTCCTAGTGAAACGAGTAAGGGAAGCTCCAAAGGACACGACTATAATTGAAGCACTGAGGAGGATGGCACGCAACGAAGAGGAATCTCTCGTTTGGGAGGATGGGCTGATAAAGAGGGGAGGTCGTATATACGTCCCAGACATTGGGACCCTACGAAGGGAGGTCCTACAGTCGTACCATGACCATAAACTAAGGGGACACCCGGGGGAGAAACGCACCAAGAAGCTCGTAAACCAACTGTTCTTCTGGAAAGGACTGTCCAAAGACGTGAACTATTACGTGCAAGCTGCCACTCGTGTCTAAGAGCCAAAGCCAGTCGCTCCAAACCTTACGGGAACCTCCGTCCATTACCAATTGGTCAACGACCTTGGTCCTCAATCTCCCTAGACCACATCACCCAGCTCCCAGCCACAGCGGGCCCGGAGAAATACGACGCCATCCTCGTAGTAGTCTGCCGACTCACCAAACAGGCCATATACGTTCCTTGTCATACGACGGATAATGCGGAGGACTTTGCCAATCTATTCATCACACACGTCTTCTCAAAGCATGGGATGCCCTCCGACATAACTTCAGACCGGGGCTCCCTATTCGTGTCTCAATTCTGGAGGGAGCTTTGTAGGGTATTAGGAATCGAATCCTGCCTATCTACGGCGTACCACCCCCAGACAGATGGGCAAACGGAACGGGTAAACCAAGCTGTGGAGGCATACCTTCGAATCTACTGTTCTTACGACCAGGACGACTGGGATCTCCTACTCCCTATGGCTGAGTTTGTATACAACAACACCCCAAACACGACAACGGGTGTCTCACTGTTCTTTGCCAACAAGGGATACCACCCAAAGCTGTCCATTACATTGGAGCAGGTACAAGGAGCGGAGGTCAACGAATACGCATACAACCTCAAGGAGTTACACGCTTACCTACAGGAACGAATTCGAGGAGCCAACGAGGTCTATGCGCAGTACGCGAATCAAAGACGCCAGGAGGCCCCGGACTGGAAGGAGGGTGATCACGTCTGGTTGAATATGGAAAACGTCAGGACGAGAAGACCTATGAAGAAGTTAGACCACAAGTGGACGGGTCCCTACTCAATCCTGGAAAAAATAGGGAGCCACGCTTACCGATTGGACCTCCCTGGGGACCTCCACAAAATTCACAACGTGTTCCACGTAGACAGACTGAAACCTCACTTCCACGACAAATTCAAACGCCAGAGCTCCCCGCCTCCCCCAATCTTTATAAAAGGGAAAACGGAGCATTTTGTCGGGAATATCCTTGACTCCAAACCCAAGAAGGGACGACCGGAGGAAATAGAATACCTGGTTAAATGGGAGGGGTACGGCGACGAATTTAACTCCTGGGTAGGATGGGAAGGTATGGTGGGCTCCTGTCAAGCCCATGCCTCGGGCCTCCACTTCGCCGCTCGGTATTCCGAAGATCTACCTTTATTGTAATCTCCCCTTTATTGTTCTTTCTCGCTACACATACCCATTCACTCTAGTCCTTCCTTATTGTCTTTTACTTTACCCTGCAGGACTACACGTATAACTCCTAGTAGCTAGTCTGGCGCTCCGCACCGTTGCGCCGCTCCGTAGGTATAAATACTGCTTGTACGCTACTGTAGTTCCTCAGTTTAATTATCGACTTAGATTCCCTCCTTAACTCTTTGCTCCTCTAAGTCTTCAGGCTCAACGCCTTGAAGTACACTCCACTCTACCTTAGGACTTCCACGTTCTCTGGTTCGCTCCTCGTCACCGGCGATACCGCCGCTCCGACGTGGCTGCTACTCAGCTCCTCTCTTCTATACTCTCGACCTCCGGGGACATACGGCGTAACGGCGGTGTTGTTAATAACTTCACTACTGTCCCATTCGTATTCCGCACTTAGACACTGTGTGACCTCTGGCACGGTTACACGGTGTGCATGATCTTAACAGTATAATTAAACTCAATCCGTAACGTCGTACTGACATATCATTTTTATGCCTCCGAAAACTCGAGCTCAATCTAGAGCAAATTCCGAAGAAAATACTTTCTTCACAACTGCCCAATCCTTCGCCCCTTTCTCCGAATCTATCTCAGCCATCGGTCAACCACGTCGCCGTAATCGCGGTTTCGGTCCAGCTACAGTTCCAACTACGTCAACCCTTCCTGAAGCCATGGAAGAAGATCAGCAATTTGAGTATAGCACTTTGTTTACCGGAGACGGACAACCTGTCCAAGTCTTGACCCCTCGCCGTGGACAACCCCCCGTGGTCGCTCCGGCTCGGGGCCGGTCTACTACTCGAATTGATTCTCCAATTCTCCAAGCCATCGCTCGCCGTTCGGGTAAACAACCCCAACGAAGAGCAGCTTCTGAATCTCCTCGTGACCCACCTCCTCATTTCGATTTGGATACTGGTGATCACGATGATCAAGACCCTCCTGTCGACCCCGATGCCCGGGCGCCGACAACAACCTTGACGACCTGGATGACGACTCCGGCGGTTTACCGCGTGGTGAGCCGGGTGACCCCAGTGGACCTGGCGGTCCCAGCGGTCCCGGCGGACCTGGTGGACCTGGTGGACCTCGTTCCTCCAACTCTCCTGACATCCCCAACGAGCAACGTGCTATGTTGGATCTCCTCTCGGGCTTCAAGGTTTCTATGGAAACCCTCGGTACCGTTCTCGCCGCACTCGGCCGTCCCTCTGACAGCTCTGAATCCAAGAGCAAGGTCAAGGAGCCCGAGGTATTCGACGGTTCGGACCCCCGAAAACTCAAGACGTTCTTCGTCAATCTCGCCCTGGTCTTTAATGACCGTCCCAAGTACTTCACCGACCAATGGAAGGTGAATTATACTCTTTCCTATCTCAGTGGGTCAGCCAAAGAATGGTTTGTCCCTGACATCCTCGACCCGGACCTCGACTCGCTGCCGGCCTGGACGTCGTCCTTCACGGCCCTTGTAAAGGAGCTACAGGACAATTTCGGCGTTTATGACGCCCAAGGCGAGGCCGAGGACGCCCTTGGTAACCTCAAGATGAAGGAAACCGAGAACATCCGGAAGTACAACATCCGGTTCAACACCCTGGCTGCTAGTACCAACTGGGATTCTGCCGCCCTGAAATGGGCTTATGGACGAGGCCTGGCTGAACGCATCAAGGACGAAATGGCGCGGTTGCCCGAGCCGGCGACGCTCGCCGCTTATCGTCTAGAAGTTCTTCGTATTGACAACCGTTATTGGAAGCGCGAAGAAACTAAGAAGCGTGAGGCTGGTAAGCCTTTTATTGCTCGGAACCCGAAGAAGGGTTCCTTGGACTTCAAGACTGGTTCTACTAACCAGCACAATAATTCTCAGCCTTCGGGCTCTTCGGCGCCGTTCACGCCGAAACCCAAACCCTTCTCTGGTGGTAAGCCTAACAACAATGGTAAGCCCCAGAACTCTTCGAGTTCCGGCCAATCCGGCGGTCAGCGCCCCGCGTTCAACCATCTAGGAGCAGATGGTAAGGTACTTCCCTCCGAACGGGAAAGAAGGATGAAGAATAATCTTTGTCTCTTCTGCGGTGGTAAGCATCAGATTGCTGACTGCAATAAGCGAAAGGCCCGAGAATGAAGGGCCGCGCTGCCGAGGTTGAAGAAACCCCCGAAGCAACCATTGAGGTTGTTGAAGAGGATTCGGAAAACTAATCCGCAGCTCTTGTTCCCCGGTACGAAACGGGAGCTGCGTTGATCAGGTTTGTACCTCACCTGGGGAGTTATATCTCAACGCGTCCGCTCTTTCTTCCATTGAACGCTCTCTTGTAATATCTTTGACTACTGAATTTTTGTTATCCAATTCGGCCGCGCCGGCCGAACCCATCTCTGCTCTTCTCAAATTTCCTACTCTTGTTGATTCTGGTTCTACTGACTCTTTCATCGATACTCGTTATGTTTCTCAGAACTCTATTCCTACGACCAAAATTCCTCCTGTTAATCTTCGTCTCTTTGATGGTTCATTATCTTCTAAACCCATTACCAATATGGCGAATATCGCCGTTCGGTTCCCTTCCGGCGAGCTGCTTCTATTACCTTTTTATGTTACACATTTAGATTCATCCTGTAAAGCAGTATTAGGTTACAGTTTCTTATCCCGCTACAATCCGTTGATTGACTGGGCATCTCGAAACATTACGTTCCGTAACACTTCACATCTTGATTCTTACAGACGTCTGTGCCTTCTGCCATCAACCCTGTTGTGGCAAAGGTCGCTGTTCCGCTACTGGAACGTTCGCCGTCGGTTTCACCAACAATTCTGGAGACCCCTTCTGGGGACTCACCTCGCTCTTGCTCTCGCTCCCGCTCTCGGACATCACGGGCCAAGCCCCTTTCGTCCAAATTTCCCTTTGAACCCATCTATTCTTACCCTACGGTCTCTCAATTCGCTGCTCAGCTGGAAACTCCCGAGGTTGACATTGCACTGGTGAGTGCTGCAGTCTTCAATAGGGCTTGCAAGGACGCCGGTATGGAACCCATTCTTCTTCGTGCTATCCACTCAGAGGTCGCGGCCCGCGCCGCCGACCGCTCTTCCAGCGCTCCTACTGTCCCTCCACTTCCTCCTTCTATCCCAGCAGAGTATGCTGAGTTTGCAGACGTCTTCGACGAGATTGCTGCAGATTCTCTTCCTGAACACAGACCTTACGACCTGAAGATTGACTTGGAAGAAGGCGCTTCGCCGCCGCTCGGCCGTATTTACCCTTTGTCTGAAAAGGAGTTAGTCGCCCTTAAAGACTTTATTGACAAACAGCTGGCTACTGGTGCCATCACCCCATCATCCTCTCCTCACGGCGCTCCGGTCCTTTTCGTCCCGAAGAAAGACGGCAAACTTCGCCTTTGCGTCGATTTCCGTGGACTCAATCGTATTACCAAAAAGGATCGCTACCCACTCCCACTCATATCAGATCTTCTCGACGCTCCGAAAAGAGCTAAAATATACACCAAATTGGATCTCGCTCACGCTTATCATCTAGTCAGAATCGCTGAAGGTGATGAATGGAAGACCACCTTTCGGACCCGCTACGGCTCTTACGAATGGAAGGTTATGCCGTTCGGCCTTACGAACGCCCCTGCGGCTTTCCAGCGGTTTGTTAATGACATCTTCTCTGACATGCTCGATGTTTGTGTCATCGTCTACTTGGACGATATTCTGATCTACTCTGATACGCCAGAAGAACACCAAGAACACGTCAAGGAGGTTCTTCGGCGGCTGCGCCATCATCGGCTTTACGCTAATCCCGAGAAGTGCGAATTCAATATGGATACTGTTGAGTATTTGGGTTACATTCTTTCTCCCGACGGATTAACCATGTCCAAAGAGAAAGTTCAGACAGTTCTAGAGTGGCCGGTTCCGAGGAAGGTTAAGGACATTCAGTCCTTCCTGGGTTTTGCAAATTTCTATCGTTGTTTCATTTATAATTATAGTGATATCGTTGTGCCGATGACTCGGCTTACCCGAAAAGGCGCTCCTGGATCTGGGACAGCAGCTGTCAAGAGGCCTTCGAAAACCTCAAAATCGCTTTTACTTCTGCGCCGATACTCGCCCATTGGGAGCCGAATCGCCCACTTATCGTGGAGACCGACGCTTCCGATTACGCCATTGCGGCGATTCTTTCCATCCAATATGCTGACGGTGAAATTCATCCTCTAGCCTTCCTATCCAGAACGCTTCATGCGGCTGAACTCAATTACGATACTCACGACAAAGAGCTACTGGCCATCTTCGAGGCCTTTAAAGCTTGGCGTCATTATCTGGAAGGTTCGGGTGATCCGGTGGACGTCGTCACCAATCACAAAAATCTTGAGTATTTTTCTACTACCAAGGTTCTCACCCGCCGACAGGTCCGATGGTCAGAATTTTTACATCAATTTAATATGGTCATTCGCTTCCGGCCGGGGAAACTCGGCGAGAAACCCGACTCGATAACTAGACGCTGGGACGTCTACCCTAAAGAGGGGGATATCGGCTATGCCCAAGTGAACCCTCATAACTTCCGTCCTATCTTTACTAACGAACAACTCACTGCGTCTCTTCGAGCTACCTTCTTGGAAGGCCCGGTTTTACGAGCCTCGATTATCATGGATATCGAAGCCCTCCACCAGGCTATCATCCTCGCCCTTCCCGCCGACCCGAGCTCCGTTGTTGGTTTGGAACTTGCTAAAGATCCTTCCAATGAACGTTGGAGCTTAGGTAGTGACAAGTTATTACGCCTTGACGACCGTATTTATGTTCCTAATCACAGCATCTTCGCCTTCAAGTCCTCCGCTACTTTCATGATCATCCACTCTCCGGCCATTTCGGCCAGAACCGCACTCTAGAAGCTGTACGTCGTCAATACACCTGGCCCAAGGTCAGAGACTTCGTCCGTGACTATGTCACCTCTTGCACTGTTTGTGGCCGCAACAAACCTCGCCGTCATCGGCCTTACGGGTTGTTGAAGCTCTGCCGGTTCCGGTCCGACCATGGGATTCCATCTCCATGGACTTCATTGAGCAACTACCAATGTCGAATGGCTTTACCGCTATCCTCGTCGTTGTGGATCGATCTTCCAAACAAGCTATCTTTATTCCAACTTACGACACCATCACTTCCGAACAACTAG